>CM067525.1:15253076-15274193 GCA_034509495.1 Acestrorhynchus altus | reverse complement strand
CTCTCTCTCTCTCTCTCTCTCTCTCTCTCTCTCTCTCTCTCTCTCTCTCNTTCTGTTCCTCTCTCTCTCTCTCTCTCTCTCTCTCTCTCTCTCTCTCTCTCTCTCTCTCTATCTCTATCAATACACCATCCCACTCAATAAGGCCCATCAATATTTCAGAGATCTTCCTCTGAAGGTTTCCTTTGCATTTTCTTCAGATGAGTGAAAACCAGCACTTTATCTCTCAGCTAACAGTTACATCTCACATACGCTCTCAGTGTTAATTCCTCCTCATTCAGGATCATTAGCTGCGTGTGTGTCCTCAGATGAACCCGTGCTGGGAGCAGTGATGGGAGCAGTGATGGGAGCAGTGCTGGGAGCAGTGTGTTTCTCAGTGGTTTAAGGCTGTGATAGAAGGACCAGCCTGGCTGAACTGGGTGAAGCAGAACGAGATGCAAGTTTGAGTCCTCAAATCTTGTTAACCCAAAGCCAGGGGCTACTGCAAGGCCTGCTCAACCAGATCTGATCTGTGTGTGTGTGTGTGTGTGTGTGTGTGTGTGTGTGTGTGTGTGTGTGTGTGTGTGTGTGTGTGTGTGTGTTTTCTCCGTTTATGTAAGTGGAATTGAGTAAGCTAAAGAGCAGCAGTGACAGCAGAAAGAGAGGGAGGGTGTGTGGAGCAGAGAGGGAGGGCGAGATGGGTTGGGTCAGATGTGTGTCCTGTTTTTGGACGGTGTATCTGAGGAATATGTCTGATGGAGCGTTTTCTTCACGTGGTGTGAGAGACACATTCTTTTATTTTAATTGGAAAAAAAAACGAGCGTTAAAGATGTGGTTGAACGTTTTTGAAATCAATAAATGTCATTTGAACACAGTTACTGTCTGTAAGTTCACTACATGCTTCATTCTCCGCTTCTCCGCTCCAGAAGAACAGTAAGGAGGCTGCAGAACTGAGTTTCTATCCCCCCTCCATGGTGTGGGTGAGAACCATGTCCATGTGGCCATAAGTATCGTAATATTACATTTTCATATCATTTCATTTATTATTCAGATTAAGCAAAAAAAAAAAGAAAAAAAAAACTTAAGCAAGAAACGTGACAGAAGAGGAAAAGACTTTTGAGGAGCTCCAGATAAAGTAGGGTATTTAATATAACTTATTTTTGGTCTGTGGGTTTCTAGATGATGTTTGATGATTCCACAGCTGCAGCTGAACTGTGGTGCTTAATGGAGCCCAGTAAGGTAGCTGGATGTTCCTACAAATCTTACTGATTACCAGGATTCATCCTGTTTCATGGGAAGGACCTTTGAGACACCAAAACTCCTAATAAAGCTCCAGTCTGCATTCTCCATGGAGGTCCTCAGAAGGTGAAAACAAAAGAAGCCATGTCCAGTTGACTTGACCTGCATTCATGGGATGTTCGCTCACAGGCCACGCTGGAGCCAGGTACCCAAAAGGCCAGATGACATCATGCAAACGTGTCAACACGGCACAAAGAAAAGCAAAAAGTGACAGGAAATGACACCCCGGAGCTGAAGATGAAGAGTGAGCTGGCTGAGCTTCACAAAGACAAGCTTCATCTCAAGGAAACCAGAGGAATGAAGGTTAACAGCTTTACTGCTCTTTATTGGAGCTTTGTGTGTTTAAGGTGGTTGTGACTTCAGGCTCCTGCAGATGGCGATGCACAAGGATGATCGGGCTTTAAATACCTGCGGGGTGTGAGACAGGAGAAGGGTTGGCTTAAAGGAGTGACTGCATTTGGGTGCCGAAGATGTGGCTCATGTGGCTTGTGTTCTTGCAGAAAATGTTTGTGAAGGACCTGCGTTGTCTTCTAGATGCAGTTTTCATTCACGAGTTGTGGAACAAGAGTTTCCTGTAGACTGGGATTTTTCCCCCTGCTGGTAGGCTTAGATCATGTGGACAAAAGTACTGGGACATCTGTTTGTTTATTGTTTTTTTCTGAAATCAAGGATTAGAGTTCATCCTGCTTTTGTTGGAGTAACCGTCTCTACTGTCCTACTGTCCAGGAAATGCTTTCTACCAGATTTTGGATTTGATTGCATTCAGTGACAAACACAGTTAGATGATCATCACACCACCTCATCCCCAACTGCCCAACTCATCCCAAAAGTACTGAGTGGAGCTCCATCATTCCTGAGAACATAGTTCCAGAGAGTTCTGATATATTGTCCCAGAAATTATTGTGATAAAAAGTTATTGCCATCTTCAAAACCATTTTATGCCACTGATATGATGATAATTTAGTGTAATAATGCAGTTATTACAGAGCAAACCCCTTTAAGTACTAAAATATTTAGACACTGAATTTGGAATATAATATTTTTAATAAAGAAAAGTAAATTAAAACAGTGTACTTTGTTACATGCTGTTTTATAGGCTTTATAACTCAGGATCAGAGTAACCTACAGACATGATACACCATCTCAAACTACAAGACTCACCTCTATCTAACCTATTGCTTCCCTGTGTGAGTTTACTGCTCTGTCCATGTTCACATACATACAGATTCTGATCAGAGAAAGGGGGCGGGGCTGATGCTCAACCTGCATACAGACTCTGACTCATCAGAGAGAGGGGGCGGGGCTGATGCTCAACCTGCATACAGACTCTGACTGATCAGAGAGAGGGGGCGGGGCTGATGCTCAACCTGCATACAGACTCTGACTGATCAGAGAGAAGGGGCGGGGCTGATGATGCCAGGGTTACAGAGAAAAACAATAACGATGGGGCTGTTTGCACTCTTTCAGAATAAAAGTCCTGAGAAGGGATTATACTAATACATAGATAATTAAGGTATAATAATTAAGTATATAAATACTTTTTAAATTGTTTGGTGTATAAAAGACGTCCCACAGAATTATCCCAGGGTTTTCATGGTTAGTGAGCTCTCCATGCTCAGAAAACATTAAAGGCAATAATAGGGTCAGCAGATAATATTGTACAATGTCATCATATGTTGCATAAGTCGATAATGTAATCATCGTGACAGGCCTTTAACGTGTAAATTGCAATAACTGTATAATAACAACTTCATCTGTCAGCTCCTGTGTGAAGAAGCTTGGTCCAGTACCCTGGTAGATGTAATCTGACCTTCGGGTGAAGGGAGGGATATTTGTGTATATTTGAGTCCTTCTGTTCACCCCCGTAATACTGTTTTAGGTGCTTTGTGTTTGGTTGAGTGGCACTAGACCAAGGTCAGGTGGCAGACACACATACACACACACACACACACACACACACCCACACACACACACACACACACACAGATTCTGATATGAAGCAGATCTGGTCTCTGAATTGCTGCAGGGGACACGCATTCAGAAATGAGTAATGTGTAATAGAGTTGTGGCTCATCTGTGTGTGTGTGTGTGTGTGTGTGTGTGTCAGCATAATGTAATGGATCATTACGATTGGATGTGACATTATCTTGGATCCGTGACAAAGACTAGGTGTATGTCAGAGCATCATGTTCACAGAGAACAGGCAAAGTCAGACACAATCTTGTCTCACACTCCCAGGCCGTGGGGGTGGACTGGTGACTGTGTGCTGAAGTGTGTGGTGTATTTTTTCGTGGCACTGGGCTGGTTGAAGTTTTTCTGGCGCTCTGTGTGTAGCTGATGAGATGTGAAGGCATGGGGTGCGGTATGAAATCACTCTGACATGTTTGTGTTTTCACCTTTCCTGCAGACACTGACCACACGCAGGCCGGGTGACACGCTGGCCTTTTCTGGACACTCACCTTGAGAGTTATGAAGACGAATGGATAAACTTAAACATTTAGTCCAAAATATAATGCAAAATATCAAGTAAACTAGGTCCATAAGCTGGATTCGCCGATCAGCTGAGTCACGTGACCACTTGTAAATAGGACCTGTCAGCTGAATCGAATTGAAAAGCTGTAGAAGATCTGACTCCGTAAACCGTGTGCTAACACGAGCTCTTGTAAGCACACGTCTAAAGGTTTGAAAAACTGATTCTAAGCAAGTAAGGCTTGACATTTATTTGGAATTGTAACTAAAATGGTATTAAGTTCCTATAATTGACTTACTGTTACTCATAACAGTCCCTACTCACAGGAAAGGCAAGGAAAGGCTACACGTAGGGCTGCTGAGTGATATAACTGTTAACTCATATCTCAGTATGCTTATGAGAAAAGGCAATACACTATATAGTATGATAATATAGTATAATTACAGTATGATAATATAGTATAATTACAGTATGATATAGTATAATTACAGTATGGTAATTTAGTATAATTACAGTATGGTAATTTAGTATAATTACAGTATGATATAGTATAATTACAGTATGGTAATTTAGTATAATTACAGTATGGTAATTTAGTATAATTACAGTATGATAATAATGGTGAAAATCTTAATAGAGTATAAAGTTACAGTAACACCATAAACACACTGTGCTGTATATTTAAATTAAATCCTTTAATTACGATGTTTCTGTGACATCATTTGAATGTAACCAAACCAATTCCACACAAATGACCTTCTCGCATCCTTTTTGTGAATTAAATCATACGTAGATGATTATCTGTGTCAGAGATGTGATATTACGATATGACTTTTTTATCTTCTAGAATATATCTTGGTTCATCATTTCTTGCGATATGTCGCCCGGCCTTAGGTGTCTTGAGCCTTTCTTCTCTGAGAGCTCCTCATTTTCACACCGCTGTTTTCTGGCCCTGCCCACAGCCACACCCATTTCCATTTAAGGTCATGCAAAAACCCAGCGTGAATTTAAGCTACAAATAGCACATTGTGTTATTAATGAAATTTGGGGGCTGAATGAGCCGCCTGTGATGAGTAGCTGTAAACATAAAGGACACACAGACTGAACCCAAAGTTTAATAGTGTGATCCCTGACCGCCCTGTAGGGGGCACTAGTAATTTCAGGGGTAAAGATACTCACTATAAGTATGAACACTGTAAAGACCTGTGTGTGATGCTGCAACATTTATGGAGCCTTTGATTGATCAGATTTTATTGGCCAGATTAAGCATTGATCTGATCTCACACTCTGTCACCTGTGTGTGTGTGTGTGTGTGTGTGTGTGTCAGGTTCTCTAGGGGCTGATGCTGAAGAAAGGCTGGTGGAGTTTCTGTTGGGACCAGAGCGCTACAATAAACTGATCAGACCAGCGGTCAATAAGAGCCAGCAGGTCACCATTGGCATTAAAGTGTCCCTGGCACAGCTTATCAGTGTGGTGAGCATGGCAAACACACACACACCCACACACACACACAACTATATTTACACACATTACACACTACGCTTAAGTGCTAAACACACACTCCTAATCCTGTCTTGCTGTTCTCACCCCCGCACAGAATGAACGGGAGCAGATCATGACGACTAACGTGTGGCTCACTCAGGTGACACTTTCCACCTGCAGCTCACCGACACACAACCACGTCAACCCTTCACTGCCGACTCACACACTCACGAAGCTCTGGGCTGGAGGTTCAGCTTCCAGGAAAATCTCATTACACACATTCGCAAGAGAGGTTCTAATATTGGGTTGATATAGACTTCCAGTACTGATTATTTCATCATCATCATCATCATCATCATCATATTATTATTAAAAAATGCCAGTTAGAAGCTCTGCAATGAGAGGCAACAAATGTGGACATAGGATGTCCTGCACTTATGGCTGAGCTGTTAGTGTCCCTGGTATCACTACTAGGGGTCACCGACTGTCGTATCGCTCACCACAAGGTCAGAACCTGGATTTGTCACAAAAGTGACTGTGGTTCCAGTCTCCAATCAGTCCAGGTTTCTCACACACACACCACTGCTGAAGGGACGGTGGTCAGAATGGTTTAGATGAGTTCCTGGAGTACCACTGCCCTTCCTGTTTGAGTTCTCACTAATTCCAGCACGTCTGACTAATCCAACTAATGAAAACTCTAGAACAAGCAGGGCAGTGGCACACCAGGACCAGGATGGAGAGCTGCTGATCTAGATGGTGGGCAGTTTGTTGAAAGAACCATCATGCTTAATCATTCCACCCCCGTTGTCAGAGGCAGCCATCTCTCACCAAGAGATAAACTACCCAAAAGTAGCTTCTGAAAGCCTTTTTATTGGTCGGAGGGGGAAGCATGTTGACGTCCTCTTGTGCCGAGACCCAGTGTCTAATTAGACCACATCTGTGAGTCATCTAGAGACACTTCTACGAGAACCAAGTTGTGCGGCTAGACAATCATCTTCAAACCATCAGGCAGGTCTTATGGGCTGCACCACGCAAGGACAACCCATGAAGTGGCATCAGGGTCATGGGCAACCCAAGGCTCATTGATGAGGTCAACAACTTAAGTCTTAAAGTATTTGCTGTTATTATCTTGTTGCCAGATACAACAGGACACCTTCAGGGGTCTTGTGGAGTCCATGCCTCTGTGTTTCAGAGCTGGTTTAGAGGGAAGAGGGGGACCTACTCAATATTAGGCAGATAGATTTAATGTTATGGCTGTTGTTTTTGTTATTGTGCCTTTAAGGCTGATATATGTAAATAATGATGTTCATGTAAACGATTAATATAATGTTCATATATCATTTTTAATGGTCTGCCTAGTATTGGCCTCATTCATAAAGCAGAAACACTCCTAATAACACCGTAATCAGTGAATGGACATTTCATGCAGCCCCCAGACATACTGTCGGACTGTCGTGGTATTTTATATTTCACGAATCCAATTCTGACTAATAATGACAGTTTTTAATCTCCATCACAAAGTCATTTGTGGGGCAGCTGTGCTTGAGAGATAAAAACAAACTGTTTTGTTGTCCCTCCCTGTCCCTTGCAGGAGTGGAACGACTACAGACTAGTGTGGGACCCAGATGAATATGACGGCATCAAAAAACTCAGAATCCCCTCCCACCACATCTGGCTGCCTGATATTGTCCTCTACAACAAGTATGCCACAGCTGCTCTTCCTCACACTCTTCATCAGTCAGTCGCTACCCATTACACATGTGTCTCACTGTCCGTTTGTCACAATGCGTGGCCTCTAGTTTTGGAGCCAAAAGACTGATGAACTGACTGTTCGGCTGATAGACTCAGTTACAGGGCAAACTTACAGGGGTTGGACAATGAAACTCAAACACCTGGTTTTAGACCACAATAATGTATTAGTACGGTGTACTAGGGCCTCCTGTTGCAGCCAGTACAGCGTCAGTTCGTCTTGGGAATGACATTCTTTGGATACAATCCGGGTTAACACCCCAACATCCTTTTCAGACATCTTCCTCTTGCGTCCACAGAGGATGTGCAGGATGTGGTTGGTTCTTCTTGGTGGTGCTGACATTACCCTGGATATTGTGGCTCTTGATACATCACAAAGACTTGCTGTCTTGGTCACAGATGCGCCAGCAAGACGTGCACCAACAATTTGTCCTCTTTTGAACTCTGGTGTGTCACCCATAATGTTGTGTTCATTGCAATATTTTGAGCAAAACTGTGCTCTTACCTGCTGATTGAACCTTCACACTCTGCTCTTACTGGTGCAATTAATGAAGATTGGCCACCAGGCTGCTCCAATTTAGCCACGAAACCTCCCCACACTACAATGACAGGTGTTTCAGTTTCATCGTCCAACCCCTGTACAGTCGTGAATGAATGAAGAGAGCCCGCGGAAGCCTTTGTCTTTTTAAACATCTGGATATTTGATCTTCATTTGAACAATATTGAGAGATGAACGGAATATAACTATTGAATAGAAAGTCCTCAGAAATCCACGTAAACTGGTCGAAGGTGTTTCCTACTCCTTCTTGAGTAATTCTTTCAGCTGTGTGATGTTTGAGGGGTTGTTTGTAAAGGTGGAATGCCCTTTCCAGGTTGGGAATGAGTTCCTGCCTCTAGTGGAGGAGTTCAAGTACCTCTGTATTTTGTTCACGAGCGAGGGAAAGATGGAGCAGGATGTCGACAGGCGGATCGGTGCAGCATCTGCAGTGTTGTGGACTCTGAGCCGGTCTGTCGTGGTGAAGAGGGAGCTGAGCCAAAAGGCAAGGCTCTCGATTTACCGGTCACTCGTTCCAACTCTCATCTGTGGCCATGAGCTTTGGGCAGTGACCAAAAGAAGGAGATCCCGAGTTTAAGTGGCTGAAATGAGGTTTCTCCGCAGGGTTGTTGGACTCTGCTTTAGAGGTAGAGCGAGGAGTTCAGTCGTCTGGCAGGGACTCGGAGCAGAGCCGCTGCTCCTCCACGTCGAGAGGAGCCAGATGAGGTGGTTGTGCATCTGGTTCTGGTCGCCTCCCTTGTGAGGTGTTGTGGGCAGGTCTAACCAGGAGAAGGCCACAGGGAACGCCCAGGACAAGATGAAGAGATTGTATCTCTCAGCTGAGCTAGGAACATCTTGGAGTCCCACCAGAAGAGCTGGAAGAGGTGGCTGGGGAGAAGGAGGTCTGGGCCTCGAGACCCGGACCAAGATAAGCGGCAAATAAAGTATCTCCACAGGACTATGATGTGGACCTTGCTTCGATCATTTCCCGAACTCTTCGTTTCATTTGAACCATCGGACTCCACTTTAGGGGTGTCCTAAACTTTCCATTCGTGATAATTACATTTTACAGATGATGTTTAAAAGACATTTCTTCAGTTGCATGTGTGTCTCTCACTGTCGTTCACAGGACGATTAAATGTCAATATGGTTAAATATACTAATGAGCTTGTCCTGAGTTTGTCCTGGGTCCTAATTGATATGTCTTACAATAGAGGGTGCTCCTGTGTCAGCCTGCCCTGAGCTGAATATTATACATCCGTTTGTTTTGGTTGTTTGCTGCATATTAATGCCATACGACTCCTAATCTTTGGGGGATTTTAAGCGTGACACTCTGTGAATGTATTTTTCCCCCGCTGGAAACACAATACTCCACGCAGGCTGTCACTGTTCCAAAAGACTGACTAATTATGCCATGGAGTTGCCAAAAGCGAGAGAGCAGCCTCCTCACCATGTTGCCTTTCTGTCAGATCGCTTGGACTTTTCTAGAACAATACCAAACACAGATCCCTGTGACAGACGATACAGCTCACACATCCCACACTGCTTTTTAGGTCACTGGTTCCTGGCAGAGTACAGCCGGGCTTTTGTTTGAAGGCAGGTAGAATCAGTGTCGCAGGTTTCAGCAGTTCAAGAAGCAGAATCCCGAAGACCACGGGGGAACGGAAACATTTCTAATATGCAAATGGATCAAGTTAGAAGCGATTATGGCGTGTGATGATGTTTTAATTCGCTCAAGAGGCGTTTCGGGATGCTTTACAGACAATCACGGGCCGTGTAATCCTTCGCTAAAATAAACGTTCTGTTTCACTGCTAATTTTAATTAAAACACTGCATGTGATAGTCTTCTGAGGGCCCGAAATAGAGGGTGGATTAGTGATCGGATAATGCATATTAATCAGACGCACGATGAGACGGCTGCCATTTCTGCCGCACACATGTCAGAATGAGACGAGAGCACACAGTATGGATTATACTGATCTGATTTGATAGATCTGTACGGGGTATCAGAGATTTAGGACGTAAAAGGTGGAGCTGTGTTGGTGTTAAACAGCTCAGGAGCCACTAATAATAACTGCAGTGTCAGTGTTTCACATGCAGGGCGTCAAACACACATGGGGGTAAGAGCAACAGCACGTTCAAAGCCCAAAAAATCAGTCTGCTCATATATGGATGGGAAATCGTCTCATGAGCTTTGTTTGTGGTGGTGCAAAATAAGGACAAAAATGTGTAATATCCAAAAATGACATTTTACAAACGCTGACATGCGTCTGTCCCACGTTGTAATACGTGGAAAGAATGTTTCTGTGTCAGCAGCATCGCAAAATTCAGAACACAACAGAACCTCTATGTATTTAGGGAAACACACTGTAGACAAGACACAAGAACACACTTGCAGGGACAGTCCTACACACCTCAAGCGCAGGGTTACATTACATTTAAATTCCAAACGATGATTTCACTTTCCTGTTTATTAATTCATTTATTATATCCATATGACTGTATACAGGGTGTTTTATATGTTCATTTTGTGGCTACAAGCATGCACTCACTCTCTGAATTTTTGTCATTTTTGTCACACTATTAATTAGTGTTTCCACCACCGTTGTTACCCCGCCCACTCGTTATCTTCCCCAGGTGTGCCTTGTCTGTGTTTATGTATAAGTAGCCCCTTAGCGGTTCTTTGTGTTGTCTGGGGACCGAGAAAGGATTGTCTTACCTAATCCTTCTGCTCCCTAAACGTGACATTTCCTGGTTTGTTCGTTCGTACATTCCCAATAGAACTTATCCAGCCCTTTATGCAATCTGTGTGATTGAGTGCAGAGCGCTGATTGTAAAGCATTCAATCATTAGTCATAAATGTAGTCATGTTTAATTTGGTCTAAAGTAGAGTCAGTTAAGATATTGTAACGTTCAGTAATGTTACTGTTGATTTATGTGCCCTTATTGTGAAGGGTTACAAGGTTGTTGCTCATATTCAGGATGGATGGATGGAAGTGGATCAACACACATCAGCTTGATTCGTGGTTTTAAGTGTTACAATGTGTGGAAAGGAAAGTGCAGATGTGTTGAATTTGCCTTCTATAACATCTCCTTAATCTGTCCAACAGAACACCTCAGTTCAATGTCATACTATCTCTTTCTCTCAGTGCAGATGGTGTGTACGAAGTCTCCTTCTACAGCAACGCCATCGTTGCCAACACAGGTGACATCTTCTGGCTTCCTCCAGCCATCTACAGAAGCGCCTGTGCCATCGAGGTGCGGAACTTCCCCTTCGACCAGCAGAACTGCACGCTCAAGTTCCGATCGTGGACGTACGACCGCACCGAGCTGGACCTGGTGCTGACCTCGGACTTTGCCAGCCGCGACGACTACACTCCCAGTGGCGAGTGGGACATTGTCTCACTGCCCGGCCGCAAGAATGAAGATCCGAAAGACGCCACGTACATGGACGTGACGTACGACTTCGTCATCAAGCGTAAGCCTCTCTTCTACACCATCAATCTCATCATCCCCTGCGTGCTCATCACCTCTCTGGCCATCCTGGTGTTCTACCTGCCATCGGACTGTGGGGAGAAGATGACACTTTGCATATCGGTTCTCCTGGCACTCACTGTGTTCCTGTTGCTAATTTCCAAGATTGTACCTCCAACCTCACTGGCTGTTCCACTCATCGGAAAGTACCTGATGTTCACGATGGTACTGGTCACTTTCTCCATTGTCACTAGCGTCTGTGTTCTCAATGTGCACCACCGTTCTCCGTCAACACACCGCATGCCCGAGTGGGTTAAGCGTGTCTTCCTGCGCCGCCTGCCCATCTTTTTACTCATGCGGCGACCTGGAAGTTCCAACGTGCGTGAGAGATTCCGGCGCAAGCATCAGCGCAAGTCATTTTCCAGCAGCCCGCAGGATGGCGACACGTACGTCCTTGGCGACGACCCTGGTAGGGCCTGGAGGCTGGGCGAGCTGCCCGAGGGGTCAGAGTTTAGGCAGAGAGTCAGGCTCAGACGCGACCCAGAAGTGGATGAGGCCATTGAGGGTGTACGCTTCATTGCCGAACACATGAAGATCGAGGACGACGATGAGGGGGTGAGGTGTTACTGATTGAGAGAGTGTTTAGTGCGTCGCTTGCTTGACCTTTTAGAAATGATCTTAATGTTAAAATGAAACCCAACACACGTCCTTTTGTAAGAATTTGCACAATATCAGGTTACAAACAACGTCCTTTACATGGCTATGGAACAGTTCTAATATGCTGTCAGTAGAACCAGCAGGCCTGTGTTTGGCTTCCAAACACCAGTAATACCTCCAGACAGCGGACACTAAAGCACAGCAAAACGCAGGCTTGCTTGCCAAGTTCTGTGTTTGTAAACTGTAATGTAAGCCTGGGGGCGCCACGGTGCCGGGACCGGCAAGCCGGGACGTCGCCTGTTTGTAATTTATTTGCAGATTGTTGAGAGTAAATTTGAAGCATGATGACGAAGCACATATTCACTGTCCTAACAAACCCCTGTGTCTCTGAAATGCTGTTCCATAATTATGGTTGTGCATTTCAAAGCTCACCCCACAGGATCCCATGTAGCAACATTATGATGGAACTTTTTTGTAGGAATGAAAGTAGGAGTTTAAAAGTCACCCTTCTCATGTCACGATACAAGTCCAATAATCATACTCAGCCAACCATGTGGGGTAACCGAGCAACCAGATGAGACAGCATAGCAGCCACTTACTGTGTCATAGCAATCACATTTCAGCATGATAGCACTCATCTAGCAAGCACTTAGCAACCACCTGGGATACAATCGCAACCTCCTAACAACAGCAGGACATCACTGAGCCACACTGCAGTAACCACCTGGAATACTATAGCAACCGCTTAGCAACACCAAAGCCAACACCTCAGATACCATAGAAAGCACTTAGAAACAGCAGAAGCCACAACATGAGTTTTGATAATAACAGCATAGCAACAAGCATAGCATCACATAGCAACATCGTAGTAACCACCAGGGAAATCATAGCAACCACTTAACAACACCATAAAAGCCATCTGGAATGCTATAGCAACTTCTCTGCAACACCCTAGGAATTACTAAGCAAGACCTTAGCAACCACCTGGGATACCATAGCAACCACCCTAGTGGCAAAGCACCGTTTTGTGTTTCCTTCAGGAGATTGACATTTTTAAATATGAGATACTGTTTCTGTCCTTCATTTGTCATAAATATTGTAACGTAATGTAAATGGCATGTGGTATAAATGAATTCAATGAAAAACGGTGTTTATTAGGTTGTGATAAGGCACCGGTGACGTGTCAGCATGTTTTCAACTACGATAACGAGTGTGTTTCTGTGTGTGTTTGTAGATCATCGAGGACTGGAAGTACGTAGCAATGGTGATCGACCGCTTGTTCCTCTGGGTTTTCATCCTGGTGTGCGTGACCGGAACTCTCGGCCTCTTTGTTCAGCCACTTTTCCAAAGCTACAATACCCCCGTAGCGAAGGACGAGTGAGTCACATTCCTCTCCTCCTTTTCTTTTGTTCTGTGCTGCACTTATTATTGGAGCTACAGCTGCCGCTTACTGTAGCATTTTCTTCACGTAAGCGGTGAAAACCTTCAGTTATACCCCCTCTTCTTCTTCAATCTTCTACTGCTTCAGCTTTGGCCAGTTCTAAA
This sequence comes from Acestrorhynchus altus, assembly GCA_034509495.1. NCBI lineage: Eukaryota > Metazoa > Chordata > Actinopteri > Characiformes > Acestrorhynchidae > Acestrorhynchus > Acestrorhynchus altus. Next base: position 15,261,006 of record CM067525.1, on the reverse strand, counting down.
CATCTGCTGGTTAAACTCAAGAGGATCTCTGAACACGTACGTGACTTGACTTGCAGCAATAAGACCAAGGATATAAAGTCAAAGACCGAGATGCAATCTCCACACAAGCTGATTGGGTAATAGATCCCAATTGTGTAGCGTTTTTTGAAATATGCAAAAATATGTCGTGTTGTATTAAAAATAACCAACTATGCTGTTTTCATTTTTTTATTTGGAATAAGCTGTCAATTATAAGCGGCTACACATCGTTGTCAGTTTCCAGAAAGCTAAGTCTGTAACGGTTTTAATCACTGTTAGGCCAACATTGGCATTGTGGGCTCCCCCTAGAGGTGGGGAGTGTAATTCACGTTTACTCCACTGCCCCACTTTATAGAAATGACAGGCTGAGATGCAGAAAGTGAACGGTGTGCGCACTCGTGGTAGAGTAATGTTATGGGATTTGAAGCAAATATGACAGGTTACGCAGCATCACACTGCATTACAGAGGGGTCTCCTGCAGCTCCACCAAAGTTCCACAGTGCAGGAACAGCATTCCGGCCTGGAGTGGGAATGACAGACATCCAGAAGGGGAGCATCACCGTGATTCTGAAGATGATACTGTAAGCTTGAGATGTTGAAAGTTGGGATGTAATGTTGCTTTAATCAGGTTGACATTGGAGCTGTTGGCACATCGTATGTTCATTTGCCAAAAATGTCTTCCAGATGTATCCACTCTTAAATAAAGTGGGTTGTTTTCATGAGTAAAGCTTGCAGAAGCTTTACCGTCACCTGCCACGAGGCTTATATCAGTTTGTACTATGTAATATTTTCATTCTACTTTCATCGTCTAAAAAATTGTTGCACCCTGAAGGAATCAATCGATAGCAATCAACCACTGTGATGGTGTCCTGCCAGATTCTCAGGAGTAACTCAGGGTCATCTTCAACAACGAGTCCCACTTTTGTCTTGGAGGCAAAGTGTGTCGTGCATCACACGTCCAGAAGGCTTGGTTCTACGATGCCAGATCACCCTTGGTCTTCATTACAGACACATTGACAGACCAATGTTACGTTAATGAGGTTCTGCAACCAGTGGTCCTACCTCCTCTGAACACACACTCCGGTGCTCTATTCCAACAGGACGACGCTCATCCACATACTGCTGCCGTCTCAAGATCTCGTCTTGAAGACACAGATACTATACCGTGGTCGGTCTCATCTCCAGACCTGTCCCTGATTGAAAATGTGTGGGATGCTATTGGACGCTCTATCAACACTCCACCCCTACCACACCATCTGCAGAACTGAGTGAGAACATCCAAGCTGCATGGGATGGATCATCACAGGAAACCATTAGGAACCTCTACACCTCCATGCAGAGACGTCTGGCATGTTGCGTTAAACCCGGCGCCGCACTGAGAGACAGTAGACCAATAAATATCTACGATTCTAATCGTTTATTCCTGGTAAGATTTACTTTCAGTTCCACACGTCCTTCTGGGTGCAACTGTTTGTTTATTTGCTTCTTAGTAGGGATACAGAATATAATCGTATCAGTTTCAGCAGATGTTTCGATATGAAATCCCAATATCCAATATCGAGAACCCAGTATCAACCCTCTGTTTGTCAGGGTGATGAACAGACAAGTAGACAATGACTAGGGAGGGGAGGTAAACGCTGGGGTCGAGGACGGACCAAGACTGAGACAAAGGCTCTTAAATACAGGACAACATTAATCACAGCTGGGACAAGACAAGGACATGCTTAGGAGCACATGGGGAGAGACAACGAGAAGAAAGACAGGTGAAGAGGACTGAGAAATGACAGACATCACACTGTTTTATTGGTGTTACATACATTTAACGAACCTTTACTTAAGTATCTATGAAAGTAACTGAGCTGTAAATTCCAGTTTCTATTAAATGTAACTGGTCGTAACCGGAGTCAGTTGAGTTTCAGAAGGTGGTTTGTTGATCATTTGAGCATGTGTAGATAATAATCTACAGGGCACGTTTGAGCTGTTTGCTGTGAGAACAAGTTCCATTTACATGTGGTTTGAAGAAGAAGAAGTGAAACGTTCGTCTCTGTCAGTGTTGAAAACCGAGGATCAAATTCCGTCCGAGGGAAGCAGGGAAACCGAACGCCGGGTGCCGTCAGTGACTGTCTGCCGCTGAATTCCCATCACATCACCTGCTTTGCCGAATCAGCATCTTTCAGCAAAGAAAGTGCTGCTCGTCCCGATTTAAAGACCTTCGTCGTTTCACTTAATGCGAGTGCTGAACTGTGGCAGGTGCTCCGTCTCCAAGCACACAGCTGTTCTTTTTAAAGCGAATAAAATATTTATTTATCTGTTTATTTTCAGCATTTGCAGTTTTTTATGGTCAGCTTGCACTTATTTTAGATTTTTAAAGGGTGTTTTTTGCATGTCTAAATCAACACTGTTAGAAGAGTGTCTTCGTGAATGCTGATCTTTTGTAAACGCATTCATTTCCTGATGATTTTGTCTCACAACTGCAAAAAAAAAATATATGTTTGACGAACATTTGAGTTTGCAAATATCTGTCAATGCATTATTTGAACTTTCACTTTAATTGCCTTAAAATCGCCATAACGTTGGGGTAACTGAAGGTTTTATTTCATCACTGAGTCAGAAATGGCTTTTCTGAGACTTTTAGTTCTTACTGTTGGAGATATTCTGCAATAAAGAGCTTTTCTTTCATGATCTGTGTTTGACTCTTCCTTTGGATTTAGGAGTCGTTCCGTTAGATGAATCGTGACTGTCCTTTCTCTCAGCGTCCCCCCCGTTCACAGGTTCACACGGCTGGAGAAGTGCCACGTAGGACAGGCCGGAAGAAAGAGTGGAAGAGGGCGAGCAAGGTGAAAGTGAGGGGCAGGGAGGGGCTAAATAAACAGGATGAGGTAAACAAGTGTCTGAGGTCTGTGGGGAATCCCGCAGGACCAACACTACAGAACCAATCTGGGGACACCTAAAAACGAGGGGAAAAAAGACGTGTGCGAGAAATGACCATCTGTGAAGTCTCGCCTCCAGAGTAAAAATAGATTTTTTGGAAAAGATCACGCTTGCAGAAATAATGAATACATAACGTGGCGTTCCCTGTGAGAGCGAGAAGGGAATCGTGGATAAAAGTGCCTTATTCGTGTTAACGTCTAACCACTATTTGTGTTTTAAAAGTCAATTATTTGAGGAGAAAACAAGCTTTAAACAAACTCCCCAGTGTTTTCTGCCTAATCTCTCTCTGTAGCGTGAAGCCAGTTTATAGGGACAATAATTTCAGCTTGTTTTGTTGGACGCTGCGATGTTACACGGTCCAGGAGGTCAGAGTTCACAGAAAAATGAGGTATTTCACACAAGCATTTCTGTAAAAAGTCAATTTAACGTAGAAAAGAAAAATCGTTCATTAGTGAAATAAAAGGGGGGGAGGGTCCCTGTGGTCCGGGTCCAAGTGGTTAAGTGGTTAGCTGTTGTTCTGACGTTGAGCTGATCAGTCAGAGTCTGTGTGCAGGTTGAACCCGTTCACGTGGACGGAGCAGTAAACATGCACTGGAAGCTGCTTTGGTATTTAAACTGGGATTTAATTCAGATGGAAACCAGTGAATTGTAGCTGTTTTCCGAGCTGAATTACGGATGATTCACGCATGTTGATGGGACGACCCTGATTATTGTTCCGCTTGCTTGGTCCAATGTATGTCCAAAGGCTCTGATTGGACAGCTCTCTGGTCTTCATGTTGGTTTACCCTCTTCAACAAGAACCCCAGCGATAAACAAGAGACACCTGTCAGTCATATGTTCCAGTCGTTCTGCTCTTTGTCTTTTGATCTTCATCCCAAATGTCTTCATTAAACAACAAAACAGATTTAATGATTAATGACTTCATGAAACATCAGTTGTGTTCGTGCTTAAAGGTCAGACTTTTAAAACCCACGGATTCATTCATTCTTTATGGCCTTGAGAAAGCCCACCCACCCCTAACCATGTGTCCATTGGCTTCTATTGTACTGTAAGCACACAGAAAACAGCGTCCATGGTCATGTCACGTATCCTACAGATGCAGCAGATAGAGATACGGCTGAAAAACGCTGGGGTGGTCCTTCAAGTCCAGGCCGATGGAAACGACTTGCAGTTTGTGCAAAGATAAGCTGACCGAAATGCATTCAGAAGACGCGCAGGCTGCTGCACCATTTAGCATCCACATGCTTTTGCCCAGTGCATCTGTGTTATTTTCAGTGTGTGGGTATGAAGATATCTGCATGGTGTTAAACCATCACCGAGCTTCAGCTGTTTCTATTTCCATCCCTCGCCTCGGCAAAAGCAGCCAGTGTGGACAGGCTCTTATTTGATGTCGGAATCCAATTCCAGCACCAATTCCCTCCTAAAATGAGCTGCCGGAGGAACAGATTGGGCAGGATTGGCTGTGTCTTTTGGTCCTCTCCACGTCTTTAAAACGTAATTCCTTTAAAAGCCCTCCGTCGCTACACAGAAGTGTAATTTCCATCTCCTCCTGTTGGACTTCTGAACGAGTCTTAACAGGAGATGGAAAATATGTCCAGTCGCACACACACACACACACACACACACACACACACACACTAGTGCTGGGCAGCAGGGATAAGTGTAGCTCGGACTCGTGAGGATAAAATGTTGCATGTTTTCTTTGCGTCACTGAACAGATCCAAGTAGATTATGTTTTGGTCGTCATCTGTGAATTTGACAGCAATTATATGATCGTTATTGTTTTTGGATTTTTTTTAATCAGCCTTTATGAAACCAAAACATTTAAAAAAGGGTATTTACAGGAGACAGTCACACATACCAGATATCGTTCTTTTCAGGAGACCCAAACCTATTCAAATTTGTCTTCATTTGAGATGAAAAAATGAACAAAATGTAAATATTTGTATGAATATGAAAATGTTTTGATCCAAAAAATGACTAGTGACTTCAATTTAGTTTTACTTACACTTGTATTGTGTTTCCACTGCAGTGGACAAGCAGGATTCATCAATCCCTGTAAGCAGTAATGGAGGGGAAATGGGGAATGTGTGTGTGTGTGTGTGTGTGTGTGTGTGTGTGTGTGTGTGTGTGTGTGTGTGTGTGTGTGTGTGTGCGTGCGTCGTTGTAATTATTCAACTCGATAGATTGACCATTATCATGCTCTCACATTTAGAGACGCTGTGATCACTCCATCCGCTTACTGATTCTGCTGACAACACTGTTTGCACACACACACACACACACACACACACACACACACACACACACACACACACACACACACACACACACACACTGCCACTCCCAGTGGGTTTAAAGCACTGCTGAATGTATTTAAAAAGCTTTTTAAAAATTATCTTCATTGGACAAGAAGCAGAGTCAGGTTCTCTCTCTCTCTCTCTCTCTCTCTCTCTCTCTCTCTCTCTCTCTCTCTCTCTTTTACTTTACTAATAAAGAATAAGTACACACCGTCTCTCAGGCAGTGACACGCTGACACATACTGTGCAGCGAGGCGGGCCGAGGGGGTCCGAGTATAGTTTATCCAACTCTGTAAGTGTTTAATAATCTGGGATCAGCTGATTGCCCCTCTCTACGGCTCGTTTGTGGTGGTCACTGTGGTCACTGTGGTCACTGAGCCAGTACTTGGTCAGGAGATAGGGTTCCAGTCTGTACTCTCTTTTTCTTAAACAAAGGCATTCTAGCTTACTCTGAGACTGAATTTGGTTCTCCCAGTGTTCTAGATACCTGTTCTTACTGTTATTGATGAACTGGTTAGTGTTTAGGTGAGTTTGTTGGACAGTGCTGTGGTGTGTTTCAGGTGTGTCAGAGAGTGTCGGAACCAGCTGACTGAAGGGACTCTGTTCAGGGGTCGGTTCTTGGCTCTGTAGTGCTTTAAACTGCAGGGTTTCTAGACCTGAAGTGCTTCCAGAAATTTAAGGGTCTTTTTTTTGAATGTCCGTCATCAGAGGGAATTGGATTTGTTTTCTTTTTGACTTTCATTCTGTGGAGTTGAGCCTGCAGGGCTTCTGTTGGGTGTAGCCGTGCTGGGATGGGAAGAATGAGATTATAAAACCTCCTCCTGACAGCTTTGGCAGTACTGCTGTAGCAGGTCCAGGTGCTGCTGTAGCCCCTGTGCACTCCAGGACAACAGCAGCAGATCGTCTGCATATAGCAGGAACTTTACTTCCCCATCCGGCAGGATGAGTCCAGGCACTGCGAACTGTTCCAGCTGCACCACTATCTCAGTTCTGTAGATGGTAAACAGTGTGGACTCAGACTGCGGCCCAGTTTCCTGCCTCGTTTTTGGGAGAAGAACTCTGGATATTTGTCACCAGTTCTTACAGGACATTTGTTTTCTGAAGACATCGCTTTGATGACATCATACACTTTACATCCCGACTCCACTGTGGAGGAGTGTGTAATACAGCAGCTGATGCCAAATAGAATCTCGAAATCCTCGAAGCATCAATCGGGATGTGTAGAGTGTAGATATGGTCAGTAGTTCTGTGATTTGCTCTGGACATCGTATTCATCACTCATTCACTCTCCTTATCGCTCCCTCTTCCTTTCTAACTTTGCCCCAGTCTCTTTCTCTTTCTGTCTTTCTCTTCTGGCTCATCCTCTTGTCTTCCTCTCTTTTCCTCACTCCTCGCTCTCTCTCTATGTCTCTTTTTCTCCTCTACGTTGCTGTCCATTTTTTCCACCCACAACTCATTTAATCATTATCTCTTATGTATATTTGTGTGTGTGTATGTGTGTGTGTGTGTGTGTGTGTGTGTGTCTGTGTGTGTGTGTGTGTGTGCGTGCGTGCGAGAGAGCAAGAGCATGAGTTGACACAGACACCCTGTCTCTGTTTAATATCTCTTCTGGCTCCTGCACTTTGCTATCTCATGGAAAACACACACACACACACACACACACACACACACACACACACACACACACACACACACACACACATAAAGCTTCATCGATCCTGTCGTCATGCCCCCAATAACTCCTCTATCCAGCTTCTACCTGAACAGCTCTGACCACCTCTGCTGACCTTAATATCTCCACAAATCAAACTACTGTCCAATCTCACCGTTATTTATGGATCATATCTCTGACCATGATTCTCTCCTTTTCTCCAGCTTTGTTTAGGAGGGGTCTTTTTATTACTTTTCAGCCGAAATGTGTTTGATTCCTCAGGTTTCCACGAGTTACGAGTAGCTGAAGCTTCTGTACACCTTGGAGCATTGTGTACAAATGCATACTTAACCTCTTGACCCCTAGGCCAATTCTGGGGGATATTTCGAGTTCCAAATAAAAAGATCCATGAATGTCCATTATTGTTTTCGTTATTTATGAATGCATCAGTATTTGTCCCTTCATAGGACAGCGACCCTTCCTCTGTAACCCAATATCTGGACCAGTTATTTCAGAGTTTGTATGCGGGTTGGGCGTGTACACGTGGACAGAGCAGTAAACATGCACTGAAGGGCTTCTGTGGCATTTAAACTGGGATTTAATTCAGTTAGAAACAAGTGAAATTCAGCTGCACAAATTTCATTGATACCCAACAAAGTCCCACCTCACAACATCCAGGACTTGCAGGACTAAAGAACACAAGTCTTGGTGCCAGATACCACATAAAGTGTCAGAGCTGTTTCAGAGACACAATGGACACTTACACAATATTAGGCAGCTGGTTAAGGCTGGGGTCAGGAGCCCACAGGACCATCATAGGGCAGGTATTATGTGGGTGGTGGGTCATTCTCAGCCCTGCTGTCACACTGACATGGTGGTGGTGTGTTAGTGTTTAAACACTATGTGCACTGACTGTCCACTTGATAAGACACTCCTACTTCCTTGGTCCACCTTGTAGATGTAAAGTCAGCGACAGAAGCTCATCTGTGCAGTTTGTGTTGATCTTCCTTAAGTTCTTCGTGACACCGCC
>CM067525.1:15240576-15248076 GCA_034509495.1 Acestrorhynchus altus | reverse complement strand
TTGCAGTCATTACTGAGAATACATCCTGGACTCCAGTGATGGGACAACCTACTTAGCTGATTACAGCTGCTCTCAGGAGCATCTCAGAGTCTTTTTTTATCGTGGTCATCACATCACAGGGTCACATGCTGCTTTGTAAGAGGATTGGTGGCCACTGAGCAACTGGGTTTTATTCTGCCTGACTCACAAGAGCTTGTAAAACAGCACATGGTCATGTTCACGAAGCATGAAGATTGCTGAAGTTAGCCCAACTAACTCGGCAGGCCACGAGCCCTGTAACGATACGGCCTGCCTAACAGAGGTCACTGACCACATCAGCCACACTTCCCTGATTGGTTTAATTAAGGAACATGAGCTGTATTGTAAATGCAGCAGATGAGGACTACGAGGCTTGGCAGAAGCTGGAGGAGGAACTGACTTGTGGTTTGGACTTGGCCTCGGCACATCATTTGGTTTGGAGAGCGAGAGGCATGTGCTGCTCAGACCTGCCACCAAGAGCTGCTGGGGTTATTTAGGGTCTTGGCTTGTAAGTAACATTAAGACTGCTAGCATAAGATATGGTCATATCATCAGGACCCCACAGGACCACCACAGAGCAGGCATCATGTGGGTGGTGGGTCATTCTCAGCACTGCGGCCACACTGACATGATGGTGGTGTGTTAGTGTGTGTTGCGCTGGTAGACGTTGATCAGACACAGCAGTGCTGCTGGAGTGTTTAAACACTGTGTCCACTCACTGTCCACTCTGTTGGACTAGTGGTCCCACCTTGTAGATGCAAAGTTAGTATGATGGCAGTGATGAGAATGAGTGGTGGTCCTGATTCTCTACCATTACTGGGCCTTCCGTAAGGTTCTCTCTACACCGAGCAATGTTGGAGCTCTGTCAGAGTGACCATTGGGTTCTTGGTCACCTCCCTTCAACCATGCTCACTCGGTTTTTGCAGCCAGCTCTGTGAAGAGTCCTGCTGGTTCTTCCATTAATGGATGATGGAGGCCACTGTGCTCATTGGAACCAGATCTGCGTCTCCATACAATCCTGTCTCTGAGGTCTACAGACAGTTCCTTAGACTTCATGGCTTGGTCTCATCTGCTATGGGACCTTATATAAACAGGCATGTCTTTCCAAATCACGTCCAATCAACTGAATTGACCACAATCGAGCTGTGGAAACATCTGAAGGACGATCAGTGGAAACTAGATGCATCTGAGCTCAATGATGAGTGTCATGGCAAAGGCTGCGGATACTTATAAACGCTATATTTTTTGTGGACTGTTTATATTGATCATATCAACGTTTTTGATCAGCTATTCTTCTTCCTGGTAACCTTTCTCTTCCTTCCCAACAGCACTGCAACCCCTCACGTCCTTCTGGCGCAAGTATTTTCTTTGATGACGCATGAACAATTGAACAGTAATTCAGTTGTTGAAGAGATGAAATGCTGTTAGAACTTCAAGGCTACTTCAGTGTACAGGATATGGCACTGAATCATAAAGCTGGTTAGGCATTATGATGCTCCAGACCTTGGCTGGAGGACATTTTCTCTAACTGGAGGTTATTGAGCTTTAATTAAATACCACTGATCTAAAAGACGGAATGAAACGAAACGCAACGTTGATGTGAAGTCAAACATATACCGTCGCAATCAGTCGTCTAGGTATGGCAAGTCCATCAAACCCAGCGCTTAGGTAGAAAGAATAGCCCGGCACGTTTCAGTGTGTTCATGTGCTCCGCTGTAAACGGTACACCGTAAAACCTTTTCAGAGGTGACCTTGATTCACTACGATGCATAGAAGCCAACCAGAAACCGTAACTGTCAGACCACTGGAGACAAAAGCTGAAGGTACAGTGTACGCACTGCGGTGACGTGAGTCCATGCGATGGGCTCGTCAGCCAGCGGAGCGAACGCGGCGCTGTCCGTGGTGCTGAAGCCTCTCAGCAGTCCAAAGTCACAGATAAGCATGTACTATCCAACCCGCAGCTCTCCGAAGAACACAGTGCAGATCACTCGCAGCGTTTCATCCAAGGTATTCGACAGGAGTTACACACGCTCCTTGTTTCTACACTCACTGTCCACTCTGTCAGCTCCTCTGACCATACAGGAGCACTCTGTAGATGTATTACCCTAATTTCACCCTGATCTTCAACGATCAGGACCCCACAGGACCACCACACAGCAGCTATTATGATGTGTTGTGCTGGTATGAGTGATTTGAACACTGTGTCCACTCACTGTCCACTCTATTAGACACTCGTACCTAGTTGCTCCACCTCGTAGATGTTAAATCAGAGACAGGAGCTCATCTGTTTCTGCGCAGTTTGTGTCGGCCATCCTCTAGTCCTTCGTCAGTGCCCACAGTGCGCTGCCCACAGCACTGCTGTGTCTCAAACCCATGCCAGCGCGACACACACTTAAACACCACCATGTCAGTGTGACTGCAGTGCTGAGAATGACCCACCACCTACATGACACCTGCTCTGTGGTGGTCCTGTGGGGTCCTGGGCAGTGAAGATCAGGGTGAAAGGAGGAGAACAACGTCTGCAGAGAGACAGATGAACTACAGTCTGGAATTATAGAAGGACAAAGTGCTCCTGTGTGATCAGAGGAGCTGATAGGACGAAGTGTAACAAAATCCTAAAGAAATGGACGAGGGATGCATTTGGTTCCATGTGTTTGTTTGTGTTTATTGTACAGGGTCTGATGGTCAGTCAGATGGTAAGAGGAGCTGAGCCAAGCCTCTTGTGTATACGGTCAAACCCAATAACACAAACTCAATTACAGCAGCATGAGTGCACCAAAGCACTGCCATTCCCACTCTACCTGATCTCATCATCAGCTCAAAGCCTCCAGGGTCATCTTCCTACCTCCGGTCAGATGTGAACGGCAACAGAGAATGATAGAGAGAGAGAACTACAGTGAGAACTAGAGGAGGGGGTTTCTCTTTTTCCTCTGGCTGTTCCGTTCCGTAAGATCCACAGTAGACTCCCTGATTTGGGTAAGCTGGTTAACAGCTGGCGGGACAGCAGGACCCTGACTCTTAGCTTCACGTTGCCTCGGGATTCTGTGTGTGTGGTTGGGTGTGTGATTTGTGCTGACTGTAGATGCACCACTTCTGTGTTGGTATTCAAAGCCCTTCTGGGTCTTTTAACTGCTCAGCCTCCGAACATTAACATGGTGTAGAAGATGCATCTTTGAGCTGGAAGGAGGGCAGCTGAGGACTCTTACACAATGCAAATCTGGTGGGCTATTTTATGAAGACATGCACCAAAGAGCCAAACCATTAAGACTAGAACCAATACACTGATGGCAAGACATTACAGCAGATCATTGCAGATCTTGTTGGTTGAACTTGCTGTTCCAACACATCCTTCAGATGTTGATCAGAGTGAGATCTGGTGAAACACCTCATGAGCAATATGTGCAGTGTGGCAGGAGGTATGAACCTGCTGGAAGAGACCCAGAGAGGCCATCAAAGAAAACCATTAACAGGAAGTGGTGCACCTGGTCCTCTTCAATGCTCAGCTGGTGGCAAATACACATCCACATGAATGCCCAGACCCATCAGATTTCCTATCAGAGCACTGCCCAGACCATCACACTGTCTCCACTTATTTGTCATGTTCCTACAGTGCGTCCTGTGGACATTAGGGAAACAGTGTGCATGTGCCTGACCATCTAGAAGATAATGGTTAAACTGACGATGTCCATTGTTTGCGCTTACAAATAAAGGTTCTTCCAGTGGTTCTTGGAGTGATGTGTTAGAGCAGTGTACCACTGGTGGTCCGTGAAGCCTTTCAAATGAAATCAGAGCAACCTTAGTTGATCGTATCAAGGACGGAGAGACACAACCATGGTGGAAGAAGGGGTTAAATGTTCCCTGGGGTGCAGGAAACCTGGTTTGGGAAAATAATGAAACCAGATGATGAGAAATCCAAGAAAACACCAAGTGAAACCAAATCAGAAAGAAACAGCTTAATAAGGTTCCTTTTGAGAGAACCTTTCAAAGAAACAAAGAGCTCAGATAAGCACATGTGAATACAGTACACATTGTGTCCATTGTGTCCATGACCCTATTTTGTTCTTTGCTTTCAGGGAGAACTGGAAATGGAGTTCATCCCAAATGAGTTCATCTTGATTGATGAGGCTGGGTTCAACCTAGCACAGAAAATAAGAAGTGGAGGAAACGTCATTTGCCACAAAGCCATTACAGATGTTCCTGGCCAATGCTGCCATCTCCAATATGCATGGTGTCCACCACCATCGTGCCAACCATGGACCATAAAACACAACCCATATTCTCACATTTCTGGACAGACTCCATAGCATTCTCATGCCATCAGAGCATATGAGGGATGCAGACCATCATAGAAGCAGGTACATTGTGGTATGGGACAACGTGAGCTTTCATCGTGCAGCCCCTGTCCGAGCCTGGTTGGTGGAAGGTCTTTATCCTATAATTTTTCTATGCCTGAAGATTTTGCCAGATGTCTCAGTAGGCCTACTGACCAGAAATCAGAGATCAGATGGGAAAACATTCCCCTGATGCATCAGTGAGCTCCTGTTAGGGCTTATTCTCTTCTTGGTCTCCACTTTGGTAGGTGCTCACCACTGCTGTCCTGGAGGAACCTGTATGCCTTGCTCATAGTTATGTATAAACAGGGGCTTAGACCCGCTAAAACAGTTTAGGTCATTTCCCAGGACAGAGTAAGCCAGGTGCTGGACTATGCAGTATTCTGGATGGAGATCCTCCAGGACTAGGCTTTTGTCCAGAAAACTGACCTGGAATGTTACGTGTCATACAACTTCAGACACCACCAAGCAAATCTATGTTACCCTGTCGCTCCAGAACAAAACAAGGGCAAAACCTCAAACATGTCTTGAATGATGGATGACATTTTGGGGTAAAGGAGAAACATTTCGATCTCAGATTAGACCAGTCAGTCGTCCACCAGGCACAGTGGCATTCGCCCTCAGTGCGTGTCTTTCCCATGTAATGGATGAAGAAGATTCCAGACTTTACCTTGGATGGGGAGAAAAAGACCACTTAGGCACTGTCGTCTCATTTAAAATGTGGACGGTGAATTATTTAAACCATCGTAAAAGTTCCTACTGTGGGTCGTTTTATATATATATATGTGTGTGTGTGTGTGTGTGTGTGTGTGTGTGTGTGTGTGTGTGTGTGTGTGTGTGTGTGTGTGTGTTTTATCCCCTCCATTTCTAATAGCAGCTGGAAGATGGCAGTCCAGCTCTGAACAGAGAAAAAGCTTTTAGAGAAGTGTTTGGGAGATGGGGGGGAGGAGAGACAGACAGATAGAAAGAAAGACAGACAGAAAGAAAGAAAGAAAGAAAGAAAGAGAGAAAGAAAGAAAGAAAGAAAGAAAGAAAGAAAGGGGGTAAATATTTATGTGCATTTCAAAGAGGGGCAAAGCAAGAGAGAGTGCAGGACCATGAGAGAGAGAGTGGCAGAGGTGTGGGTGAGAGAGAGAGAGAGAGAGAGAGAGAGGGGAAAAAAGAAAAGACATTAATGGCACTGTGTCTCGCTTTTAGGATGGCATGAATTAAAGATGGAGGGAAGAGCGCAAAGGATGGTGGAAAAACAGCAGGAGTTGCACTCGTCTTTCCATAAGAGGTGCCATGGATAGAGCTGATCTGGAGTCGGGAGAAAGTCAGGTTTGGGTGTAAAATGTGTCCAATTAATAAAGGAAAACGAGGCTTATCTTATTGTCCATATTGTAACCTTCACAATCAATGGTGCGACAGCGTTGACCTGCACTGGTGGACACGCAGATGTGTTCAGAACCATGGACAGAGACCAGCAGTTGACAAGCATTGGTGATCATATCAGGGTGCAAATATATATTGATCAGCAAGGACAGAGACGTCGTTGACATACAGTGACAAAAACACCTAAACGTTAATGGATTCAGCTCCAAGAACAGCGACACCGACTCTCATTAACCTTCAGAACTCAAGGCCCATTTTGTGGGATGTTTTTATTAGAAAAGTACTTCTAGGAGACAGTTTGCCAAGTGTTGTTATTTGAGATGTAAACATGAACAGAATTTGAATATTTGTAAGAATTTAAGCCCTGAAATCACTTTACATCTCATAAATCTGCTGTAAATGACACGGATTTTTATGATAATATGTCCAAAATACCTGACAGTGGTCCAAATAAAACGAGATATACAACCGAAATATCCTTTTTTTATCCCTTCTCGTGACATCTGTTCTGAAACACAGCAAAGAAAGAGGGCAAACAACCCCTCCCTTCTCATGTTCCTCTAAACCCGGTATCTGGGTCAGTCGGGGTCTGTACGCAGGTTGAGCGTGTGCACATGTACAGAGCTGTGAGGATCTGATGGCATCCAGTGACAACATCATTAGTGAGCTCAGGGCGTTGGATGATCACCACACCACCCAACTCCCCGGTTCATCCTAAAAGTGCTGGATGGAGCCCCATCGTTCCATCATTCCACATCTGTGGCAGCAAAGGGTGGAATAACGGTAGCTGAATGCGTCTTTAACGAGGGTGTCCACAAACATTCGGTTTGCATTCTGGTCTGATCTATGCAGCACCCAGAATTAACACTCTGGCACATGGTTCTCTGAGAGGAGTTCCATGATTCTGGTCCACAACCGCCCACAAACATCAAAGCATGTTAGATCCACCCCCATGCTTCACAGGTCTTTTCATGAAATGCAGTTTTGCTTTGCTGAGAGTCCTGTTCTGCCAAAACTCATCTGGCTTCGTTAGCTGTCGCAGGTAAGCTGTCCTTCTTCGGACTCTTCCATAAAGATTCTGTTTATGCTGCACAGCGGAATAGCGCACCCTCCTCTTCACTCAGCTTAAATGTCGCGCTGGTCCTTGGCAGTCACATGGGCGATTTGATTTGCCTGTCTTGCCAGCATAAAAGCAAGCCTCTCCTGAAGCTTTGATGAAGTTTGACCAACGTCTTTGTGTGTTTAATATGTGGGTTCATGCAGGCGTGTTGGATTTTCTAATGGGTCTTTATGAAAGGGAGAGAGAGAATACGGACTTCGATATCTGTTAATTGATGTTTGCACCAGCAGTCATTCCAAACTACAATTACAGTGTGTTTTCCACAGGAAGGAACACGGATAGATCAGCTCGCGGATGTGTATTATTTTCCATGTGCAATTGGAGATAATTCGCTCGGTGGTTATAAGTCGTTTCCTCGGAGACACAACCGCAGTTACTTGCAGGCTGTGCCTTTCCTCTCTCGGTGCCTTGACTGTGCAGCTATTCACACTCCAGTGTCACAGTAGAGAGAAAAAAGAGGGGGATGCTTTAGTGCTGAGTCTGAAATGATGCTGTGGATCAAAATCTACATATATGGTGCTGCGATCGGCTCAGTCGTCATGCTGCTTGCCATTATCAGCCACAGCCACAGAGCACGATTAGCCAGGCTCTCTTGGGGTCAGTGGATGGCGCTCTCTCCTCAAATCAAACCTAGGCAAACGTAGGCGTAGATAAATA
>CM067525.1:15183076-15235576 GCA_034509495.1 Acestrorhynchus altus | reverse complement strand
TGAATAATTTAACAATACTTGCTGTAATGTATCAACACACCACTACATCAAACGTCGCGACTCATTAAACCTCTAATGCTTAATGGTTTTAATGAAGAACATATGTACAGTATGTTCTTCCAGCTTCCCAGCTGTTCTATGATGTTCCTTAATCACACCATATGATCCAGAGCTCCTGGTCCTTTAACACAGGTGTGTGTGTGTGTGTGTGTGTGTGTGTGTGTGTGTGTGTGTGTGTGTGTGTGTGTGTGTGTGCGTGTGTGTGTGTGTGTGTGACTTCATGCATGTGCTGTTTGATGACGTCAAGTGTTTTAATGGATCCTAAAACTCAATCAATATCCACAGAGCTGTTCTGCTGAAGGTTCTTAGAGGTCAGCCAGCACCTCCTCATCAACCTCCAGCTGACCTGAGAGACACCGCACTAAAAGCCCGCCTCAGAAAAAGTTCACATGAGAACACCTGCACCGTCCACAAGACGCCAGCATCAAACCCCAAAAACAAACTACAGGCCTCAAACTCCACTGCAGAGGGCTTTACTGCACTCTGAAACTGTCTCAGTTCTTCATGGGTTCCACAAGACTGAAATGGTTCTTTAAGACTCCTGTCCATGTCGACATAATATCATCATGAAATTCCTGGAGAAATTTTTTAGGAGAACCTAAAAAAAATAACAGACCAAAGTGCATGAAGAAAACATTCCCACACCATTCCAGCATCTCCAGCAGCCCAGACCATTCCCACAGGACAGGTTCAGACCATGGATTCATGCTGTTTCTGCGTAAATCAGAAATCCAGATTCATCAGATGAGGCTACATTTCTTCAGGTGTCCAGTGTTGGTGAGCCTGTGTCCACTGCAGACTCAGCTTTCTGTTCTTGACTGACAGAAGAAGAACCTGACATGGTCTGCAGCTCATCCTCCTCAAGGCTGGATGTGTTGAGCTTGCTTTTCTGCTCTCCACAAAGTAGAAATGGAACAATTCATACTGGATACTGAATAATTCATAGTACATACTGAACAATTCATACTGGATACTGAATAATTCATAGTATATACTGAACAATTCATACTGGATACTGAATAATTCATAGTAGATGCTGAGTAATTCATATTAGATACGGAATAATTCATAGTGCATTTTGAATAATTCATATAGATATACTGAATAATTCATAGTGGAGGCTGATTAATTCATAGTGGATGTGGATTAATTCATAGTGGAGGCTGATTAATTAATAGTGGATTAATAGTGATTAATTCATAGTGGATGCTGGTTAATTCATAGTGGAGGCTGATTAATTCATAGTGGAAGCTGATTAATTCATAGTGGAGGCTGATTAATTCATAGTGGATGCTGATTAATTCATAGTGGAGGCTGATTAATTCATAGTGGAAGCTGATTAATTCATAGTGGAAGCTGATTAATTCATAGTGGATTAATAGTGATTAATTCATAGTGGATTAATAGTGATTAATTCATAGTGGATGCTGATTAATTCATAGTGGAGGCTGATTAATTCATAGTGGATTAATAGTGATTAATTCATAGTGGATTAATAGTGATTAATTCATAGTGGATTAATAGTGATTAATTCATAGTGGATTAATAGTGATTAATTCATAGTGGATTAATAGTGATTAATTCATAGTGGATTAATAGTGATTAATTCATAGTGGAGGCTGATTAATTCATAGTGGATTAATAGTGATTAATTCATAGTGGATGCTGATTAATTCATAGTGGAGGCTGATTAATTCATAGTGGAGGCTGATTAATTCATAGTGGATGCTGATTAATTCATAGTGGAGGCTGATTAATTCATAGTGAAAGCTGATTAATTCATAGTGGAAGCTGATTAATTCATAGTGGAGGCTGATTAATTCATAGTGGAAGCTGATTAATTCATAGTGGAAGCTGATTAATTCATAGTGGATGCTGATTAATTCATAGTGGAAGCTGATTAATTCATAGTGGAAGCTGATTAATTCATAGTGGAGGCTGGTTTTCAGGTGTTTATTTTATACCTGGTTTCTGTGCGCCGATCAACATCCTCGTGCAGTGGGCGGGGCCTTCACCCCCCCTCCCCTCCCCTCGCGCGCACTGAGCGCGCGCTCACAGCTCAGGCTCCTTCTCCTCTCCGCCGCTCTGTGTTTCCTCCTCTCCTCTCTCCTCACTTCTCTCTCCTCTTCTCTCCTCCTCTCTTCTCGCGGAGGGACGGATGCCTCGCGCGGGGGTTCTCCTCCTCCTCCTCCTGCTCCTCCTCTCTCTGATGGCTCGAGGTAAGCGCTCTCACATCAGAAGCCCACTGCGCGCGCGCTTTAACTCACTTTAAGTTTGCTGCTGCGCGAGCCGCGCGCGCACAACTCTCAGCCCGACTCCGCAGACCCCCCGCGCGCGCGCGCCGTCCAGCCTGTGCGACCACCCTGTGTTTAACGCGTCCTGGGGCTTTTAGGAAGCTGCGCGCGCGCGCGTTCGTGTGGGGGCTCCTGAATGACTAATGAGTCTGGGCTGGAGCAGGGGGTCTGCTCTCCTCAGCAGTGCCCACTCTGAGGCCAGGGGCTCTGGAGGCTCTGCTTGTCATCGAAGGCTGGGGAGCTTTTGAAGCTGATGGAGATGCTGGAGATGCTGGATGGAGCTTCGGGAGTCATAATAGGTCCAGAACTTAGCAAGTCATTCTGAAGCCCCTGTTTGGAACTCCTTACATTCGTGTTGTATGGGACATTGAAGGTTCTCCAGTGGGTTCCAGATGAACCCCTATCTGAAGCGTGTGGGGCAGGTGGGCATCAGACCACTGCATTTCACTGGAGTCAGAACAGAACCGAAAACCTGTGGACGCAGAACTCTGCCTCCTTATGTGGCCATACTGGTGATATAATATCCGTGTCATTCAACACCAAATTTCAGGACCTCATCCGTGAGCCAATGATGCACGTGCTCTTCAATCAAGGCTGCTGATTGGTCAAAACAAAAGAAATAGCACCATGTACCATTGGTACAGTATTTGAGCTAATTACTCGTAAATTACACTCCGTACGCATGTTCTTAACTTTGCTTTAGTTACAGTCAGTAAATTCTCCAGGTTCCACTCGTTTCCACTCTTTCCACTTTAAGCCCCACCCACTTTTGGTTTGTAACGATAAAAAGAAGTTGGTCATCAATCGGTTAAAAAATTCAGCGTGCCGATATCAGGAACAGGAGCGAAACGGGAATGATTTTTAATAACACTCAACCCCACACAAGAGGGTTCCTTTAAAGAGCCACAGATTTCAACAAGTGGCTGCTATAGTTTCCCTTCCCCGGTTCTGCGTTTCTGCGGAACCTCGTTGGAATGTAATCAGCGATAAAAGGATCATTTGAACATTTCTGGGGGATAAACGAGGGCATCACACTGCTTCATCCAAGAATCACTCAGTATGAATGTTTGAGTGAGTCAGTTGAACACACACACACACACACACAAGCACATGCACACACACACACACACACACACACACACACACACACACACACACACACACACAATGGGCTGTAGGTTTTCCAGTGATTTCCCCGCACCACTTAATTCCTCACAGTTCTTTGCGCACACAGAGTATTAGAATAGCGACTTCGCCTGCGGCTCTGTAGTGTGTGTGTGTGTGTGTGTGTGTGTGTGTGTGTGTGTGTGTGTGTGTGTCTGTGCACGCATGCTTAAATCTAGCAGTGTGTAATTCTTTCTCTCAGCATCACCTCCTTGCAGGATTGATCATGAAGTCACACAGCAAGACAGAGAGAAAGAGAGAAAGAGCAGAGACGGTGGAGGGAGACAATATGGAGAAAGAAAGAGAGCAAAGAGAGATGGGGAAAAACAGAGAGAGAGAGAGAGAGTGAGAGAGAGCTGAGACAGTGGAGAGAAAGAAAGAGAGAGAATAGGGAGAGAGAGAAGAGCAAAGTGAGAGAGGGTAGGGCATAGAGAAAGTGAAGGAGAAAAAAGAGTGAGAGAGAGAGAGAGCAGAGAAAGTGAAGGAGAAAAAAAGAGTGAGAGAGAGATCTGCTTTGTCTGGCTGTGACTTACCCGGTGGGAAAGTTCAGATGCTTGTGTTGCCTCGGCTGCTCTGAAGGCAGACAGAAGAATGTGACATCACACCAATGCACGCACACACACACACACACACACACACACACACACACACACACACACACACACACACACTTGGGTGATTCAGCTCTGTGCTCTTCCATGAGATTCCTAACATTACCGACAGTTCGGCATTTTTGTCTCACTTTTCTTTAATTCTGAATGTTGAAACAAGCGGTTGTTCAGTAGCAGCAGATATTGTGTTCATTTACATTCGTAGCAATTCAGTAGCAGCAGGCATTGTGTTCATTTACATTCATGCGCGGTGTTCAGCGTAGCAACAGGCGATGTGTTCGTTTACATTAAGTAACAGTGTTCAATGGCAGCAGGCGTGTTTTCATTGCACATTAGTAACGGTGTTCAGTAGCAGCAGGCGTGTGTTCATTTACATTAAATGCGGTGTTCAGTAGCAGCCAGGCGTGTGCTCGTTTACATTCATGCGGTGTTCAGTAGCAGCAGGCGTGTGCTCATTTATTAAATAGCAGTGTTCAGTAGCAACGAGCGTGTGTTCATTACATTAATAGCGGTATTCAGTAGCAGCAGGCGTGTGTTCATTTACATTACGTAGCGGTGTTCAGTAGCAGCAGGCATTGTGATACGTTTACATTCGTAACGGTGTTCAGTAGCAGCAGGCGTGCGCCGTTTACATTGCGTAGCGGTGTTCAGTAGCGCAGCAGGCGTGTGCTTCGTTTACATTACGTGGTGTTCAGTAGCAACAGGCGTGTGCTCATTTACGTTCGTAACGGTGTTCAGTAGCAGCAGACGTGTGTTCATTTACATTCGTAGCGGTGTTCAGTAGCAGCAGACGTGTGTTCATTTACATTAAATGCTTGGCGTTCCAGTAGCAGCAGGCGTGTGTTCATTTACGGTACGTAGCGATTGTTCAGTAGCAGCAGGCGTGTGTTCATTTACATTAAATGCGAGCGTTCAGTAGCAGCAGACGATGTGTTCATTTACATTGCGTAACGCGGTGTTCGGTAGCAGCAGGCGTGTGTTCATTTTACGTCGTAACAGTGTTCAGTAGCAGCAGACGTGTGTTCATTTACATTCGTAACGGTGTTCAGTAGCAGCAGACGTGTGTTCATTTACATTCGTAACGGTGTTCAGTAGCAGCAGACGTGTGTTCATTTACATTCGTCTGAACTGTGTTAATGTGAATGAAGGGATCTGTGTGGATCAGTTATATGATTAATATTATCAGTACTTTAGTAATGTCTGAACATTCTGTTCACACTGTACTGCGTAAAGCTGCATATCTGGGCTGTTAGACACTAATATTACAATAAATACCTTCCTACAGAAAGTCTTCAACACCTGGTAAATCGGTGTTTAATGACGTTGAAAAAGGTTCGCTGGTGATGCAGGTGAACACATCCACACACTGACTGGAGGCGTCCAGGAGAAATCTGGATCCAAGCTTTGTTCTTCAGACTAGCTGACAAGATCTCAACTTCTGCTTCACAATGAGACATTCTTCTTCCCTTTAACAAGTCAAGAGTCTTTACACCAGAGTCGTTACACCAGAGTCTTTACACCAGAGTCGTTACACCAGAGTCTTTACACCAGAGTCTTTACACCAGAGTCTTTACACCAGAGTCGTTACACCAGAGTCTTTACACAAGAGTCTTTACACAAGAGTATTTACACAAGAGTCTTTACACAAGATTCTTTACACAAGAGTCCAAATCGTCAAGAATCTTTACACAAGAGTCCAAGTTGGCAAAAATCTTTATACAAGAGTCCAAATCGCCAAGAGTCTTTACACAAGAGTCCAAATCACCAAGAGTCTTTACACAAGAGTCTTTACACAAGAGTCCCAATCGTCAAGAATCTTTACAGAAGAGTCCAAATCGTCAAGATTCTTTATACAAGAGTCTTTACACAAGAGTCCAAATCGTCAAGAATCTTTACACAAGAGTCCAAATCGCCAAGAGTCTTTACACAAGAATCTTTACACAAGAGCCGTTACACCAGAGTCGTTACACCAGAGTCTTTACACCAGAGTCTTTACACCAGAGTCGTTACACCAGTCTTTACACCAGAATCTTTACACCAGAGTCTTTACACAAGAGTCCAAATCGCCAAGAGTCTTTACACAAGAGTCCAAATCATCAAGATTCTTTACACAAGAGTCTTTACACAAGAGTCCAAATCGTCAAGAGTTTAAGTTGCCAAGAATCTTTACACAAGAGTCCAAATTGTCAAGAGTCTGTACACAACTCAAGTCACAATTCTTTAGGCTAGAGGTTAGAGTTCGATCCAGTGTCTATAATTTGCTTCCCACGTTCTCCGCAAACTCTTATATCTCGGGATTTTGAGCTCCCTTTAGTCAAGGGTGGACGTGTACGGTGCTCCCAATGCGCTGCTTTGTTTATGTTTGTCGCTGCTCACCGATTTCATGCCCACATGAACTGGATGTTGTGATAAGTCGAAAGAAAGGGGGTCGTGTCCCAAATGAACACACCGTGTCTGGATAATGGAATGACTCTTATAATTTTGCGAGTCTGTGTCAAGATATTAGGGACGAGTTGCAAATCAAGTCTTTTTGTAAGTGACTTAAGTGTGACCCTGACTCGAGTCCCATCTCTGTTCTACACTAAAGACTCTCTTACTGCTCAGAGACATTGTTTTTAATCATGTGATCAGCTGTGTAAAACCTCTGCACTGCATTGTAATCATGTGTGGACAAAAGTATTGGGACACCTGCTTATTCATTGTTTCTTCTGAAATCAAGGGGATTAAAAAACGTATTCTTGCTGCCTGTAACTGTCAAAAGAAGGGTTTCTATTAGATTTGGGAGCATTGCTGTAAGCATTTGATTGCATTTAGAGACAGGAGTGTTAGAGAGGCCAGGACGTTGGATGATCACAACCTCACCTCATTTATTCCAAAAGTATTGGATGGAGCTCCATCACTGCAGAGAACAGCTGAGAATACAGCTAAAATGTATTTGTTTACAACTAAATGTTCTACCAGTTTAAAAGCTAAATGAGCTTCTAGTGCATGTTTACTGCTCTGTCCACGTGTACATGCCCAACCTGCATACAGTCTATGACTGATCAGAGAGAGGGGGCGGGGCTAATGATGTCACTGACCCAGAAAGTGGGTTATAATGAGAAGGGAGGGACTGTTTGCTCTCTTTCTTTGCTCACACAGTGTTCAAATGTCACAATGAAATCCATGAGAAGGGATAACACTGATACATAAATATCAAAAATAATAAATGGCATTTTTTTTATTTGTACCACTGTCGAGTATTTTGAAGAAGGTATTATAAATATCCTTGTCAGTCTAATCTTTATGAAATTAATGCATTTTCAGACTAGGAGGCCGAGACATAGGGTCCAAATGTGATAGTGCTACAAAAGACGAACTGGACATCAGCACCCAACAGGCTACTTATACACAGACAGAGACTAGACACACCTGGAGCTGATAATGAGAGGGCAGGGCTATAAAGAAGGCACAGGTGGCAACACTGATGACAAGAAAACAAAAAAAGAATGGAAACAAGACCCAAAAGAAAGGTGACAGTTTATCTGGATGGAATTACGATGAATTTCTCTAAATATTTTATATATTCTGAGATTTGCGAAGCACTGAGCAACCCACCTTCAGCTCAGCACTGATAAAACGTTCCATTAGAAGTCATTTGCACCCGACAGAGTTCGGATTCCTTCCTGCCACCACTTTTTCCTAAGAGCTTTAATTGGAAACGGTAGAGTAAAGCCCACAGGCTCGTTAAGTGGATAATGTAGGCGTGCTCTACCTGACTGTCTTTAACACAATGTGGTGTTAAAGCTCCGTACCTAAGGGTCTGCGATTTCAGTGTGTTTCCTGCTCCAGCCCACCTGATCCACCTCGCCAAGGGCTTGGTAATTAGTTAACAAACCGAATACGGCGCGTTAAAGCCGGGAAAGCAGGAATTCATGCAGGAATGTGCTTCCCCGGGGCCGGAGCTCAGAAATCCTGCTACAGTAAACATCCACGTCTGCAGAATTTGGGTAGTAGGTAATCTCATACAAATAAATAAACTGCTGGAAAGCCTTCTTTTGTCCCTGCGGTGTGTTTATGCCCCACAATCTAGGGCATGTTCATAGACTGAATTTAGCCCAGACTCCAGCAGCAGTTGCTTGGGAAGGTTCTTGCGCAGTGCGGTTGCGTGGGATGGCTAGAGGGAGCACTGGGGTGGGTGGAGAGAGGAAGGAAGGGTGTGTTCGCACGACTGGAACCAACTCTGTGTTGCTGTAGATGTCAAGACCAAACTTCAGAGATGAACTGTGGAACAGAACTGATTTGGTTGACCTTCCATGCTTCTTGTGATGCTGGTAGGAGAAGAATGAGTCTATTACGTCCTCCATTATCAGCAGGACTGTCTTTGTAAGTGTGTGGAGATAAAAGTGAGCGTTGTCTACTGTTCCAGCGTTTCCACCTGTTGCTCCAGACACAATGCATTCTCGTGTATCTTTTGCTCCACCCAAAAATGCACTCTTCCCCAATTGCTGCTCCACCCTTAAGTGCACTCTTTCTAAACATCTACCATCAGTTGCTTTCTAAACAGTTGCCTGCCATCCATCCATCCATCCATCCATCCATCCATCCATCCATCCATCCATCCATCCATCCATCCATCCATCCATCCATCCATGCCACACACACACAGAGCTTGTGGTGTCCCTGCAGAGAAGTACTGCCAATAGAATAAGACTAGAATAGGAGAACGGATGAACATGGACCTATTGTCACCATGCCTAATACAAGGCGTGGGCTAGTTGGATACAAAGCCCCCCATCATTAAGCTGTGGAGCAGGTGAACTGTGTTCTCTGGGATGATGGAGCTCCGTCCTGGGATGTGGTGGGGTGGTGGTGAACATCCAACATCCTGACCTCACTAATGCTCCTCAGATCCTCACAGCAAGGCCCCAATAGAGCCCGTCACCATCAACAGAAAGCAGGATGAACCCTTTTTAAAAGCCTAGATTTCAGAAGAAACGGGATCCTGATACTTTGGTCCATAAAGTATCTTCTGAGGAGGTCGTAACACTATGGAAGTTCTCAACCCTAGCTACCCTCTATGAGCCCTGTTTTGGGTGACCACGTTAGAGATAATATGGCTTTAAGACAAGCTATATATTGCATGTGCGTCACCGAGCTCGGCGTTTGATTCACTCTGAAGTGTTTATAGCGAGCGCGTCACTGGTGCGTGTCTGGAGAAGCATTTAAAGCCACATATAGTGTCAGGCTGAACCGACAGGACTCCTCAGATCTCTTCAGAGGAAGCTTTCACTCTTTTTTTCAGATCTTTATGGCGGCGGATCTGCGCTGAGCTGGAAAAGCAGAATCAATGCAGCTCCAGCTGAGAGACACTTAGTGCTGAAGCTCTGAGCTCCCGAAAAACACGAGAGCAGAAAAGGAAAAACTTCACCCTCAAAGCAAAACGGCTTTCTGAAAGTCAACCCCTCTTACTGTTGCACCCCCTCGCTCTGTCTCCCTCTCTCCCGCCGTCTCACTCTGTCTCTGTCTCTCCCGCCCCCTCGTCTCCAGCCTAATTTAAATTGGCTTCTGACGGGGTGGTGGGGTCAGCCGTCCACCTGCCTGATATGAAGTAAGAGTCCAATTTAGATACAGGTGGATTAAAGAGGAGGGACAGTAGAGCAGTCTGCTGTGGAACTGTTCTAGTGTCTTTAAATGTGTTCTCTTCTGACTGCTGCTCCGCCCACCGGTGCTTCTTAAAGAACAGAATGAAATATGTTGGGGTTTATTTGAAAACTGTAGCGATTAAACGATTAAACGATTAAACGTGAATTTATAATATATTTAAGTTTGGTTCTAACGCAGGCGTGCGCTCTAGTTTGGCACCATATTGGTTTCGTGTCAGTGATTACATCACAAGGTTGGTTGGTGGAAGCGTTCACTCTGAAAGACAGTTGGTCGGGGACGGGTGTTTTTCGGACATCTAGGTCAAATTATGGCCGAAGACGAAGCTGGAATTGTGTTCTGATGAGTTGTTGCCGTTTCCTGATTACTGCCTCTCGACCGTGGTCGTGACGACGCAGGGGAACTGCTTCACCTGCCAGATCCTGGGTCAGAACAGCCGCCCCACCTTACATTCAACAGATGTTGAAAGGAACCCTCTGGCCTATGCTTTCGCGCCGTGGAGACGAGAAAGAGTTCACACTTAACTTTGTGCAGAAGAGCGTCCAGCGGTCGACCAATCAGAGAGCCTTTTTTATTTCCTGATTTGATTTGATTTGATTTGATGTAAATAATAAGTGGTCCTCCAACAAGGGAGCAGAAGTTAAGTGAAGACAGAGTTGGACATTGTTGGACAGTGTTATGTCCACCTTAAATACCTATTTCTTCACCTTTAAATTAATTCGTTTCAGACTTTTGCTCCAAATATATTTATTCCTAATTGTTGCTCCACCCACATACATTTATGAAATGTTCCAGGACATTTCAGAGGCAGGGTCTTTATCCTCCACACACACACACACACACACACACACACACACACACACACACACACACACACACACACACACACACACACTTGTGATCCAGTGAGACAGTGACAGTTGTCCCACTGCAGCAGCCGCATCACACACTACACACACACTGTGACGCATGCCCTGGAAAAAAAGTACACACACATGTCTGTGCCCTGCAGGCCTCAGAGTGTGTGTGTGTGTGTGTGTGTGTGTGTGTGGTCCCTAGGTGGCAGGAAGAGCTCTCCTGTCTGATTCTATCTGCAATATGTCTCCTCCACTTACACCCAGATACACTTACTGTACTGTCTACAACTCTCTCTCTCTCTCTCTCTCTCTCTCTCTCTCTCTCTCTCTCTCTCTCACTCTCACACACACACACACACTGTCTGTTTCACTCTTTCCATCTTCCCTCTCTTCTCTCTCTTATCCATCTCAACCTTGTCTCTCTCTATCTCCACCTTTTTTCCGTCTTTTTTCTCTCCTCTTTCTCCCTTCATCATGTCTGTCTTCCTTTCTCTCCACGTTTTCCTTTTTTCTCTACCCATTCTCTTCTACTCCTTTCGGCCTACCATTTTCACTGTCACTTCATCTGTTCTTTCTCTTATCTGACCTTTTTTTCTATCACACTTTTCTCTCTCTCCCATTTTTGTCTCTCTCCATCTGTTCTCTTTTCATGTGCCCTCTATCTCTCAAACAGTTCCCTTGTTTTGCTCTTTCTCCATTATTTCTCCCTCTCTTTTTCTCTCTCCTTACTCTATCTTGCTGTATTTCTTTCTCCATCTTCTCCCTTTTTATTCCATCTCCATTACTTCAAATGTTATTATTATTATTATTATTATTATTATTATTATTATTATTATTATTATTATTATTATTATTATTATTATTATTATCTCCATTATTTCTCTTTCAGACCTGGAGCATCACCTCTTCGTTCCCATTTCAGTGAAACTCTGAATCTAAGGAGTGTTTTTTATTTGTGTGAGACTGAACACACCACAATGACGCTCCATTTAGATTAGATCACCACCACCCACTGCTCCCTGCCTTCATCTGCTGGGCAGCCACTGCCGCTGCCGCACTGACGTAAGCTTTATGGACAGAGCTTAAGTAACATCTCATGCAAACAGTGTGTGTGTGAGAGAGGGTGTGTTTTAATAGTTCATGTGAACGCCCTGAGGTTGGGCTGGCGCAGCTACTCACTACAGCAGTTGTGACGAGCACTGCCTCTTCCAGTCTGAAGTTCAGCATGTTCTTGCACTGAACAGACCCTGCTGGCTCTGCTCCACAGAGACAGACTGTAACCCTTCACACAAACAGGCAGCAATTATAGATGAGTTCGGAATTCATTCGGAAGGAAATGCAGATGGGATTTCTTCCCATTTATATGTTGGAAAGTGGCTGAGATGTGGACGATCAAACATCATGACCCGAAAAACAAAACATAAACGTAGTTTTAATTCCTTAATTACATTTTTTATAGACATTGAAATTTATATGATGCTATTTGACATGATTTCGTTATTTAATGACATAACTTACAGGTAAAGTTACGTGGTCTGGTGTCACCGTCCGGCTGGAACACACAGTTGTGTCCAAGTTCCAACTTGTCTAACTCATGGTTGGAGGTCACACTATGGATCCGTGAGGCTCGTTCTTCACTATTCCATCCACTTTCCAACGTACGAGTCCCACTGGCAGCAAGACAGCTTGCTAACCGCGTATGATGCCTCCACCACCATGCTTAACAGTTGGTACTGTATAGGCCTTCAACACCAAACAAACTGTACCAATGGTAAAGCATCAAGGACAGTAAAAGAGAGGATCCTGCTTTTGTTGCAGTGTCTGTCTCTACTGTCCAGGGAAGGCCTTCTCCTAGATCTGGGATGGCTGTGAAGGTTTGATTGCATTCAGCGACAGTAGTCTTAGCGATGCTGGATGGTCACCGCCTCACCGCATCCCCAATTTCACTACTCATCCCAGACGTATTGGAGAACTAGATGGAGCGCCATCATTCAGAACACGGTTCCACTTCTCCACAGCTCAGTGCTGGGGGATTTACAGCATACGCCTCTAGCTCATGCCTGGCATTAGGCACGGTTCCAACCGGTTCATATTTATCTGCTTTAGAAGGTCTTGTTGTATTGGCAGTACGTCTCTACAGGGACGGCTGTAGAGATGCTGACATGTTCTTGGAACATTTGCGGAGGAAGAATGAAAGCTGCGTTTGGGTGTTAGGGGTCTTTTTTAATGGCTACAATGAATTAACTGATCTGACCACACTGAGCGCACTGGGCATAAAGCTTGCGAACCTTCATTTTATGTTTCCTCCAAACCCCTCTGTCTCTAGTCGTCATCTTTCCAGCAGCCTGTCGGTAATTAGGCTGATGAATAACAGTCCTGCTCCTGTCCTGCGCTGATTCACATATATCCACTGGCTTGTGAAATGAAAGCGTAGGGTTGATCTAATTGGTCAGGAAGGGCCAGCTCAAGGAGATCATGGAGATTCACTGTCCAGCCGAGTTAATATCCCATCTTAGTATAAAGCACGCTGTGTTTTATGTCATGGAAAACTGACCTTTTGCAAAACGTCTTTCAGGGTGAAGGTGCTCAGAAACTGTTTTTGAGTGGATGGGAAAACGGGGGCTGAAGAGGTATTTGAGGTACAGAGATGTTTGCGATGAGTTTGAGATTCAGTCAGACAACCCTTCGTCCTCGTCCACATGACAACTGAGGTTCTAGATAATGGTATCATGAAGAACACATGTCATGTGGATTGCAATCTGGATTTTTCAGGATACTTAAGCCTGGAGTGGCAATTCCTCAACCCTGCTAGGACTCTCCTCATATCACACACAACGCTCCAACAGTAGGAGGGTGCAGACAAGCACATGCCTCCTCCAATACACTAAAGTCAGCCAGCGCCTCTTGTCGAACTGCTGCCATTGCATCATTGTTGAGCAGCCAACGTGTTTGGTCCTCAACACCAATACAGATGCCTCTACTGGGCAGTATCGCACCGGGTGTGATGTCTCTCGGACTCCCAACAGACTTTTCAGCCTTTCCTGGTGACTCACAGAAGAACAGGGTCACCATGTTTGCTTTCTGCTGACTTCACGATGCTACAACTTTAATTATTAACAGAGAGTCGTTTGCGTTGCAGCTCCAGTCAGAGTTAAGCAGCTTGCCATGTCTTCCGAGCTCAGAAAGTTCTGGACAAGTTCCTTGTGGAGAAGAAAATGTCCGAGATCAGTGTAGACCCAAGATATTGCTTCAGTTTAGAAGTTCGTGGCTTCTCTAAGCCCTCCAGACTTCACCAGAAACTAAGTTCTCACACACTGTACTTTTGCACTTTGTGCCT
Organism: Acestrorhynchus altus; assembly: GCA_034509495.1. Lineage (NCBI taxonomy): Eukaryota > Metazoa > Chordata > Actinopteri > Characiformes > Acestrorhynchidae > Acestrorhynchus > Acestrorhynchus altus. The sequence continues at coordinate 15,221,610 of CM067525.1, read as the reverse complement.
TATGTGTTTTAATCGACCTAACGTTCTTTTTTTTTTTTTTAATTAATGGACGAAAGGCCTCGTTATCCTCGTCTAACCCAATTAACACAGAGGGCCAATGGAGAGTTAACAAGTTGAAGTAATTAAAGGGGAGGAATTAAAACAATACACACACACACACACACACACACACACACACACACACACACACATTTGTGCGCTCTCACTCTCTAGAGGCAGAGCGGCTGAACTGTGTGTGAGTGTGTTTAAGTGTTCTGAAGCTTGAACTCTGAAGCTCAACTTGAGGAGCATCGAGCTCCCCATAAGTTACTGCATATTAACCTTCTAAGGCTTTATAAAGCTCCAGGGAGCTGAGTGGACTAGAAACTGGTTCAGAAGGTTCACTGGAGTCTTTAAGGCTTTGATTTGAACTTCTAAGTACTTATTGTTGGGCAGAACTGTTAAATACAGAGAGCAGATTATCAACAGTGTGTTCTTTTCTGCTGATCTCCAACTAAAGGGACCCAAATGGAGTCGTTCGACATGTTATACACACCAAGCAACCACGACAGTAACACTCACTGTCCATTTTATCAGCTCCTGCAGACTTTATTCTCCTCCTTTCACCCTGATCTTCAATGGTCAGGACCCCACAGGACCACCACAGAGCAGCTACTGTGTGGGTGGTGGGTCGTTCTCAGCACTTCAACCACACCGACATGGTGGTGGTGTGTTAATGTGCGTTGCACCAGTGGTTCAGACACAGTAGTGCTGCCGGAGTGTTGAAACACGGCGTCCACTCACTGTCCACTCTATTAGACACTCCTACCACCTTGTAGATGTAAAGTCAAAGACACAATTCCATCTGTTTCTGCAGCTTGTGTTAGTCCTTCATCACTGTCCACTGGAAATACAGGTGTGGGACATGAATGGCCCAACCGGTAACCAGTTTTGGGGAAAATTCCATGGGTTCCATGGTGGCCCCACTTATAGAGGCCCGCAAGGATCAGTAATGGGATCATGAGGCGTTTTACACTACATGTAGGGACTAGCTTGGGCTCATGAGAGATTAGGGTCAGCTGGAATGATGGGGCCCATTTGGAAAGTCCAACTGGGTTCTATTACAACACATGTACAAGTCCACTCAGAGCTCATGTCCACTTGAAACCCTTCTTACGTTGATTAGGTGGGTTCCAGTTGGGCATAGGCTCTGAGTGGGTGGTTTCCTGCCCTTGCGCTCAGAGTTGCCGGCTGGGCACCGGCTCCCCCGTGACCCTATATATATATATATATATAGACACAAGGACATTAGTGCGGCTCAATCGTAGGTGTGACCGGTCATCCCTGTGTTCTAAGGGTTCGTTTCTCTTGCCAGGACACTTCATTTGCACATTGAAATGTATATAAAGTCCCAGTCTCTGCCGTGTTCCCCGGACCTTTGCTTTCTTTGTAATTGAAATCGCTTTGTGCTCCCAGGGGCTCGTGTTGACTTATTGAGATTTTCTAGAAAACTCATATATATTACAGCGGTGGTCCCAATCCTGGGCCTGTCGATCAAACTCCCTGCAGCCTCGCTCCAACACACCCGATTCAAGTAATAAAGGCCTTCTGGGGCATCTGAATATCACACACTGAAAAGGCTGTGTTGAAACAACCGAGCGCCGGGTCAGTACTGGTCTATTTTTCTGACCCAGCATTCCAGGTCAAGCGTTAATCCTAAACCGCTTTGCCTGGTTAACGGAACCAAACTGTGGGTTGTGTTGTGATGATGGTTGTATGTTGCAAACCAGCTGGGATACAATACCACTGTTGCTACTTAGTAACACCAAAGCAGCCACAGCCTAGGTTACCATGGCAACCGCCTCATCTAGGTCATAGGCTAGTGCTTGCTATGATGTCCCAGGTGGTTGCCATGGTGTCCTAGGTGGCTGCAAGGCAGTTGTTATGTTATCCATGGTTTGCAGCACACAACCGACCGAACCAGATAAGCTGGTCACAATGCAACCCACTTTGGTTCTGTTGGTTCTGTTAACCCAGCAATGCAGTTCAAAATGAGCACAGCAGATAGGTTGTACTTGACCTGAAATTCTGGGTCAGAAAAATAGCCCAAAGATGTCTTTGTCCAGTACTGACCCAGTGCTCGGTTGTTCCGATCCAGCATTTTTGCAGACATTAGGCACCTTTATAACTAAAAAATCATCTGTTATTGTGTTTGTTGCAGCTGATGTGTAGATATTAGATATTATCCTTTGTTTTTACTGCTGTGTTCTAGCTGTTTTTTGGCGTCCTGAGAAAGACCCCAAGCTTCCATGCCACCCCTTCACTTTGGCTGCCCACCTTCCAGCTACAGGACCTGGACTAGTTGCCCACCTGCATCACCGACTATGCAGAAATTTACACAGACCCTAATTAGTTGCTACTGTTAATATTATGTCCATCAAACTATTATTACGTCAGTATTACAGCAGATGTCTGGGGGTCCAGTGTCCCCTTTGCTAACTATGTATAAGTTGACCTACGGAGAAGGGGTCCCCAATTGCCACTTGTCGCCTTTTGACTTGGTGGGGGGTTTATGTCTTTATCCTTTGTTCGTTCTGTTATTTTTGTTGTAAATGTGTCATACAAATAAATGTGGATTTGATTTGATTACGTAAACTTATTCTGACCGCAGTCTGGCCGTTTCTCAGGAGGTAACAGAACATCTGTGGAACTGTTTTACATTGGAACATGAAAACTGTCATTTCAGTTTGTCTATGTTATCTGTTGTTGTTGCCCACGTCTCACATTTATAACTGAGTGGCACAGGTTAATGCAAACACTGTGCTCTGAGGCAGCTGAACGTCGGCTTATGCTTCCTCTCTGACATGCTCAAGTGCGTCACTGGCTCGTGAACGGCTGCCCCATTTTCCACTTGGCTGCACCTGGGCTTCATGACGATGGCTGAGGGTGACCTTTGACCTCAGCAACCATGCTTAGCACTCTCAGAGGGGGCACAACCGAGGTGCTGGTGGTGGGCCGTGCACACCCTGAGGAATGTGCTAAAAGCGAAATGCTTGTGTTCACACATACGCTCACACACACACACACATATGCGCACACACACACACACATTGTAAAGCCATGGTTCTATCTAGAACTAGTTCTTTATATAAAGTAGTGGTTCTGTATGGAACCATCACACTTCAAAGAACCACTTGGATGGTTCTTCAGATCCAGAGGAAAGTGAACTGACTCTTTAAAGTCAACAGATTCATACATTTCTTCATGCTACCTTCGTCCAATCCTTCGTTTTTAATCACTGTGGTACAACAGGACCCCTTCCGGTGTCCTCTAGGCCCCATTAAAAGACATCATTCCCAGCCCGCAGTGGTGAGGAGCATTCTCAGGAGGTAACAGAACAGTCTATAGTATGGAATTAATTTACAGTGAAACCTTCGAAACCATGGGGGAAATCCTATATGCAGGGAAGGATTCCCCCTGTCACATGACCACGGATGGCTGTGGAGTGGATGAGTCTTAACAATATGATATCTGATATCAGTTGTGAGCTGTGAAACCATTTACAGTTCCAAGAAATGAACTGTGCTTTCATGCAGTGCAGTTTCACAGGTCTAGGGTGGCCCTACAGTCTAACTGCTGCTCATCAAATATAAGGAGATCATGAGCACGAATGTCAGAAAGAGCTTAGCACTCAAAAGTCTCCCGGGTGGGGAAGTGCATAATGGGAGTTCTAACCTGCAGCTGGAAATTTGTTTCATCTGCAGCTCATTTACTAATATTTTTGAGGTTTAATAACAAAACTGAGATTCAGAAGTAAAAAATGTGAGCTGGGAAAATGTGTAGCTCGAAAAATTGCTCTGTAAGCAGTTACAGAGTTTCCCTTTTTTACAGTGTATGACTTTACCGGCAATATCCAGAACTCTGTCAGATGCTCTTGCGTTGGTTTCTGCTGTCATTTTTGTGCAAATAAATATAGCATTCTCCTGTTGCTCTCCTGCTGAGGACACTTCTACAATTCTGACACATATCCCTGTGTGTGTGTGTGTGTGTGTGTGTGTGTGTGTGTGCGCGCACGTGTATGTAGAGTGTTCCTCATCTAAAGGCGAGGACAGGCTGTTCCGGCGCTTGTTCAGGAGGTATAATCAGTTCATCCGTCCAGTGGAGAACGTGTCCGATCCGGTGACAGTGGAGTTTGAGGTTTCGATCTCTCAGCTCGTCAAAGTGGTAAGAGCTGCTTCTGCATGAATGTATATATACTGTCCTAATGCTAACTATTCCACCCACACATTCAATTATACTACTGGCTAACAAGACTAGACCGTAGAAGGTACAGTGACTGATGCAGTGAGACGATAGCGAAGTGTCCTCGTGTTCTGTAATTACGAAATGGTGGAGGTCAAGCTGAGGTCCATCAGAAAATGTTCTGACAGAACTGATGGAAAGGGAAATCAAAAGCCCCTTTTGACCTGATGGAAGACTGATCAGACTCTGGAGTCGTGGTGCACTGTTCTACTGTGCAGTGACACTGAAGCCTTGTGATATGCTTCGTTGGAGGCCTTTTGGAGAAGAGGTGGGACAGTCCAGTGTGTGAAAAGATGTCATTTTTTTATACTCAAGGTGTGGACAACTGTACTAATGGAAGCATTCAGCAACTGTAAGTTGCGCCCATTGCTGACACAGACTTGCAAGTGCACACACTCTAGAAAGTCTTCCCTGGACATTAGAGACAGTTACTCCATCAAAAGCAGGATATATTCTTCTTATATTAATTATATTTTTGTAAAAGACCTTATCATCTGACATTTAACATTGTATGAATAATTCAGGATGGGTACAGTGTCGCTGTACCTGACTGTTCATATAAGGTCATCCTGTTGTGCATGCCTTCCATTCTGACTTGTGCCATTGTGTTGGTAGCATCCTTTGGAAGTGAAGTCGGAGACCTCGGAGAAGAGTTAAAAGCATTAGAGCAGTTGGAAGAGATAGGTTGCGTCGTAGGTCTCTGGGAAATGCAGCGGTCTTATCGATATGACTGTGTAGAACAATAAATATTGATCATATCAATCTAAATTATTAATCATTTATTGCTGCTGCTAAGCTTTATCTTACCTCCCAATAGAACTGCAACCCTACACTTTCTTCTGGGTGCAACCATGAGTGGATAGATTACTTTAGAGCGTGTGGAAAATTCTTGCACAGCTTTTTCCAAGAGTAAAGTGCTTTTCCCCACCATCAGCAGAATGGCTCTTGGCCCCCTAGAGGTCCGGCAGTCGCTGTGATTTCAGCTGCACTCTCTGGGATTAAATTATCCACTCCTGGGGGTAGAGCATCCGTGGCCACCAGCTTTTCTTCCCTTCACACAGCGGTGCAGCGAACACACACCTAGATTACAGATTATTCCCTTTCACGCTGCCGATCATTTGCTTAGGGAGGGAGTTTTAGAGGCGGCTGCTGCTGCTGGGTGATTATGTTGGGTGGTGGGGTTTTTATAGTGTGATTATGGTGTTTACGCTGGTGGGGCTTTTGTGGGGCGATGAGTGATGTTTGTTATGCCAAAGCAGCACGAAAAGTGATTGTAAAGAGATTTAGGAACATGACTACACATATGTCATACTGTATGGAAGACACCTGCAGTGTAGAGCTGAGGAGGTTGGTTTTGTTGGAAGTTAAGCTGGTCTAAAATTAGATCTCTCTCTCTCTCTCTCTCTCTTTCTCTCTCTTTCTCTCTCTTTCTCTCTGCCACTCTCGCTTTTCCATAGGATGAAGTCAATCAGATCATGGAGACCAACCTGTGGTTGAGACATGTGGGTGAAGTATACAGTACTGTGAGTGTGTGTGTGTGTGTGTGTGTGTGTGTGTGTGTGTGTGTGTGTGTGTGTGTGTGTGTGTGTGGCAAAAATGACAGAACTAGAACAACATTTTATTACATACCCTGTATTTGCATACATACATATAATACTTATAGGGGTATACACTCATCAAACAGTTGCACCCTTCAACTGACTGCACCAAGAAAAGCCACGTGGTCAGCACCAAGGTCAGTGGTTTGTCCAGAAGGTATGGGGTGCAAGCAGTGGTCCTATCTTTTGTGAACATACACACTCGTCCGCATACTGCTGCCGTCTCAAGATCTCGTCTTGAAGGCACAAATACTACGCCGTTGGTCTCATCTCCAGACCTGTCCCTGATTGAAAATGTGTGGGATGCTATTGGACGCTCTATCAACACTCCACCCCTACCACACCATCTGCAGAACTGAGTGAGAACATTCAAGCTGCATGGGATGGATCATCACAGGACACCATTAGGAACCTCTACACCTCCATGCAGAGACATCTGGCACGTTGTGTTAATCCAGATGGCGTACTGAGAGACTCAACTCCTGTATGTGTTGTATATCGTTTAATGTGTGTGTGTGTGTGTGTGTGTAGACAGGGATGGAGGGAGCAGAAGGTGTAGAAAAGTGGAAATGATGAGAATGATGAGGGAAGGAAATGGAGAATGGTCAGTTTGGAAAGTCCTGATTGTGCAGCATGGTTTAAAAAAGGAACAGATGAGAAACCAAATAAAAGGCATGTTGCAGAGGCTATCAGACAGAGTTGACCTGGGGTCAGATTCTCACAGAGCAAATACCCTTTAGGTCAGGCCCCTGGCGTTTCAAAGGAAGCCAGCTAGCACAAACTGCCTGTCAGAAAACTGATGCCCAGAACGTCCATTTCATTGGGGAATGGACTTTTTTACACACTCTGCACCTTTAATATACAGTCCTTGATTAGCAGTTATATATGAGCATTTACTGTCCAAGACGTCTTAAAGGTACAGACGTTAGATTTGCTCTTGATTGTTGAATCCTGGAGAACATTTAACACAACTGCCAACATGGCCAGATCAGACCGTCCAAGCTCATCCAAAGTGCAGAGCACAAGATGTGTAAAGACGTCTCCAGCAACCCTAAAATGTTACGATGGGACGTACAGGAAGCTCTTGCTTCAGTTAAACTGCAGAAAGTTTATGACTTGCTACTCCTCCTAAAGCATCAGTCAGCAACTACAAACCTCATAACAGATTCAAAACCTGCTGGCCTACACCGCAAGAAGGACCTGCCCCTCCGTACTTAATGCCGGTTGTCAAAACCTGTTCTGTACCAGGAGCCCTTTGAACATCGAGTACAGCTCGGCTTGAGCCACCATCCCACAAGATGCACGGAAGACAAGATCCAGACTCTTTTCTGTCCTGCACCAAAGTGGTGGAACGAACGTCCCCCGGGGGTCCAAACAGCTGAGTCACTCGCTGTCTTCAAACGCCGACTGAAGACCATCTCTTCCAGAGCGTTTAACTCCTTAAAGGATTATAATCATACTGAATGATGTTGGGATCAAGGTCTCCGACCTGACATTGTATGTCTTGTATTTCGGCATCTAAGCTTGAGGAATCTCTGGATTCTAGACTCTATAAACTAGTTAAGGACATTTTCCGAGTGAACAGCAAAGCACTGTTGTACATCGCTCTGGAAAGAGCATCTGCCGAACACAGTGAAGGTAAAATCCCCGTAGCTACTCATCTTAAAAACCTAATGCGTGCTAATTCCATCCTCTTGTGGGGACACGGCGAGTTTATATGTTTCATTATTGTTATTTAATTTCATTGTGACATTAAAGGGCCAGATCCAGCTTCCCCTGGCACAAACGAAACCCTACTGTGAATGAAGTGCTTCAGCACAGGGGTGCCAATTCAGCATTCCATACAAAAGAGCCTTTATACCTCATTGTCCTCATGATTGGAGCTCTAAATCTGTGACCTTGTGGTGAAAGCTCAAATTCAATCTGCAGGCAGCGGTCAGAACAGTCCATTATCCTCAGCACCGTGGATTGCAGAGCTGCATCAGAAACAAAAGTGTGAGTTGCTACCGTAAAGGACATGCTCACCTCATACATGTTACTCACATCTGCCAGCGGCTCTGAACCCGTGAACCCGTGGTGGGTTTTTCTACCGGAGACACGTTTGCTCTCAATAATTCATCGTTTTTTTTCCGAGCCACTGAAGAGTAACTTTAACTCTTTAAATGCCCGCCAGGACCAGCAGCACTGCAGGATCCGGAGGAGTGAGTTGGTTTTGCTGAGGCTCTACTGTGCGTGTGTGCATTTAGGAAACGATATGCTTTTGATATTCATTTCTCCACGTTTATGTTTATATAGTATTGATGACGTACATTATCAATATACTGCGTCACCGAAAAGCTGTAATTACTGAATTCTCTGAATGTGAACAGGCGCTCTGCCTTCACAACCCGATGAATAATCCAGCTCAGGAAACAGATGCTCTCTTATTTTCCCAAATTTCAGAATAAAAGTCCTGAGACGGGATAATAAACACATACATAGACAACAAAATTTTATTTGGACCACGGTCACGTCTTTAGACGATAAACGTCCTCGTCAGTCTAATCTTTACAAATAATTCCTCAAAATGATTGCATTAAAAAAACACTGGATCAATTACAAAGTGTAGATTAAAACATAGTCAAATTCAAATGGACATATTTACATCTCAAAGAAAATGGGAGGAGCCTAGGATCTCCTAAGAATAGCAGTATCTGCTGTGTGCGGCTGTCTCCTACACAGTGGCGGCTGCTGGTCTTTCAAAGAGGGGAAGCTCATTGTCAGCTTACATCATGAAATTTGTCCGTTTATTTATATGTAAATTCTGCCCTCGAGAAAATGGCCTGTGACCCCATCGTACCAAGGAGGCGTCTTTTGCAGGGGCTTGACCAGCGTCCTCTTAATGGCCAGCAGAACTCGCCTGCTTAGACGGCCTTGGTCCATTGTGCTGTGGAGCAATACTTAAGCCTTTTTAAACAGGAGAAGCTCCTTTCTGCACCCACAGATAAAACACCTCCATGTAACTCCTCTAACATTGTACTGTCCAACTCCATGTCTTATATAAAAATCAAGAAATCGCACAGCTGTCCCCTGTTACCCTGTCAATCCTGATTTGAACGAAGGACTACGAAGTTCTCCCCAAATCAAAGTTCTGGCCATACCATTTCAGGACAGTCTGGAATGCCTCCTCTGGAATCGTCTCAAATGTCATCAAACTTCCCTTGGATTGACAAATTCTACGAAATGGAATCTACTTCAAGAGATCATCAAGGATGGCCATGCACAGATTTCTGAACCACGCCTGGAGATCATGGAATCGGGAGAGATGGCACTTCCTTATGGGCTCATCTGATGGGTCAGGTGTGAGACCTGCTGCTTTGGCATAAACAGCTTAGAAGGCACCTCCTGACCTGTCCTCTTTGACAAAAGCAAGAAGAGACTCAGTTCTTTTCTTGCAGTAGAGCACATCATCCATGGCCCTCTTCTGGACAATATCAAAGACCACATCAGTCTCTGAGAAGATTTGCTCATATGTGTACAACCAGAACTCAAACTCAGAATCCTCCTCCAGCGTGTCCTCATCCATTGTCCTTCCTGCAGTGATGCTGTAAAACATCTGCAGGGGACCAGCAGTTGTTTGCCACAGTGCTCACTATTGTGAGGTGAAATTCCATCGAGTAGGAGCATTTCTGGGCAACCTTGAACAACATGCAGACTCAAGAAACGATGTCCTCTTTGTGGACTTGGAGACTCAGACAAGCTTTAAGCTGTAATGACTTAATATGGTCAAAAAGTGTTTGCTCCATTTTCCAACCAGTTAAATTGCCCCCTAATGAGCAAACAAACAAACAAACAAACACCGCTGAACACCCTGAACAGAAGCACTTTCACTTCAATTAAAACGAAAGAAATATCATTAAGCAAATTATACATTTATGGCTGCCATGGTTTGATCACCCTGACATGTGACATGTGAATCCTGAGGGTAAATAAAGGGAGAGAGAGAGAGAGAGAGAGAGAGAGAGAGAGAGATAGATAGATAGATAGATATGATCATGACTGAAGTGCCCTTGATCAAGGCTCTTAACTCCCCAGCTGCTCCCTGGGCACCGTGGATAGTGCTGCCCGCTGCTCCGGGCACATGTGCTCACAGTGTGTGTATTTAATGGATATATTTAAATCATTACTGGTTTAATCTATAGTTACACTTCCTTACATCTCTGGGCACCAGTAATGACACAAGTGTGGGGAGTGGGTTATTTTTCTGTGTGTGTGTGTGTGTGTGTGTGTGTTGGGGGGGTGGGGTGTGTGTGTGTGGGTGTGCATACCCGCATCCTGCAGTATAGTGTAATTAAACTGCACAGTGCCTGATGGCAGAATCTCCATTTATCACAGAACACAGAGAAACCAGCAGCATGTATTCACACACACACACACACACACACACACACACACACACACACACACACACACACACACACACACACACACACAAACATTGCATACTAAAATATGATCCATTCATCCTCGCCCTCAATGCAGTTGAATAAAACCATAGATCTGTATTATTTTATTTGCTTAACAGAGACATAATATAGAAAAGCACACACACACACACGCACACACACACACACACACACACACACGCACACACACGCACACACACACACGCACAAACATGCACGAATGCAAACATTCTGACAAGGCTTTTGACAGTGACATTTAAAAAACACTCTGCTATTTTTTGACGGCCGCGAGATTCCATCCACTCCACAGAGACCACACAGCACATGACAAGCAGGGAGAACATAAACCTTAACGCCTGAGCTCCATCGTCTACACTGCTTTTCTGCCCACAGCGTACGCTTGCCTAGTTTTTTTTCCTGTATATTCCTTGGAAAACCTGGCCCAACACCGGAGAGTAGGACCAGGGAAAGTTAAATGTAATCATTTTTTATACTGAGTCCATAAAGATGAAATGATATGAGTAATGTTTGAGTCACTACAAAGCACATTAGTAAGGTTTAGAGTAACACCGTGCTCTTCATTACAGTTAATAATAATAGGGATTATCCACAAACAGCTTCTGTACTCTGTCAAACCGGCTTCTGATTGGTTTGTTCAGGCCATTCTTCCCTATTTAATGCTGCAGTTCAGTAAACAATGGAAGACTGTAGGATGTGCCAACGCATCCACAGTGTATTTGCTTCTGTAGATGCACACACACCACAACAAACACACACACACACACACACACACACACACACACACACACACACACACACACACACACACACACACACACACACCACAGAGACCACATTTCACCCTCATATCATAACAAAGTTACAGGAAAAATATGCAATCAGACAATTTCCGTTCCGCCGACAGGATGGCCACTAGGGGGCCATTTTTAATTTCCATTGACATTCAGATTGAGCTGCTGATCAGTTTACACTACGAGATTAGTCTCAGAAAAAAGAAATGACAGGTCTGAAGGGCAATCAAGAGGTCAGAGTCAACCAGATTAATAATTGAGGTGATGCTTGTACTGGCCAGCATTGCATTTAGACCAATAAGAAGCGAGTACTAGCTACCTGCCTGGAGAAACGGCCAATTTTGCTATCTAGGATTCTGGTTGCTGATGATAAGGCAGCATGAAATCACGACCACCAGACCAAACACCAGTCCAAAAACACACTTTTAATAAAAAACTTAAAATATGTTTAAATAATACCATTTTCAGCTCCTCTACAGTTTTCAGAAACACTCCTTTAAGATTCAGCTTGATGGTAGGGTTGCATGGACGTTGCTCAACTTCGTAACTTCGGGAAGGGGGTGAATAACTCCGATTTATTAATATGTTGTATAAATTCGAACATGGTCAGGCCATATTTTATCCATGTCTCACTGGATAATTTGGCATGAAAATAAAAAAAGGAAAACATTTCCCAGCAACACTGAACTGCTGTACATCCCTGGAACCACGATCCTGCCATTTCCTTTGAGAAATTGTTGGTCCCTCCATCTGCAGAAGCACAGAGCCTTGGTGTAGCTGTGGATGACCAGTTATCGTTCTCGCACATGTTGCAACCTTGACTTATGCATGCAGATTTCTCCTTCACGACATCAGGAGAATTCCACCATGTCTGTCTAGCTCAGGTGCTCATTCAGGGTCTTGTCATTTCAAGACTAGAACTGCAGCTCCCTTCTAGCTGGCTTTCTTATATGACCATCAGGCCTTTCAACTGATCCAGGATGTGGCCACACGGATCACCTTCGATGTGTCTAAATTCAGCTATGAAACTCCTCTGCTGCGTTCCAAGATTCAAATCAGATTCAAAACCTTGATGCTGGCCTACAAAGGAAAAAATGAACCTGTCCTTCTGTACTTGATCTTCAGTCAAAACTCAATCTGTACCAAGAGCCCTTCAAGCATCAAGTACAGCTCAGCTTGACCCACCATCCCTCAAATCGCAAGGAAGACAAGCATCCAGACTCTTTTCTGTCCTTCAGACTGAAGACCATCTCCTTCAAAAGCATTTAGCTCATTAGAGTCTCATAATCATAATGTGATAAAGTGTAATAGGTTGAGCGTTGGTTATCGAGGTCTTCATTCTGACGTGTTTTTGGCAGCATCTAAGCTTGAGGAATCTCTGGGTTCTAGACTCTACGAACTAGCTGAGGACATTTTCTGAGTGAACAGCAAAGCACTTTTGTAAGTTGCTCTGGATGATCTGTCTAATGCCTTAAATGTAAATGTAAATGCTTAATGTCGTCTCAAAAACGAATTACGCCAAACCTCCACAATCATTCAGAACGTTACTAATACCTCATAGGCTCTTTCTAAGATGCAAGCGTTGATAGAAACATTGTGCCTGGCTGATGAGGACATGGTTGACTATCTCAGCATCTCACTGCTTTAAGGGACGTCGGACACAAATTAAGCTCTTTTTGCAGCGTCTGAATTGCTTAAATGGGCTTAATCTGGAGGAGAGATCCGTCCCTGCTGCGGAACAAGCGTGCTTGTGGAGTAGCACTTGTGTTTTTAATGGCAGTGATGGTCTACTCCCTCCCTTTGTGCGTGAGATCACGTTGAGTTTACGATGAGTGACAGTGCACAACCCCACCACACAAAGAGACAAAAGCACAAAAGCGAATCACAACAGGGACGAGGCACGATGACTAACTCACAGACACTGACAGAGAGAGAGAGAGAGAGAGAGAGAGAGAGAGACGTATTCTCCATAAAGTTTCAGCGTTCGGGTGTCAGGTGGTGCGGCTGACAGTCATTCATGTGACTGAGCTGCTCTCATGCAGAGAAATGAAAATAGATAGATCGAACCGAACCTGCGCACACACATAAACACAGGAAGGAGGGCTGAGGGGGAGGACGGAAGTGAAAAGCCTGAATGTTTGTCCTTCACATTGCAGTTGATGATTTTCAATGATAAAAGAGAACCAGTCATTCATTTGGCAAGTAAGCACAGTAACATCCGCAATGAACACGTCACTATAGAGGTAGAGGTGGGTTCTCTATCCTACCGTACTCTTCAGAGGTTCTTTATAGTAGTGCTTCCCAAACCTGAATCTGGAGGACTCTTGACCCTAGTGTTCTCCCTGCCCCCAACACCTCATCCAGTTAATCAGCTAAGTAACAAGCCCTTGCTGAGTTGACGGTCGTGTGTTAAAGCAGGAGACCACTGAAATGTGCATGATGGGGGTCCTCTGGGACCTGGTTTTAGAGAAGGCAGTGATTCTGTGTAGCACCGTGACAACACAAGTTTCTTTGGTGTATGGAACCATTTTTGCATAAAGAACAGAAATTAGGGCATGAATGTTATGTGAGCCTACAAACATATCGTGGAAACACTTAAGTTGTTAATATAATCAATTAACTATTAACTCGTACTATTTTAGACATTGTTCATCTTTAATAAATATTTGAATAATAAAATATTTGGGAAACAGCAGCCAATTGCACACAGTGTCCTGTCTAACAATAGAAATAATAACTAACCTCCAGAATATGGACACAAGTATTGGGACACCTGCTCCTTTATTGTAAAGGGTATTGATTGTAAAGCAATTTGTGATCTGAGATTTGTGTAGCATCATAAAATTATTAGTAAAATAATCATCATATCATAATTACATCACAACAACCATCAGCCATTCCCCCAGAACCCTGAGGAATGCAGAGGATTTAACTAATTCATATTACATACATTTTCCATATATTAATTCTTTTTATTTTAGCACCAAAAAGAGTTCCACTGTTGTCATGAGGCAAAAAAGGGGGTTTTGCTGTTCTGTTTCTACATAGAACCCTGATACTAAACTGAAATATTGCAATGCAGGTAAATATTGCTTAATATTAAGTGTCCAGAATCTTGCTTGGTGGTAAGAAGTTAAGGGTGTGGATAAGCTTAACATTTTGTGATTACATACTCTCATTTTTTGTTGCAGATATGGAACGACTACAAGCTGAAATGGATACCAGCAGAATTTGATGGGATAGAGTACATCAGGGTTCCATCCAATAAGATCTGGAGGCCTGACATTGTGCTGTACAACAAGTAAGTCCAGTCAATAATCTAATTTGACCTTCGAAATTGAGTTCAAATTGTTTTACAGGCAGTTTTCAATTCCTAATTTCTTTGCAGGACAAGTGAAACATTCCAAAGTGCAATTATAAAAGGTGCCCGAAAGGGTAGAAAGTTATCTCTCAAATTACAGATGTGAAATTAACTGTCTTTAACTACTTCCTTGCCACAGTGCTGTGGGTGACTTCTTGGTGGAAGACAAAACCAAAGCTTTGCTCAAGTATGATGGCACCATCACATGGGTTCCTCCAGCAATCTTCAAATCATCCTGTCCAATGGATATCACATACTTCCCCTTCGATTACCAGAATTGCTCCATGAAGTTTGGTTCATGGACCTATGACAAGGCCAAGATTGACCTGGTCCTGATTGGCTCCAAGGTCAACCTCAAGGATTTTTGGGAGAGTGGAGAGTGGGAGATCATCGATGCACCTGGATACAAGCATGACATTAAGTACAACTGCTGTGAGGAGATTTACCCAGACATCACCTATAGCTTCTACATCCGCCGCCTTCCACTCTTCTACACCATCAATCTGATTATCCCATGCCTCCTCATTTCCTTCTTGACTGTCCTGGTCTTCTATTTGCCATCAGACTGTGGTGAGAAGGTTACACTCTGCATCTCGGTCCTTCTCTCCCTTACTGTGTTCCTGCTGGTCATCACTGAGACCATCCCATCTACCTCCTTGGTCATCCCTCTGATTGGCGAATACCTTCTTTTCACCATGATCTTTGTTACACTCTCCATCGTCATCACTGTTTTTGTACTCAATGTTCACTACCGTACACCCACCACCCACACCATGCCTGGATGGGTCCGCACTGTTTTTCTCAGGGCCCTGCCCCGCATCATGCTGATGCGGCGCCCCCTCGACCAATCTGAATCTTCAGGGAAAGGTGGCGGACCTGAAACCGGGGGCTCGTCCGGGATTGGGGGCAGTGGAGGAGGGGGTAGAGGAGGGGAAGGGAAGAAGAGGAAGAACAGCAGCTCTCAGCAGGGGGCAATGAACTGCTTGGAGTTCGGAGAGGGCAAGGGTTCCGGGGAAGGGAAGAAAGGAGGCTGCCCATGCCATCCAGGAAAAGAGGGTCCTGAGGTGGATTGTGGGAAAGTGAGTCGCCAGTTGAGCCCACAAGCCATAAACACAGTGGTGGCATTTTCTGTGGTTTCACCAGAGATCAAGCAGGCCATTGAAAGTGTCAAGTACATTGCGGAGAACATGAGGAGCCGCAACAAGGCTAAAGAGGTACTGATACACTCACACTGCCTCACTTTTCACATTTCATTCAGGGTTAAACTAATACATGGTTATATTAAGTCTCTGAATATGTCTGTAAATGGAAAATGTATATTATACTATATCTTACAGCAGAAAGACAGTTCATTTAATGTACTGTATCATTCCCAGACAGAATTGCTGCAAAGCTCTACATGCAGTTATGTCTCTATAAAAAGTTGCCCTTGGCTTCTTTTGAGTAGTATATCTATATGGTGAGAGATCAGTGACTGCTAGACATGTCTCTACAACACATTTGAAGACATTTTGCCCAGTTGAGAGACTTTGAGAGGCTGTTCTGACCAATCACCTTCATTTACAGTGCTTTCATGAACAAGACACTTGCACTGCTACAAACTGAACTTGTGTATAGTTCTGTTAGGGATCCAATGGTCAGGGTTGAGTATGGAGGCCGGATGACGTGATGACCTGGGAAGACATCACATATAACAGTCGGTCATCCCAGTAGTGATACGAGCATATGTGCAGGACAATTTGCGACCATGTTGCTTCTCAAGGCAGAGCTTCCATCAGGATAATGCTCAGCAAGGGCTTCCCAGGAAAGTCTCCACCAGATTGCGATACTTCCTTGGCCTTCATCAGATTTACCACCAATCAAGCATTAATGGGACCAGCTGGGAGACCACCTTCAGCAACCTTTGAGTGGGCAGGATCTACAGGCCCAGCTGCATCTGTTAGCAAATGTGCCGTAGGATGCCATACGGAACCTGTATCACATCTTGTATGCAGGCTAGAGGCCCAACAGGGCCAACCTCCTTTCAAATATACACTTTTCAACAACTCCTTGGTGCTTTATATACGATTTGTATATTTTAATATATAATCTGTCTTTTATTTATGTTACCTAGTTTGTCGAGTACCATCGCAGAGCAGTATCATTTTCCATTTGAGCTTTTCAAGCACAGCCTGGCTGCACAGTGCTGTGATCAGCTAAAGCCTAAGACCCTGAGATGTATCCAGCACAAACAAGTCCGTTCACCATGATGCCTACAGTGTCACAGGCTTTAGCACTGTAATATCCTCATTAGCATAAATTATGACTCACAGCTCCAAATCTACAACTGTGCTCTGCAGAATGGGAACATTTAGAGAGAAGCTTTTTATCTAAAAATACAGCCTTTAAGTCCCTCTGTGGAGGATCAGGACTTTGATATGGAAAAGTCTACACATTTCTTTCTCATGCTCACTTTCCATTCTCTGCCTTGTCACCGAGGCTGTTTCCTGGGGACAGATGACATTACCATTGTAATGCTCCATAGATTGGGGTTTGAGCTCGTCATGGCATGATGATTATGCAATATTGAGCTAATCCTCATTACACTGTGATAATGGTTCTCCTTCACTTACTTTCTCTTGGCTTTTCTCTCCTCCATCCACTGCCATACCGTTTTCTTCACGCTGCACCTCTCACCTTTTTCCACCTGCCCCACCCCCAACTCTCCTCACTCCTTCTCTTTTTTATTCACGGCTTTCCCCATCTCTTGGCCTCTTTCAGGTGGAGGATGACTGGAAGTACGTTGCCATGGTGATTGACCGGATCTTCCTCTGGGTTTTCGTGCTGGTCTGTGTGCTCGGAACCTTGGGCCTCTTCTTCCAGCCTCTCATTGGTTTCCTCTCCTAACTGGTGGCCAATCACATACACCGACTTAACTGTCCCAGCCAATTAGAGACAATTACCCAAATCACTGACACGCCAACTACAACCACTTCTGCTTCGTGGCTACAAAAAGACACTGCAATAGACTTGACAGCTTGGCACAGCTACCAACAAATCAGGGGTTGATGTTCATTATCCTGGTGCAATAAACAGCCAATCAGTAGTTGATCTTACCTACCCTGGAGCACACTGCCAGTCAGGGGATGCATGTAAACAGCCAATCAGGTGTTCACTAATCACCCTTTATGAATAAACAACTAAAGGCACATTCTAAGCCAGTAAATCATAAATTGGTTGTTTTCAGCTATGCAACCTTTTCCATTTTTGTAGATAACAGTAACCAATGAAATCTGGGGGCAGTTTTTGATGATTCATCTAAACCTATCCTTTAAGACAGACATGCTCTCCACAACTGGAAGGTCAACCTGGGAAGGTCAACCATATACAGGAAACACTGGAGACTTGCTGCAAAAACTGATGTGACAAGACTCCTGAAAACACTGACAAAAGGGTGGAGCTTAGGTGGAGATAGAAGGTTAACAATAGCAGACATGGGGGAAACAGAAGGTTCAGGGTCAGAGAATGTGGAGCACAAAGACAAATGTGAGTGTCAGAAGAATCTATAGCAGATATGGTCTAGCTAAAGGGTTCTAGAACAGACAGGAGGAGCCAGAAGGTTTGGAGGTGATAAAATTGAGCGAGAAGATACCAGAAGAACAACGAAAGGTTAGGATTTAAGGATTTAGAACAGAAAGTGTTCTAAAGTAAATAACTCTTTTTGGAGGATGATAAATTGTCCTAGAAATCAAATCAAAATGTATTTGTATAGCACTTATTACAACAGATGTCACAAAGCAGCTTTACAGAAATCAAAAATAAGATGATCAAAAACACGTATAATAGAAATAATTGCAATACAAAATAATAGTCATTTAAGATCATATGTTAATAGCATAATAAAGCAATTATACCATTTTAAAGAGCTTAAACAATTCGAGTGCAACCAGAAGGTTCTAGAAAGTGATGAGGGACATCACAAGGGTCTATAAAAATTGGGCTGGAGGCACAATGACTTTGAACAGATATGTTCTGGATAGAAGGACCCAGAGTTTGGATGAAGCCAGAAGATTCTAGGAAAGATAAGACAGACCCAGAAGGTTCTACCTGAGGAGAGAAGGTCAGAACACAGAATCAGAACAGATAAGGTAGAGTCACAAGGTTCTCGAACAGATAGAGTGGAGTCACAGGTTGTGGCCGAAATGGATTGGTACTTAGGTTCTAGGACACTAATGAGTATGACGGCCATACTTTGAACATTTCGTGGGCGCTGTGATCTCCAACAGTGCAAATTAAAATGATAGTAAATATAGTTGCACATGAACTGACCAGATGTGGACGAAAACGCATCGTGAGAGTAGACCGAATGCATTCCATGAATATCACATTTTACCACATTATTTATGCTTCTAAGCATCAAAACAATCTGAGATTATTCTATTACCAGCACAGAGCACTGAACACGACTCAACCAACCGTAAAACATTTGGCCTTTGATCTGTTTTTGAAATATACTGAGAGATGAAGGTGATAAACACATAAAACTGAAGACAGTTAGGACACCCCACATTTATTACTACTTCAAATGCTGGAAATCGGAGTGAGATGCAGCACATCAGCAGCAAATGGTTAGACCATCATTAGAGAGGACCTGCGTGGAGGCGGTCTTATTTAAACCTCAGACATTAGTTTGGTTTGCCCTTGGTTGTTGAAGGGAATGTGATCACCATGGCAACATCAAAAGAGCTCTCTGAGGCCTTCAGAAAGACGGTTGTACATGCAGATGAGTCTGGGAAGGGATTTAAAAACCATTGCAGAAGATAATTTACAAGTGGAGAACACTTAAGACAACTGCCAATGTGGCCAGGTCAGGCCATCCTAGCAAGAGCGGACCACAAGATGTGCTAAGGACTCTTCAACAATCTTAAAATGACATCACGCAAGCTGTTGTACCAGTTGATGTCAAAGTGCAACATCTACCATCAGAAAGAGACCAAAAATCCATCAGTGCAATGTTGAATTTCCTCATACAAACTGTGAAGCACGAGGGTGGAAGTGTCATGATCTGCTGCTTAGCTGCAGCAGGACCTGGAGATAACTCCATCATAGAAACCACTATGAAACCTTTATTGTATCAGAGGGGGCTTGAGGAAAATGTGAAAAGGCTGACACTGCAATCTCACATAGCTGATTCCACATGGAGGAGTGGGAACATCTTTCTTCCAATGTCAGAGATGGTAGATGGTTAGAGGAAACATCTCACATTATTTCAGCTGAAGGAGGAAATAACAGGTCTTAGGGAATAGGGTGTCCAAATGTTTTCCTCACAAGAACATTGCATTACTGAAAATTAGACATTTATATGTTCAGTTGATGCATTTATCTATATCACCTCCATCCCTCAATAGAGTTCAAATAGTGTAGGGTACGGACATAGTGGTCTACCACAAGGACGGGTTACTATCATTTGGACCCATAAGGTTCTTGAACAAAAGCCAAAAGCTTCTAGAACATGCAGAGTGAAGCGAGAAGTCTCTAAACCAGGTACAATATAGTCAGAAGGTCTTGGCATACAGATGGAGCCTGAAGGTTGTCGAACAGTTAGAAGTATCACCCACCAGTACGTTCTCCAGGACCCTGTGAATACAGTAGACCAAGCTGGCGTTGGTCCACCCCAGCAGATACATTTTGAAATTGTCACAAACCACTGATTTGATCTTCTGACTTGACATGAGTTGCCCTCGACCATCTGCTTGCACCAGTAGATACTCCTCTTTGCCTCTCAGATGATTTCTGGAAATTGTAGTTATTTGAATCAGTTCAGCTACATCAGTTGCGGAGACCAATACCGTGGTGCACACCACAACGTCCTCTCTGACGAGGATAAACTGCCAACAGCTACTCAGGAAAATTGAGCAAAATAAGCACTGACCAATGGAAGTCAACCATAGATTGCAGACAAGTGATAGTGTTCTAGCTCAGTGTTCTTATAATATCTACACTGATCAGCCATAACATTATCACCACCTCCTTATTTCTACACTTATTGTCCGTTCCATCAGCTCCTCTGACCACACAGGAGCTCGTTGTAGTTCTATAATTCCAGACTGTAGTTCATCTGTTTCTCTGCAGACTTTATTCTCCTCTTTTCACCCTGATCTTCAATGATCAGGACCCCACAGGACCACCACAGAGCAGCTATTATGTGGGTGGTGGGTCAGTTTCAGCACTGCAGTCACACTGACACGGTGGTGGTGTGTTAGTGTGTGTTGTGCTGGTTCGATTGGATCAGACACAGCAGTGCTGCTGGAGTGTTTAAACCCCTCCGTGTCACTGCTGGACGGAGAACAGTCCACCAACCAGAAATATCCAGCCGACAGCGTCCTGTAGACATGGATGAAGGACTAGGTGATCTACAAGGTGGACACACTAGGTAGTGGACACAGTGTTTAAACACTCCAGCAGCACTTGTGCGTCTCTACTCTCCACACTGCTGCCACGTGAGTGTGACTGCAGTGCCGAGAAGGACCCACCCACGTCCAAACCTGCTCTGTGGTGGTCCTGACCATCGAAGAACAGGGTGATGATGCTATGGCTGATCGGATGTAAGCCACCAACCTCGTAAACATGAGTTGGCATAAGCTTAGCATGTGGATGATTAAATAATACACTCAAGTGGGTCAGATTTACATAGTCACTCATGAACAGGCCCCACTTGTGTTTGTTAATTTGCAGTTGCTTTAATTAATCCGCCTTTCCATTTTGTGGCGCGTCACGCTGTGCCGAATGCTTGATTTTTTACCACGTGAAGAGGAGAGGGACACAAGGATGGTTGAGCTGAAAGCCTCCACTTACGTAGAAACGCTTGAGCTTTTTAAAAATGACTGCGTCGCATGATTCTCTTGACACTTCTCTCTCTTCCTCGCTCTCTCTCTCTCTCCCTCTCTCTCTCTCTCGTTCTCTGTCACAGACATAATCCCTTCCTCGATGTCACCGTTAAAAATGTTCCTTTTACAAAAGCTGCGCTTCTCCTTGTCAGCAGCTGACACTTTTGTAAACCTGCTTTTTTTTTTTTCTTCACAAATGTTCTTCAAATAAATAACACTTGTCTGACATCTAACTGCCTCAGTCACGTTGCTCTCACTGTTGACGTGTGTGTCTATAAATCTAAGCAAGTATCCATAAGCGGCTGGGAAAGCGTGCGCTTATCTCCAGCTGCCCGCCGTGACAGCAGCTCTGAAAAAGCCTCTGCCTTTTCGCGGCCGGGTTTAGTGGTGTTAAAGGAGCTGTTTGAAGTAGCAGAATTATCATACGTTTTTCTTAAGGCGGAAATAAAACTGACTCCAGGACTGTTCGTCGTTTTTTCCACTTGAACCTTCCCGCCATGAGAGTTACGGTGTTCAAACACACTGTCCCCTTGTTTCCACCTTCACTGTCCAGTCTGTCGGCACGTTGTAGTTCTATAACTACAGACTGTAGTTCATCTGTTTCTCTCTATATATTAATAAAATATATGAAATATAATATCACGTATGTGTAATACTGCCAGTGAGTGGAAGTATAAGGGGAGGTGTTTCTAATAAAGTGGCCAGTAGCTATGCTGATGTCTCCAGTGAAAAACTCTTTCTTGCTTTTACAAAACTCTAAGAAGGATTATCACGGAGTTTAATGGCCTCTTACTGTGATCTGCTCTTTCACTCATGAACCCGTCGTTACTGATCCTCTGGCTCCAGGCTGAAGCCTTTGTCGGCTCTTATGGACATCGCGGAGCAGCGTGTCCTCCCTTAGCTGAATGAGTCTCATTGAAGTGGATGGACCTCACACACCAGACCGTGGGCCATATGGAGCAGCTGTGGCCTGCCGTGGCCTGCCTTGTGACTGGAAGGTCGCCGGTTTGAGTCCCCGAAGTTCCCTTGTGCAAGGCATTGAACCCACCCCAGCTCCCCGGGCGCTGTGGATAGGGCTGCCCACCGCTCACTGCCCCCTGGTGTGTGAATTCACTAGTGTGTATGTGTGTATCACTGTGTGTGGATGGGTAAAATGCAGAGGATTCATTCACGTGTGTGCACAAGACAGTGGGTTAAAAAAATATAATTAGTTATTATATGCTGTACTGAACTGAATGGTTCTGAAGGAGCTGAAACAGGCCAGATCATGCTGGTTTGGTTGCAGGTAGCAGTGGTTCAGATTGGCACAATCGTAAGAATATTTAATGCTAGACGAGAACTATCTAAAGGACATTTAATTAGCACAGGGTTCTCTATTGGCCCTTTTTCACCAACATTGAATAGGTTCCGATCAATTTTACAGACATAATTGTGAACCTTTTCAATGAAAATAGGTTCCTGAACCCGAAAAGTTTGTTCGCAGATTAGTATCAGTTCGATACACTGCAATTCATCTCGTACAATGTCATCTTCTATGTCTTCTTATAGTCAGAAGTTGTTCCATGTTTGCTTTTAGGAGAAAAACAACATCTGTAACAGAAAAAATGTGTGCAGGTAGTCTATATGCGCTACCGTCCTCTCATTTCAGATTACTGACCCTGTGTAGCCCCTCTGTTGATGATGTATCCTTGGTTTCACTAAAACTGGTGTAAATGCGGGGCGGTTCACTAAAAAGCACTAAGGTTCTTATAAGCCTGAACAGATCCAGTTCAAGAACCAGAGTTCTATTGGTGGAAAAGGCCTATAGCAGTCCGGAGAGCGTAGTGTAGATTCTGTGAGGTAACTAGCTAGCTAATTAGCATCGTCTGAATTAACACACTCATTTTAAAGGGTTTGGAGGTGTTCAGTAAACTCTAATGGAACTTAATGCTGGTTTGTGCGATTTCTGTTTGGAACACTGTTGCCCAAAAACATGGACAAGTGGACATACCGACAAAATCCCAGCTCTGAGATGGTCATGTTTACAGCTACGCTCAGTGGTTTTATCACATCCCACATAAACAAGTCCAGAGATTACTGGACATCTGCTTTTAGATGAATGTGTGTAATGTGCAAAATTTAGTTTGTCCAATTAAAATAACCAGTAAACGGAGCTTTAGAAATTTCTATCTGCTCCTCCAGGCTTTACATGATGGAACTGAAGACGTGTCCCTTAGTGAAAACGCCCGTGTTCTCCAGCAGTGAAGCAAAGACTGGAAAGAAGCTGTGAAAAGCTACTTTAGAAGCTACCTGCTGTTTTTAAACACCAATACTGTATAAAACTATCTCTTATAAACATTAGTAAGGAACAGGTAGGCGGGTCTAAAGACCAGACTTCCTCCATTTGGTGTAACAATTTTTCTCGCGACCTTGGACGGATGGACGTTTTTTTGTACACTGGCTTGGAACAATAATACCATGTTACGTTTAGGGTGGTAAAAGTCTAAGTCTAAAAGGCAAAACTTGTTGTTTTAAAGGTTCACCCTAATTAACTCCCATTAAAGCGTCTTCACGGTCGGATCACAGCATATGAAGAAACGCAGGAATAAATGAATTCTCCACCTCCTGCAATTAACCTAATCTCACTTTATGGAAATGAAGGGATTAATGCATGTCAGAGAACAAATATTAAGAGCTTTGAATAAATATGTGAGTGGAAGATCTGAGAGAGAGATTCTGGGAATGTGAAATGAGAGAGAGAGAGAGAGAGAGAGAGAGAGAGAGAGAGAGAGAATAATTATGACTTATTACTCTCTTTCTTTACCTCTTTCCTTTCCCCTCTCATTTTTTCTCTTCCTTACTCTCTCTCTCTCTCTCTCTCTCTCTCTCTCTCTCCCACAATTTTCACCCCTTTTTTCTACACCTACCTCTCCCGCCTTTCCTCTGTGGCCCACAATAAGACCTGTGTGTTACGTTACTATATATGGAATCTGAGGCATTAGTCATGGCAACAGCATCCCATAATGCAGGGGACATAATTCTTGCAGTCCTGTGTTTTTCTTCATCTCTGACACACACACACACACACACTTGTGCGCACACACACACACACACACACACACACACACACACACACACGCACACACCACATGTGCACACACACACACACGCGCATGTGCAAACACACACAAACACACACACACACACACACACACACACACACACACACACACACACACACACATACTTCTGGATGTGATGCTGTGGTCTAAACTGTTGGTACTGTGGTACTGTGGAGTGGGTTTCCATGTACCTGTCAAATCTGTAATTCCCAAAGGAGTGAACAGTGGAATTTTGTGGGGAGAGGTTTGTGCACCCCTCTTGTTTTTCCATGATTCTAGGCCACTCATGCCATGCCAGCAACTGGCACACCATAGTAACTGCTTTACAACAGCAGAGCAACCATCTGGACCAGCTTTGCAACTGCCTAGAGCAGCTATAATAGCATAGTGACCACTTGGAAGATCATAGCAACCACCTCACAACTAACAACAGCCTAGTAACTTTGTAGTTTTCTATTAATTGTGTGTCTGTCTGTCACTATTATTGTACAGAAGGTTGTCAGCACCCTCATCTTCAACTGACAAGCACTTCTACTAATCAGATTGTCGACCACGACCACACTATATAAATTATAATGGACTCCACCTACCCCTGCCTGTTCTCAAAGCTGCCCAGTGGTAGGAAGTACTGAAGCATGAGGACCAGAACCAGCTGGCTCTGAGACAGCTTCTGTCTGAGTACCAGATTGATGTTGCCTGACAAGGCCCTTGGGTGTCCTAGGTTTTGTGCATTGAGGCACTGGGTGCTGCTAGAAAACTGGGTGCCAGCTTCATGTTGCCCTCCCAGCCTCTTTGTGATGTTACAGAGCAAGACACACCCGTTGATGACCTCTGTGCTACTAGGTGGAACTAAGAAGCTGGCCTTATCTTGCCCTCTTAGGCCCCTGGCAGCATTCAAGAGCTGGGTGTCCCTAAACTGCCCTCCTGCACACTAGGCAATGAAGCAAGGCTGGTCATCTTTGTTGTTGCCCTTCTGGCCCCTTGGTGCCTATAGAGGACTAAATGCAAGTGTCCTTGCCTTCCTCGGCTCTTAGCAGTGTTAGAGTGTTGAATGTTTTGTCATAGCCCTTCTAGACCCTTGCCCTTCTGGGTTCTTGGGCGCATTAAAGAGCTTGACGGTATCTGGCAACTGACCTTAATCATTGCCTTAATCAATGTCTTTCTGGGCGCCATTAGAGGGCAATGATTGTTGCCCTTCCATGCTCTTGGCAGTGCTAGAGTGCTGGATGTCTTTGTCTTTGCCCTCCATAACCTCCTAGCATTACAGGGCCAGATAACTTGGTGGCTGATAACACTGGAGAGCTGGACATTTTGGTTGTTGCTCTCCTAGGCACCTGATGCTGCTATGGAGTTAGGTACAAGCTTGACATTGTCCTTCTAGTCCTTTGGTGATATTAGCACCCCTGCGGTTGCCCTTCTAAGCAGTGAAAGTAGAAGTCTGGATACCTTGGCTATTGCCCTCCTGGTTTCTTAACAGCGTTAAAGAGTCTGACAAGCCCACTGGCAGCATTAGGGAACTGGACGCCTGGACGCCTTTCTCAGTGTCATTCTAGGTTGTTGGCAGTGTTGAAGTGCTGGAGGTCTTTGCTCTTCTGGACCCTTGGAAGCATTATAGGGCTGGGCACCTTGATTGATTACACAGGAGAACAGGACATCTTTGTTGTTGTTCTTCTAGGCACCTGATGGTGCTATAGAGCTGGGAGCAAGTTTGACATTGTGTTTCTAGGCCATTGGGGATCTTGGCACCTCTGTTTTTGCCCTCATTGGCTTTTAGCAGTGGAAGCCTCATAGAACTGGACGCCTTGGTCATTACCAGGTCTCTTAGGGTTGACCTCCTTGACCTTTGCAGTTCCAGGATTCTAGACAGTCCAGCCTATTGTTATGTCCCATGACACTAGGCAGTGTTATGGACGGTCCCCACTGCCCCAGTCCCAAAATGCCCAATCATGGCATGATTCACACCATGATGAGTTGCCCAGTAATCCGTAATAGCCTCGTTTATGTGGTTTCACTGTCATCTATAAGAGTCTTTTCACGGTCATTCGTCTTCCAAAACTAAAGAAGTAAAAGTCAAAAGCCAAACACTGCTGTACGATATGTTTACAGTAAAAGCTGAACTGTGTAAATCTGGTCTTTTGTGGAAGAAGCCCATTAAGTGTGTCTCAGCGCTGTATATCACAGGTGTTCTCTGTGATTAAAGTGTAGTTATCAGTGATAGCACTCCTCGTCCTCTGCTCTATTCACATGCGGCACAATGGCGTGCTGCTCCACACGCTTCATAATTATAATCATCTCCGCTCTCAGCATCTGAGTAATAACTGTGGTGGATCACAGCTGCACACACACACACACACACACACACACACACACACACATCCTCAAATAGAAGCTTTATTGTGTTCCTGAGGAAATGTTTACTAACCGCAGTTGGAAATGTCTGCTGAACGCAGGCCTTTCGCTCACACAGTTCTGAATAATAAAGTGCAGGTCTGGCCCAGAGGATGACAGTGTGTGTGTGTGTGTGTGTGTGTGTGTGTGTATGTGTGTGTGTATGTGTGTGTGTGTGTGTGTGTGTGTGTGTGTGTGTGTGTGTAGGATTAGAAGTGGGATGTTTGTATTTGTTTAATAAGAACTCTTCTCGCTTTAATCTCCTCTTTTTATAGAGACACTAGTCTGAGCCGTGCGTGTGTGTATGTGTGTGTGTGTGTGTGTGTGTGTGTGTGTGTGTGTGTGTGTGTGAATAGACAGATAAAGGTGTTTCTGTAAGAGTGGTGTGTCAATGCCATAAAAGCTTTGTAGCAGTAGAGAAGGTCGATTAGATTAACACCCGCCCCCCCGCCTTCCTCTTTCCTGCCCTCTTTATCACTCTTTCTTGTTTTCCACTTTTTCCTCTCTCACTGGATTCTTACATTTTGCTTTCTTTCTTTCTTTCTTTCTTTCTTTCTTTCTTTCTTTCTTTCTTTCCCATAAGGTGATACAGTGTGTGAAAGTGTGTGAACCTCATTTACAGAATGATGGTGTAAATCAGTCCTTCAGACAAAACCAGCTCATTTAAGAAGTGTATTAAACCCTTTTAGCCCTTTAACAAAATGTCATATTGAACCAGTTGAACAAAGTTATGGAATCTTGTTGTGACTAATATGTTACTTTGGGATTTTTTAAATTTTACCTTAAATGATTTACAAACATCATATCACAGTAACGAAAACCATGAGATTTATGATCATATGATAATAAATCGGATTCATTCATTTTGCTCCAAATTTCAAAGTAGCTCTGGGCTCTTATGGGTTAAACCTCCATCATTTGCATTTTACCTTCTTTCACTATTCTCCTCATCTCTCTCTCTCTCTCTCTCTCTCTCTCTCTCTCTCTCTCTCACTGTGGAGGTTCTGATGGTGGGGAAGCAGACATACAGTACATGGCTGCGGTGGGGCTGTGAGGGATCATTCTGATGTGACTGTGTTTAAATAAAAATTTAATTTAACTTGTTTAAAAGTGCTGTTCAGTCCTTTTCTGATTCAGTCCTGCATTTAATCCATCACTTCCTCCCTTCTGGATCAGAGTCTTACAGCAATTCAACTTTGACCAAGCCTGTGTGTGTGTGTGTGTGTGTGTGTGTGTGTGTGTGTGTGTGTGTGTGTGTGTGTGTGTGTGTGTGTGTGAGAGGGAGAGCTGTTTAAATATGTTTATGAATAATGTAATGTGCTGAATCTTTTAATGCATTTCCGCCTCAGCCTCATTCTGCCCTGAACTACAGTGACACGTCCGTGTAGACCAGCTTACCTCCTTCTTCTACCTCCTTGGTCATGGTCAAGTGTGCTGCAACAGCAGGTTAATGCCATATTTCACATTGAAAATGTTCATAAAGGTGCTAAACCTCAGACTCGCAGGAGTGTGAAACAGTGTTCTTGTTTGGTTGTGGAAATAAGTGAACTGATCGTCAGAAGAGTGCACTACAGAGTGTGTGGTGCTTCACACTGCAGAAGCAGCTGTGGTCTGGTGTTTAGGGAACCAGCACTGTGACTGGAATGTCGCCGGTTCCAATCCCTGAACTGGCAGGACATGACTGAAGTGGCCTTGAGCAAGACAGTGAACTCCCCAGCTGCCCAAGGAGCCCCACAGGTACTATGTAGGGTCACTCAGCAACTATCTATGGAGCCCAAGGATCCCTGCAGATGCTCTGTAGGGTCACTCAGCAACTTGCCCAAGGAGCCCCTCAGGAACTATGTAGGGTCACTCAGCAACTGGTCCAAGGAGCCCCGCAGGTGCTATGTAGGGTCACTCAGCAACTGGCCCAAGAAGCCCCACAGGTGGTCTTTAGGGTCACTCAGCAACTGGCCCAAGGAGCCCCTCAGGAACTATGTAGGGTCACTCAGCAACTGGCCCAAAGAGCCTCATCGGTACGATGAAATGTGAAATGAACGATGAAGGAAACGATTCTCATCCAGCAGGGAAAGATCAACATAAACACCCACAAACAAAACTAAGCTAAAGAAAGAGAACGATATGAAGAGACAAGCGTTACTGCAGCTCTACTTTGGTCTTCATATCAAACCGAGATCACGATTTCACTCCTGTGTTTCGCACAGCTCTAGGTAGTACTACTTTTAGATTGGAACATTGTGCACTGGCCTGTTTCTCATAAGTTGCATAGAAAATGTCACATGTTCACATGTGACACACACACACACACACACACGCACACACACACACACACACACACACACACACACACACACACACACACACTTTCACATATATCTTCTGGTGTAGACAAAATATTATTTCCGTACATGACCTATAGTCAAACCACAAGGGATTTCTCATAGTGCTCCCACTGCATTAAACAAATTGCAAAACTGCAGACATGCTACACACACAGACCTGCTGACACACACATACACTCCGATACCTACACACAGGTGCAGAGGTTTGGACGTATGTCCAGATACGTCACTGCAGATTCTGTCAAATGTACTTGCATTTTAGACTGGGTCAACAGAGAGGCTGACTTTAAGAACATGGACGTGTGTGTGTGTGTGTGTGTGTTTGTGTGTGTGTGTGCGTGCGTGCGTGCGTGCGTGCGTGGGTGCTTGCGTGTGTGTGTGTGTGTGTGTTTGCGTGTGTACGTGCGAGAGAGAGAGAGAGCAAGAGAGAGAGAGAGAGAGAGAGAGAGAGAGAGAGAGAGCGAGAGAGAGAGAGCAAGAGAGAGCGTATCTCAATAATTCATACTGGTTGAGAAGTGCTCAAGACAGAATGTTCTTGTCTGAAAGAAAACAGTGCTCAACTTTACAGCATTAGAACCTTCCAGTATGCAAACCTTGTTCTAAAGGGTGCTCAGCTGTCCTGATGTCCATCTGCACTGTGCTGCTTTGAGAACAAAGCCCTGATTCCAGATTTCTCCTGAAGCCAAGCTTGCAAGTACATGGATCTCAAACTCCTCTTTATGGTTGCCTCTGGACATTGAGTTTCAGGCCACTTTCAGGCCCATTTTTCATGTTCAAGCATGACCAGATCTACCATATGGGCAACCTGTGCGACTGCCCTGGGACACCCAATGTCCAAGGACACACATAAGCACCAGTTTGAGAACCACCACGGTAGAGGACTAAATGTGTCATCGTAGGACTTGTTTTTTTAGAGCATAGAGGAAACAACCTTCTGTTTCTAGAGCATAAAATGGGACCCCCTACCTGGGGAAAAGAAGCCCCCCAGGGGAATTTTGCATGAATTTGTCGTGTGAGTTGTATATTTTATGTCAATCTCTTTATCACCTCTCTCTTTCTCTCTCTCTCTCTCTCTCTCTCTCTCTCTCTCTCTCTCTTTCACCCAACCCCCTGCTGTTGTTGGGTGAGCATAAGTGTTTGCAGTGAACGTCTCATTAGTGCAGCGTTAAGAGCAAGAGATGCACTTCACTGACTCTCTCTGACACACTACAGCCTTTAAAAACAATCAAACTCGGCAGAGTGTTCACTGATTACAGACCTGTGTGAATGTGTGCGGTGTTACAGCTTTAATTCAACAGCTTTAAAAAAAACAACACCGTATTAACCCTTTTGGAATTACAGTGATGTTTACATAGTCCCTCCGTTTCACAGGCTCAGTAATTGGATCGCTTACATAATTATAAATAAGGATTATTTTTAATACTTTGATGAGACCTGAAACCATAGACACCAAATAACTCCCTTAGGATGTTCTGCAAGGCCTTCACTGCAGTTGTTGTTCGTTTGTGGGTCTTTCTGCTTCAGGTGGGTCTTTAGTAAGTTACTCAGTTACATTTATGACAAGACATTTGTGACATTTGCATAAAAAAATATTTTGCATGTACTTTATGACTCACATTGTAGCTCCCTTCCACTGTTTCGCAACACTGTTTCTGCAAAGTACTTGAAGAAAAGTTGAGAAAATGGTGTTGTCACTGTTCATGCTGCTTTTCTCCATTAGCTCCTCTGTCTCTGTTAGCTTTAGGTTTAGGCAAAATAGGTTAAATCTAAGGTTAGGTTGGGTTTAGGTTAGGTTAAGGGTAGCCTAGGGGATACGTGTTTTAAGTGTAGGGTGAGGGTTAGGAAAAGGGTAGCTTTGTTTAGGTGTAATAGATTAAGTTTAGGGTGAAGGTTAGGAAAAGGGTAGCTTTGTTTCGGTGTAATAGATTAAGTTTAGGGTGAAGGTTAGGAAAAGGGTAGCTTTGTTTCGGTGTAGGTTGATTTAGTTTTAGTTTTAGTTTAGTTTTTTAGTTCATGCTTATGAGCAACAGTCAAACTATATTTAATACTTAAGTAACAAATTCCAAAATATTATTAGTTACATAATTTCACATTTCTTTTGACTCCAGACTCCTTCATTTACATTGACAGCTTTTGTGAATCACATATTGAAAGTTCCTACAATCAGCTCCCAATTTAATACTTGGAATCAACTGCTGACCTCATATGTCCTTAATCTGTCATGAGATGATGAGAGAACAGGCCACACCTGGCCATGAAAAATGTGTGTGTGTGTGTGTGTGTGTGTGTGTGTGTGTGTGTGTGTGTGTGTGTGTGTGTGTGTGTATAGCGGATTACTGTTGTTCCCCTTTTACAGAGAACTATTGTGTGGAGTCTTTTTGCAGCAGTCAGTGTGAAATAGACTTTCACACACAATGGCAACAACCATTCAATACCTTTTCCTTGTGAAGCCCGTTCTGATTTAGACCCCCAAATGCCCCAGATTCCCTCGCACACAGATAATAAATGGATCCCAGCTTAGTTTGGAGACAGTGTGAACAGAACAATCGACAAAAAGGATTCAGGTCAAGGTGGTCTACTGACCTCAAGCCGTTCCAAAAGCTGTCCTTGAACTCTTAAAGGTGAGGAGGTTCTATTCGCTCACATCACAGCAGCAGTTGAAGGTAATAAGAAAATGTCGTTCTTCTTATTCTCAATAATATCTGTCATAATTTCAGCCTAAACACTGCTTAAGTAAAAAACAAAAAGACGGAAGTAAGAAGGTTCCAAAACCTTCTCACATCATCTCATCTGCTCTGAATCCTTAACGCTCCTTAATCACTTTTGACATCATTTCTCTGACATCAACAGGGAGAACGATTTTCTTACTCCTCCCTTCAGAATTCTTCCAGCTACGTGGTTTCAGTGACAGACTTGGTCCAGACTCAAGTGTCCTTTTATACAATAGAGATTTATAGTGGTTTCTATGACGGCGAGCTCTCCAGGCCCTGCTGCCCCAAACTATGACCCTTCCACCACCATGCTTCACAGTTGGTATAAGGTTCTTGTGCTCAAATGCTGTGTTTGGTTTCTGCCAAGCATATCTTCATATCATTTGCAACAGATGTGCTGCACCACCGCAAAGGTTCCCATGACAACTCCAAATGTTGGTGGACACTGCTTAATCAACTTTAGGTTGCAGGCATTGCTGACACGAATGTCTGGTCCCTGCATGAAGCTATTGACACCATGCCTAATGCCAGGCATGGACTAGAAGGGTATAAAGCCCCTAGCACTGATCTGTGGGGTAGTGGAACTGTGTCCTCTGGAATGATGGAGCTCCATCCAGTACTTTTGGGATGAGTCATCCCACATCATGTCCTCACTAATGCTTGCATTGATTACATTCAGTGACAAAGGTCCAGCGATGGTCCAGAAGCTAGTAGAAATCCTTCCTTTCACAGTTACTCCAACAAAAGCAGGATAAACTCTTTTTAAATAAGCTTGATTTTAGAAGAAGCAATGAACGTTCAGGTGTCCCAGTGCTTTTGTCCATATAGTGAATGTGACTTTATTAGGCAAGCTTATCTGAGCACCTGAGCATGCTTTGAGACAAGTGTTTCACTTCAGGTTCATTGCATCCATTTCTTCTTCATGAAATGAAGGTGAAATGATTGATTGTCCCTGAAGCAAAATGAGCTTCTGTCCAGGAATAGGCCTCATTTTGGTTGATCCAGTGATTAGTGAGGTTTAACCTGTGCCTGATAGACCCTGACGTTGGCATTAAGTTCTCATTTGGGAGGAAACAGCAGCTATTTGCGCGCTGGCGTGTTCAGCAGGGTGGTTCAGGCCGCGCGGTGTTGGAGTTTGCCGAGTCTATTTATAACGGATGAATCCCAGCGCGTTAGAAGCGTAAATCAAAGAATTATCGACGTTCTGAAAGTTCATTCACCCGAGCTTTTCACAAGGAGACTCGCACACACTTATCTCTTTGTCTCTTCAAGGAGTTCTGCAGCTCGTTTCTTCTGCCCGTGGGCCGTGTGCGATAAAAGAAGCTGCTTAACACAGCCTCTCTTTCGAACCTTACACACCTCGCCCTCCCACAGCTGTGTGTGTGTGTGTGTGTGTGTGTGTTCAACAAAAGTGTGTTTGCTAGTTTTGATATAGTGAGCATGTTTTACAATCCTCCTCTCTCTGCACTCAGATGAACTGAAACATCTGGAAAAATAACCGGTCCTAGAACCTTCTACACTGGATTCTAACTACATCCCATCTGTTTGAGGACCTCGCAATTCCCATCATCCAATTTCTTCTAAATCACTTTTTAGGACTGGGAATATTGGTTTTAGATTTTTGATTGTGGCTCAGCCAATCAAATCTTTGAACTGAGAATAACAGGTTTTAATGCATGCATTTTGTAGGATCTTTGAATTTGGCTCAGCCAATCAGATTCGAGAACTGGGAATATTGTTTGTAGGATTTTGAAAGTTGCTTAGGAAACTTAAAAATGGTGACAGCAGGATTAAGAAATGTCAATGTGACTTTTAGATTTTAGAACTGGGACTACTGGTTTTAGAATTATGAATGCAGGTCAGCCAATAAAAATTTAGAACTGGAGCTACAGGTTTTAAAAATGAAAATGAATAAGGCTCAGCCAATCAGATTTTGGCACTGGGAAAACAAGTTTTAGAACTTTAAACATGGCTCAGCCAATCAGATTCTAGAACTGAGAAAAAAACTGGTTTTAAAACCTGTATTTTACAACATCTTTGAACTGAATAGAGGTTTTGAATTTTGAATGTGTCTCAGCCAATCAGGTTTTAGAACTGTAAAGTAACTTTTTGTTTCTAAAGTAATCAACAGCATCTGTCAGCATCTGCACTGCATGACATATTTAGCCATCGTTAAACTACGTTTCCACTGCGCTTGACCGGTCCACTTCACCGTGTGGTTTTGTAGTTAAGCCGATGACCACTGCCTGGGAATGAAAACTTCATGGGAAGTGACAGGTCAGAGCGAGAGCGTCTGGGACCATGCTGATGTAGCGGCAGTCATGGCATGGACGGATTGTCGAAAGGACGGCCTAACGGGCGGCAGGACAGTCCAGCGTGTCCCGTTAACGCACGGCTGCATCTCTGGGCGCTCCACCCTGCCTGCCTGCTGCAGCTGCTGTGCCGCACACTACAACTGGAGCAGAAAATCGCTTCCGGCGCACACATGTGTGTGTGTGTGTGTGTGTGTGTGTGTGTGTGTGTGTGTGTGTGTGTGCGAGTATGTCTTTGAGAACCGGAATTCGTATAACTTCGATATAATCAGATTAATTTTTAGACAAATGACTTTACAGCTACTTTCATTAAAATAAGCCTTAAAATTAGGCAAAATTCTAAAGGACACACAGGGTTGTGACTGGTCTGAGGTCAGTTTTAGGAAAAAAGCTTGTTCTGGATTATAAAAATGTTTCTAATCCTATTTTATTTTATTTTTTTAATCTTGTAATTAAAGTCGGATACTTTTCAGAATAACAATTCACTGTTTACTGTTCAGGGTTATTTCATTTTTCACGTCATTTCAGTTTTAGGTAACACTATACAATCTGGATTACATAATCTGAGAACCTGTAATCAGAGAACAGAACAGAGTAGAACACTGTTGAAAACGGATTAAATCAGATTTTTAGATCACATTTTTAAAAGGATCTTTGTAATCTGTGATCTACTCTGTAATAACGCTGTAATATTGGTCATAATCAACTGTAATCAAATAAGACAAACCACATGATAATATATATTATATAACCTAAAATATCAAATCAGATCAGAGTTACTTTTCGAAGATCTTTTTAACCAAACTCGTAACTACATTACGTGGACTCTGGATTATCTCGTCTAAAAATAGCATTTGTAATCGAGAATTCCTCTGAAAGTAGTTTTAATAATTACATTTTAACAAAAATAACAATAAAATTTCAACCATAACAAACTCGTTTGGTTTCGTGTTGGGTGAGACCGTGTAATCTGAGTTATATAATCTGAACAGAAACCCTTTCAGTTTATGTGATTGGAGACCCTTTTTAAGGATTACAAACACATTCATTGACAAAAAAATGCAGCAAAAGGAGTCGAGTTGGAGTGGAATGAACCTTTCTGTGTGAATGTAATGATGATATTTGTTCAGAGCCTCCTTTTTGTTGGATTAGATTAAATTAGATTAGATTTAGATTATAATAGAACTATATTGATGGTTTGGAGGGTTCCCTCAGGGAAATGAAGGTTCCAGCAGCAGCATCAGTACAGTACAGCAAAGAGTAGAAAGATAAGATAATCATTTAGTAAAGAAACTCTATAGAAATATAAAGAATATATAATATAGAGACTATATTACTATATACAATATAGATGAACAGTGGAAATGTGGAAATATATTGGATGGATGTTGAGAATCCAGTTGAGAATCTGTGGTCAGATGTGAAGGTTGCTGTTCACATCAAAGTTGAAGGAGCTGGAGCAGGTTTGACTTGAGGAACGGCCAAAATCCCAGTGGCATGATGTGTGAGCGTTATCCTGCTGAAAGAGGCCAGTTAGAATTCCTGACATGAAAGGTGACACATGGCCTCAGGATGTCCTGCCCGTATCCCTGAGCTGTTCTTGTCTCTCGTATCACTACTAGGGGTGACTGGTGTCCTGTGCGATGGTTCCTCAGACCGTCACATGATCGGCAGTTGCAGTGTGTCAGGAGGAGTGATGCACTCACCACGAGGCCTCACAGTTCATTTTCCATAATACTGATTTGATATTGATTGATTTTTCAATGTCACACCACTTTAGATCTATAACAGAATATATATATATATATTCTAATTTGTTTTGTTTATCAATCTATATTTAAATCACTGTGTTTGTTTATAAAAGCTAAATATATTCATTTATAATACGGTATGTTTTCCCTCATTCTACCTTTTTATGTTTCTGATTAGTGATGTTCCCTGTCCCCTCTGTCTGATTCTCAGTGTCCATTTGTATTATTTTAATAAATTAATTTTAATAAATTTCTATTTTATATCATATCATTTTTTTTCTTTCAGAAGTCTGTGGATGAGAGAACACATGCTATAAATGACTTTTTTAATAAGTTTAAAAATCTTAATATTATTTTTTATTTATTAGTCTCTTTGTCCTTTTTTGTCTGTACAGTTTTCCCCACACGTCCTTCATTATCTATAAAAACTAATATTTAAATGTTTAAATTCTTTAGTATTTATTGGGAATTTATCCTGATCTATCCACACACACACACACACACACACACACTCTGATTTATTCATGTTTAGTTGCGCAGCAGGAACCTCTTCATGTTCTCTGAAGTAAATGACGGTTCCACCCATTCCCATGCATCCCATCTCATTTCTCTCCTCTATACTTTCCATCTCCAAACAGAACCAGAAATGCTCAGTGAGGGCAGTCTGAGGCTCCTGCTGTCTAAAGGGGCGGCGGCCTGGTCTATAGTCCACTCTGATTGCCCGTTTGCTAACGTGGTGTACGATTTTAGTTTCGTTTTTATAGAATGGAAGGGAAGGGAACCACATTGTCCATCTTATTTTTATGGTCATTGGCTCAGACATGAAAACCAGTGACGGTAGAGTTTCTACAAATTCTTCATTAAGACTTCTGACCCCAGGTCAGCAAGCAAGCAAACAAGCAAGTGGACAAACCTCAGGCTCTTTCACATCACACCCTCACACTAATTTGAATTCTGGCATAAATAAGGTTGTTGATGAATGAATGAATTGGTGACTAATTGTCCTGTGGGGTAATTACACTGAAAGGCTGGACAATGGTGCACAAGGTTAGATTCCTTGGGGTGAATCATTTGCTCTGGACATAGTTCTTTACATCTCTCTCTCTCTCTCTCTCTCTCTCTCTCTCTCTCTGTCTCTCTCTCTCTGTCTCTCTCTCTGTCTCTCTCTCTCTGTCTTTCTATAAACAGTTAGTTTCATCATAAATGTCCTATCATGGAAGTCTTGGATGGGCTGCAGCAGGAGAAGAACAGAAACTGGACACAGGCTCATCAACACTGGTCAGCTCAAGCTTGGAGAAATAACTTGGTCTGTGTTGGGAATGTCTTGAAAGCAAGGACATAGGATTGCATACGGACAGTAGGGACGTGTCCATAATAATGTTTTGGGAGAAAGTAATTGTCCCTACAAACATGTAATTGAAGTCAATGTAGTCCTGACCGAGACCACGGGACCACATTTAGATGTTATATTAAGGATGTAAACAAACACTTCCACTTTAAATAGCGCTGCAGTTACTTTCTGGACCCCATAGCTTCTGCACCACTTAAGGTGGAATGGAAAATTGCAGTTAAAGGAGCTGATGAGGTACTTCAGCCTGGTGAGAGGGGCTGTGTTTGTTAAATCAGCACATTCTCTGTCTGATCTTACAAATGTTATACTGAGTCACTGTTATACTGTGACGAGACTATTTCTTTCTTTTTATTATTCTATTTTCATTTCATTTTATATAGATGGGAGAACCTATACGAATCAACTGGGATTAATAGAGCAATTCTGATTCTGATTCTGAAGATGCTGGGAGCCGTTTAACGATGGAAACACATCGCAGGCCTAAACGATCAGGTGTAGACTAAATGTACGTTGGTTTTTGATAGATGAGAGAGAGAGTGAGATGGTGATCGACTGTTTAATGCATGGGTGGTCAGTCTGCAGAGCCGCAGTTTCAGGCCAGCATTAAACACACGTGCAGGGCGGCTGTTTGGAGAAGGGTGATTATTGATTGTTCGCATGTGTCCGGAATGGATGTCTTTATTATTTTAATCAAATATTAAGCCTCTTTAACCCTTTCAGTCCCAGCTGTACAAGTTGTTTGTTTATGTGCGTTTTTGTCGTTGCCTCTTTTTTTGTAATAACACAGTAATTATATGAGATAGTCACGTGACATGTGATATCTTTATGGAAGGCCTTTGGCTTCTTAAATATGCAATTGCTTGATGTGTAAATACTATCAGAAGTTTAATATCTTGATGAAATTGACCTAGTTGTTATCAAAAATTGCCAAACGCCTGTTTTTCTTTTACTTATTTTTGAATGTGGAGACTTGAAACTGAAAAAAAGAAATTGATTTCTGAACAAAAAAGTTGCAGATTGGTGTCTATATGTTGAGAATTTGAAAAGACATCATGATATTTTATAATATAGCTTATTACTGTGATAAAAATATGTGAAAAAATTTAGATGGTCCTAATTTTTTGGGAGATTTTGCCTCTCGGATCCATGCCAATCTCTAAAACTGCTTGTCACAGAAGTTCAAAACTTGACAAAAAAATGACCAACATCTCAGGT
>CM067525.1:15170576-15178076 GCA_034509495.1 Acestrorhynchus altus | reverse complement strand
TGTAACAGTGTAGAATGTTATGAGTCAATGGTGTAACAGTGTAGAATGTTATGAGTCAGTGGTGTAATAGTGGAGAATGTTATGAGTCAGTGGTGTAACAGTGTACAATGTTATGAGTCAGTGGTGTAACAGTGTAGAATGTTATGAGTCAGTGGTGTAACAGTATAATGACTGATGTTACACTTATATTGAGTCTTTCTAGATACCCAAAGAGCACGTTCAACTCATACTCATTGCCCAACCAACAACCTTCTGACATGAAGCTGCAACCGTTTGCTCACAGTGTACTCTCTACTGGAAACGACCGTCCACCTGGAGGACTGCATCAAGTATAAATAGAGTTCACCCAGGACACTGTGCCACACCATGTCTGGACACTAGGGCAATTTAGATTAGCCAAATCACCACATATCCATACTTTTGGAATGTGAGAGGAGACAACTAAACGCAAGCCTTCAATGCTCAGAGGTGAACGTGCTCACTACCACTGTGCTGCCCAAGTGTGTGTTACAGGTCAACAGGGTAACAATGTGTACACAGGTCAGTGGTGTAACAGTACAGAATGTGATATGGGTCAGTAGTGAAACAATGTGTACCAGCTGCTTCTCAGGTGGTGGCATGATACATATTTTGCAGTATGATTTAGCACTCTCTCTCTCTCTCTCTCTCTCTCTCTCTCTCTCTCTCTCTCTCTCTCTCACACACACACACACACACACACACACACACACACACACACACACACACACACACACACACAAACACACACAAACACGTCCTTTCAATCTCTCTAGCTTTGCCAGACTGTCTATTGTTTGCGAGAGAGAGAGAGAGAGAGAGAGAGAGAGAGAGAGAGAGAGAGAGAGTGTGTGTGAGTGTGTGTGTGTGTGTGTGTGTGTGTGTGTGTGTGGGTGGGTGGGTGTGTGGTGATGAGTTTGGCAGTGTGGTGGAGAGATCAGGTGTTGTCATCTCTCTTGCTTTGATGAGCTGTTAGAGCTTCATTAGATGCACATTTTACTCACATCAAAACCGAATCCTCTGCTTCACACTGCACATACCGGTGTGTGTGTGTGTGTGTGTGTGTGTGTGTGTGTGTGTGTGTATGCTCCCATCAGTATAGAGCTCTCTAGTGGCCCAGCAGGGAAACACATGCATATTAAGTCACAAACACACACACACTCCCAAAGGGACCCAGAGCTCAGTACTGATAAGTCTCAATCAGCTGTGCTGCCTTCAGTAAACACACCATCCACTCTGCAGCACACTGTCTCTCTCTGTCTCTCTGTCTCTCT
This sequence comes from Acestrorhynchus altus, assembly GCA_034509495.1. Lineage (NCBI taxonomy): Eukaryota > Metazoa > Chordata > Actinopteri > Characiformes > Acestrorhynchidae > Acestrorhynchus > Acestrorhynchus altus. The sequence goes on along the minus strand of CM067525.1, from coordinate 15,176,784 downwards.
CTCTCTCTCTCTCTCTCTCTCTCTCTCTCTCTCTCTCTCTCTCTTTCTCCTCGTCTGTCAGCGTTTCATTAAAACACAGGATCAATCCAAACATATCACTCCTTAATCACGTTCTATTCAGTCCCTCAGGACATGAGAGACCAGGTCATAGAACATGTCCAAATCTCCACTTACTCACAATAACTCCAGACCAAGGCACAGGCGGTGCAAAGCCCCTGGAACTGGTTTAAGATACATTGTCAATTTAATTAACATAGCTTTTTGTTGTTTAAATACACTATATGGGCAAAAGCACGGGGACACCTTTGTACTGGAGCTCTGCTGTGAGGATTTTAAAGTAGCAGTTATTAAACCACTGCCGAAGAAAGCCGATCTGGATCAGAGTTTGCTGGATAATTACAGACCTATTTCTAATTTACCGTTTATATCTAAGAGTTTAGAAAAAGCTGTGGCCCAACAGCTGTGCAGATACCTGCACATATATGAAAAATTCCAATCTGGATTCAGGACACATCATAGCACTGAGACAGCCTTAGTCAGGATTACAAATGATCTCCTTCTTGACTCTGATCACGGCTGTGTGTCCCTGCTTGTGCTGCTAGATTTAAGTGCAGCATTTGATACAATAGATCAGACTGTTCTCCTAGAAAGACTACAAAGCGTGGTGGGAATCACAGGGACGGCGCTCTCGTGGTTCAGATCTTACCTAACCGATCGGTTTCAATTTGTAAATGTAAAGGATGTGTCTTCCAGTCTCACTCAGATCACAGGGTGCTGCTTCCTATTAGTTCCCAGAATTCAGAAGACCTCAGCAGGGGGAAGAACCTTTTCTCACAAAGCCCCCCAGCTCTGGAATCACCTTCTAGATAATGTTCGGGACTCAGACACTGTCTCAGTCTTCAAGTCTAGACTGAAACTCATTTGTTCAGTGTAGCATTTGATCATTAATGTCTTAGATTAGTTACAGGCTGCAGATCCAGGGGTTCATGGACACTGGGATTTATGGTAAACTGGGATTTATGGTAAACTGGGATTTATGGTAAACTGGCATTTATGGTAAACTGGGATTTATGGTAAACTGGGATGTTGTTGCTGCCGTCTGACTCCTTCACGCGATCACTCAGGTTTGTGACGGTGGAGTGGTTGGACCCCAGTGTTTCAGGATGCTCCCATGCTTATGCTCCTTCTGGTTCTCTCCTTAGTTACGCTGTTATAGTCAGATCTGCCGGAGTCACTCGCCACACTCTGGGAATGTTTACATTCTCGATTCTCTTTTTAACATCAAACTAATTCATCTCTGTATCTTTTCCGAGTTAACGATGACCCACCAGCCTGAACTGATTGGGTCCTAACCTCAACCTCTTCAACCCCATCTGAGACGGACCCCAAGCTCCCCTGATACATCTTTACATTGGCTTTCCATCTTCCGGCTACTGGACCTGGACTAGTTTCCCACCCTGCCCTGGACTAGCTGCTACCTTTTTATTTCTTGATTCCTGTAAAGCAGCTCTGTGACTTCAGTTGTGAAGAGCGCTATACCAATACATGTTGATTTGATTTGCTTTAACTGCATTCTCTGACCAGAGTTCCAGACGTGGATGATCACCACTGCACCTCATCCCAAAAGCACTGGACGGACCTTCATCCCAGAGAACACAGGTCCTCTGCTCCACAGCTGTATGCCGGGGGGCTTTTGACCCCTTTAGCCCACGCCTTGCATTTGACGTGGTGCCAAGAGGTCCATGTTCATCTGTTCCAGACAGTCCTATTCTACTGGCAGCACTTCTCTACAGGGACTAGAGGAGCTGTGTGAACGATGAACGCATTCATTAGAAGAGCTCTACAGACGGTTACTGTCATATTTCAGCTGCTTTATGGATTTCTTTGTCATACAGTGGTGTCAGAGAAATTTCAACATCACCTCAATATTCAATCAATATGAAACCATATCAATTATAACCCCCTTATAAACTACTCTTATAAACCCCTCAAACCCCCCAGAAACCCCATTATGAGCCCCATAAACCCCTGAAAAATATATTACAAGTCTTTTTAATCTCCCTTATCAGCCCATTGTAAGCCCCTATAAACCCTCATATAAGCATATAATAAGACCCCCTTATTATACATCTATTAATACCCCATAAACCCCATCTAATCTATTAAGAGCCCCAATAAACCCCCTATAAACATATAATAAACCCAGTGACCTTTTAGAAACACACTGAAATCTCTCTCTCTCTCTCTCTCTCTCTCTCTCTCTCTCTCGCTCGCTGGGTCTCTGACGGCGCATGCGCACTCTCTCTCTCTCTCACCACATCACCGATTGCTCCGGTGAGCGGAAGCGCAGAGAGAGGGTCTCCACACACACACACCTACACACACATACACACATACATACACACACACACACACACACACACACACACACACACGTGTGTTCCCCGCGGAGGGAGGATGGAGGGATGAGATGAACAGCAGGATGAAGAGCGCTGTGCTGATGCTGTGTCTCGCGCTCTCAGCCGCACAGACTACAGGTGAGTGTGTGTCTGTAAGGGTGTGTGTGTGTGAGGATGTGTGTGTGTGTGTGTGTGTGTGTGTGTGTAAGGATGTGTGTGTGTGTGTGTGTGTGTGTGAGGATATGTGTGTGTGTGTGAGGATATGTGTGTGTGAGGATGTGTGTGTGTGTGAGGATGTGTGTGTGTGTGTGTGTGTGTGTGTGGATATGTGTGTGTGAGGATGTGTGTGTGTGTGTGAGGATTGTGTGTGTGTGTGTGTGTGTGTGTGTGTGAGGATGTGTGTGTGTGTGTGTGTGTGAGGATGTGTGTGTGTGTGTGTGTGTGTGTGAGGATGTGTGTGTGTGTGTGAGGATGTGTGTGTGTGTGTGTGTGTGTGTGTGTGTGAGGGTGTGTGTGTGTGTGTGTGTGTGTGTGTGTGTGTGAGGGTGGGATTAGTGAGGTGCAGGGCATCGTCTGAGCTTGGCTTCCAGAGTTTTTGCCCCAAATTATTTTTAATGGTGTGAAACATTCTAATGATCAGAGCTCCGTGAATCAGGGCTCATTAAGAAATGTTCTGCTGTAGCTCCAGAAGCTCGGACCAGATGAAGCATCCAGTTCACAACTTTCAGGACTTTCAGGATCTGCTGGAACGTCCCTCTGACACCTTCAGAATGAGGTCTTCTGCTGGCATGTGGACCTTCAGCATGTTCCAACAATGTTTTTGCTTGCAGTGCTGGTTGATGTGTTGATCAAGGTCTAGATTTAAGCTGGGGTAGGACAACAGTGTGTGTGTGTGTGTGTGTGTGTGTGTGTGTGTGTGTGTGTGTGGCAGGGAATCCAAGAGTCAAGTGCTTTTTCTTGCGCTCTTTGCACTTGTTTAATCTGGGAATGGAAGTGCTGGAGCACATGATCATTTATCCAGCCGTCATCACCGAAATACTGCAGGCTGGCACACACACACACACACACACACACACACACACACACACACACACACACACACACGCACACTTTTATACAGGCTCAGGACTTTACAGTATATGGAGGGGGGGCTCTGCTGGCACAGTAGGGGTCAACTTGGCTCCTCACTGCAGATCGCTCCCCATCAGTGTTCTCATCCACTTCTCCTGGTCAAGGTCACTGTCAGTCCACCGGAAATCACTGGACACGAAGCAGGAAAAGCCCCAGGACAGGACATGCTCCATCTCGGGGTATTATACACACCCATCCACACTCAATTTAGCCTCCATTATTATATGCTGACCCCCCTCAATCATACCCCTTCTGCCCCTGACCAGCTGATCACCATCTGACTGATTCCCCCGCCCCCAGGTGAAATAGTGATCCTGATTGGTTCTCCTGCTGAGTTTGACTCTCTGTAGTCCCGCCCCCAGCTGAAATAGTGATCCTGATTGGTTCTCCTGCTGAGTTTGACTCTGTTGTCCCGCCCCCAGCTGAAATAGGGATTCTGATTGGTTCTCCTGCTGAGTTTGACTCTCTGTTGTCCCGCTCCCAGCTGAAATAGGGATTCTGATTGGTTCTCCTGCTGAGTTTGACTCTCTGTTGTTCCGCCCCCAGCTGAAATAGAGATTCTGAGACCAGAGTGAAGATTGAACCCACAATCCCAGACCTGTGGACTTTGCAGTCTCAATCCCAGACCCGCTGCAGTCTTAACTGGTGGAGAGCGTCCTTCAGTGTGACGACCAGATCAGTTGCTCATAGCTGAAGCGCAAATGTGGCTACAAAACAGGACATGGAACAGCCTTCTGTAAGAAATTGGTTCTGAAACCTCTGCTTAAAGCAAACAAAGACCTGTTACCACAGCAACAGTGTTTATGAAAGTGATGTAAAGGTTCTCTACAATGATGATCAATGATAATGGTCATTATCAGACTCATTCTCATTGGTGGATCCGCTGCTAACGAGTTTGACTGAACAGTGGATGTGGGTGGTGGGTCATTCTCAGCACTGCGGTCACACTCACATGGTGGTGGTGTGTTAGTGTGTGTTGGGCTGGTACAAGTGAGTCAGACACGGCAGTGCTGCTGGAGTGTTTAAACCCTGTGTCCACTCACTGTCCACGCTATTAGACACTCATGCTTTATAGAATGCCTCTGTGTTATTGGCTATTATGGCCACCATCCTCCCCTGACCTCAACCCTGTTGAGAACCTTTGGAGCATCTTCAAGCGAATCACAGCAGAGCAGCAGCTCTGGGAGGCTGGCAGAAAGAAATCCAAGCAGAATCCAAGTCTGTCAACATCATCATCTAGAACCTGCTGAGTGTTCTAGTAGAGTAGCACTGCCCCAAAACAGGGCACGACCTCCCTGATTATCCTGGAGCATCTCAGGGACTTTAATACTGTGAGCATTTTTCTCTGATACTTTATTCTCCTCCTTTCACCCTGATCTTCAATGATCAGGACCCCACAGGACCACCACAGAGCAGCTATGATGTGGGTGGTGGGTCATTCTCAGCACTGCAGTCACACTGACATGGTGGTGTGTTAGTGTGGGTTGAGGTGGTACGAGTGGTCAGACACAGCTGTGCTGCTGGAGTGTTAAAACCCTGCGTCCACTCACTGTCCACTCTATCAGACACTCCTACTCAGACGCTTCACCTTGTAGATGTTAAGTCGGAGACAGAAGTTCACCGGTTTCTCTGCAGTTTGTGTTGGTCATCCTCTAGTCCTTCATCAGTGCTCAGAGGACGCTGTAGGTCACGGGGAAAGGACGTCCCTTTTCAGAGTGCAGATTGTACCCTCCTCTCTGATCAGGATCAACTGTGATTGGCTGGCGGAGTTGTTGGACTGTGGTTATTGCTATGGTGATTTGAGTGGTTGTTAGATTGTTGCAAAGATGTTGACATACATTAAATACTGTGGACACACCTACTAATGAATGCATTCAGCAGCGTTGTTACACCCATTGCTGACACAGATGTGCAAATGCACACACACACACACACACACAGCTTGTCATGTCCCAGCAGAGAAGTACTGGCAATAGAACAGGACTCTCTGTAGTAGGTAAACAGTCATGAACCTACTGGCACCCTGTCTAATGCCACGTGTGGGCTGGAGGGCTATGAAGCTATAAAGCCCCCCAGCACTGACCCGTCAGCAGTGGAACCGTGTTCTCGGGAGAACTCTTATTGCTTATTCCCTGAACAACAGCAACTGTTACTCCGACAAAAAGAGGATACACTCCTTTTAATTCCCTTGATTTCAAAATAAAATAATGAATGGGAAGGTGTCCCAATACTTTTGTCCATATCGTGTGTGAAGTGTGTATTTGTAGAGACTTAAACATTGTAAATACAGCTCACCAGGGTTAAACCAGTTTAAGATGGGATCCGCACTGGTCCAGGCTTGTTATCCTTTAAAACAGGCACCATAATTAACAGGACGCCCTTCAGCAGGAGGAGGCAGAAGGTCATCTTGGTGTGAGGCGGAGTGTGGACAGTGTGGACAGTGTGGACAGTGTGGACAGTTATTCGCAGCATCGGCAGTGGACGTCTTGAGGTGGAGCTTTCAGCTTGTGTCAGTCCGATTTGATCCGAGCTGATGCAGAGGGTTAATCAGGTGTCATTTTTCCAAGAGAGGCCAACAAACAAGGATCACACCAATGGACACACACACACACACACACACACACACACACACACACACACACACACACACACACACATGCTTTAATATGCTGAAGAAT
>CM067525.1:15095576-15160576 GCA_034509495.1 Acestrorhynchus altus | reverse complement strand
GGGTCCTTGATTCCACCAAAGCCTGTTTTTCTTCCAGTATGAATTGATTATGTTAACGCGGTTACACTGACTGGATCGATTGGATGTAGTCCTTCTCTAATGTCTCTGACCTTCTCTTAAGGTCTAGTTCTATACTGCTTTGCTTGCGTATTGATGCCTTCTGATGATGGTGGAGGTTCTACAGATAGGACTGAGCGATACAGACAAAAATGTTTCCATGGCATATTTTTCCATATAATTTGGAAAATCATGGGATGGATTATGGACCCGGCCTGAGGGACCTGAGTCTAGGGGACTCTACCCCCATTCCTGGTCTTGATCTTGACTCAGGGTCACCTTTTCTCCTATTGACCCAGCCTTGCCTACTCCTGTCCTCGCTTGTCCCGCCTCTGTCATGTTTTGTTATGTTTGCAGTGTGTTGCGTTTACAGTCTTGCCGCCTCTTTGTCCCCCCCTTCGTAGCCCTGCCCTCTCGTTATCTGCCCCTGGTGTGTCTAATCTGTGTCTGTGTATAAATAGCCCTCTGTTTCAGTGTTTGTTGTTTGTGTCGTGTATGTTTGAATTTATCTTGTATTTTGTTTTGTTTTGTTATTAATAATTAACGTTAACCTGTGTTAATGGCCACCTCCTGCTCCCATCACCTGTGACCTCATTCTTGCCCAGCCTTATGTACCCCTCTTCTTGGGCTTCAGTCAGTCCCACCCACTCTTAGTCTTGGTCCCACCCACTCTTAGTCTCGGTCCCACCCACTCTTAGTCTTGGTCTCGCCCACTCTTATCAGACTTGGCTCTGACTCGGCCCTTGTCTTTGATTCACCCTCTCCTGTCCTCTGCCTTGATTCTGACTCTCCCACTTCTGGGTTCATTCTTGTCTCAGTGTTGTCCACTCGTTTTCTTGGATTTGACTTGGTCTTGCCCACTCAGGCCAGCGAGTGTTCATCACCTGAAATGTTAGTTTTTTGTTTTGCGTGTGTTTTTTTATCTATATTTCTCTTAAGGGTGTGAATTTTCTCATTTTTGATGTGGAGATATATTGGAAAAATGCGAAGCTGCCATGTAACTTGAAGAAAGTACGTAAGCATGCTGTTAACAACCGTCGCTGCGGCGGGAAGAGCTTTGTAAGCTGCATTTCTTGAATGGGAACATTTTGTCTTCCCTGTATCAAACACTGATGATGGAGGAGAAGGTTTGTAGACTGTAGACGCTGCGGTACGAGGAAGACAGGTGAACACGGCAGTATGTTGAGAATGAGCGCGTGTTTAAAGCGGCGTCACCTTATTGTATTTAAGACCATGTTTGAAACCAGGCTTCGTGCATATTGTTTTCTCAGTATTGATAAATGGAAAGTTAATGTCCTCGTGTTCTTTATGCTGATCCGATCCAATCCAATCCATGACTTTAAAACCAGAAATCCATCTGATCCGTCCCACTCTTACCTTGTGTTGAGGTATCGAAATTGGATTCAAGATCCATAGAATTTTTGTGATTTGCTATCAGCTTCTAAATTTCTGATATCGTGACATCCCCAGCTCACTCCTGATCCCAGTCTTGACTCGATTTCTCTCACTCATGTTCTCGTTTTTTAACTCTCCCTCTCCTCATCCTGTTCTTGCTTGGGTTTATGCTCTCCTACTCCTGATCTCAGATTCGTACTTTGCCATGGCTGATCTTATTCTTGACTTAGTACCGCCCACTCTTACTCAGAGACAGGCTCACTCCTGATTTCAGGTCAACTCAACCTCGCCCACTCTCGGTTTCTGCACTGACTCGAACTCGGTTTAATTCTGACTCTTGCCTTTTGACTACGACTCACCCCTTCCTGGTCTCTATCTCCACTCAATCACTCCCACTCCTGGTCTTCAGGTCTTGGTCTTACCAAAGTCTTGATTAGAGGAGCCCACTCCTCTGGGTCTTGATTAGAGCTGGGTGATATGACATGCTACATGCTCCTCGAGTTCCTCAGCTGAGTCTGTGAGGCCTCCATGTCTCAGACTGGACAAATAATGGAAATAATTCAAGGGGGAAAGCTCAATTCAATCAGAGGTTCTGGATGTCGGTTTTGATTCGTTTTCAATGAATTGTCCAACCTTAGTCTTGACTCAGAATTGCCCACCAGTCAAACCAGTTAAAGTCCTGTACTTGACTTGACTCCTGGTCTTGTTTCAATGCAAACTCCAAGTGTCCAAGTCTTGGTCTTAATGCAATCTTGTGCTCTCTTTGTCTTACTCATGACTTACTCATTTCTTGATGTCTCAGTCAACACATCACCTCTCTCTCTCTCTCTCTCTCTCTCTCTCTCTCTCTCTCTCTCTCTCTCTCTGTCTCTCTCTCGCTCTCTCTCGCTCTCTCTCGCTCTCTCTCTCTCTCTTATCATCATCATCCCATTTTGAAATATTGATCTGAGTGCAGAAAGGTCCGGTTTGTTATGGACATCGTCCGTTGAGCAGGCTGTCAGCCGGGCTTGGACAGAGAAGTGAATTCATAGTCTGTAGAGCATGACCTGAAGGTGTTGTGAAGAGTAAATGTGAGTAAGTCTTACAAACGACATAACAGAAAGACATGAATCCGACGGAACGGCCACGGAGGCCCATACAGCGTATGAATGTGTGTCGGAGTCGTGTGATATGTTCTCTTTTTGGCTGCATATTCTTTATAACGTAAACACAGAGGATTCTGCTCCCAGACCTTCATCGATCATCCAATCATTCAGAGACAGTTTGTTATGAATTGATTTTTCTAATGAGAACCCAGGTGCCACACTTGTGTCTTTTATAGTCGTCTAGCACCGCCTGGTGGCCACTGCATGAACATCTTCAGTGTTCGGTCTCCAGTGAGTGTAAGATTGACTTTATCTCCAGTCTGATCAACTGAGATGTCTCACATCAGGATTCAGATCTGAAAATGAATAAAGCAGAGGACAGTACTCATCCTTAAATGACCTTAAAACAAGAGGGAATATGGAGAGATTGTCAAAGCATTTGGAGTTTTAAAAGCAGTCTCTCTCTCTCTCTCTCTCTCTCTCTCTCTCTCTTTCTCTCTCTCTCTCTCTCTCTTTCTCTCTCTCTCTCTTTCTCTCTCTCTCTCTCTCTCAGGATGAAAAGAATCAGCTGATGACAACTAATGTCTGGCTGTGGCAGGTAACAGTCCTGGTTCTTAAATATCTTCTGAAATCTTCTATTCATTTTTAATTACTGTTCATTATAGATTAATTATTCATCAACCGGGAGCCTATTTCACGTCACTCTGTCTCTACCCTGTCTTTGTCTTTTTCCCTCTTTTTCCTTTAATCTTTCCTCCCTTTCTTCTTTCGATTCATTCTATCTCTCTTCACTTTCTTTCTCACCCCCTGATGTCATTTTTCTCTCTCTGCTACCGTCTTTTCGTCTCTCTTCTTGTTCCCACTCCGCTCTCTCCCTCTCTGCTCCTCCCTCTTTCTCTCTCAACCCTCTTTTTTCATCCTCCTCACTTTTCTCTCTCTCTCTCTCTTTCTCTCTCTCTCACGCTCTCTCTCTCGCTCTGTCTGTAGGAGTGGACGGACTATAAGCTGCGCTGGGACCCAGAGGATTATGGAGGAATTACATCCATCCGAGTGCCCTCAGAGAACATCTGGCTTCCTGACATTGTCCTCTATGAGAAGTATGACCTGCTTTCATTTCAAGTGTCGAAGGCTGCATTGATCCATGCGCAGCTTTTGTTTATGAGTCGTAGATGAAAGGTTCTTCAACTGAAACCAGAATGTTCAGATATTTGGTCTCTCTTTCTCTCACGTCCTCTCTCTCAGTGCTGACGGGCGATTCGAGGGTTCTCTAATGACCAAAGCCATTGTGAAATACGATGGCACTATCACGTGGACGCCTCCGGCCAGCTACAAATCGTCCTGCACCATGGACGTGACCTTCTTTCCCTTTGATCGACAGAACTGCTCCATGAAATTTGGCTCATGGACCTACGACGGCACCATGGTGGACCTGGCCCTGGTGGACCCACATGTGGACCGCAAGGACTTCTTTGACAATGGTGAGTGGGAGATCCTGGACGCCACAGGCCGGCGGGGTAGCCGGCGAGACGGCATCTACTCCTACCCCTTTGTCACATATTCCTTTATCCTCAAGCGTCTCCCACTCTTCTACACACTCTTCCTCATCATCCCCTGCCTCGGCCTGTCCTTCCTGACCGTCCTGGTCTTCTACCTGCCATCAGATGAAGGCGAGAAGCTGTCACTGTCCACCTCCGTCCTGGTTTCGCTCACTGTCTTCCTGCTGGTCATCGAAGAGATCATTCCATCTTCTTCCAAGGTAGGAAGGAGTAGGACGGATCTGCTGTTCTTTTATGACATCACTTCAAAGACTTGACCCTGAGTGCATTAGGGTGAAGCTGCATGGACATATCATACACTTCCTAAACTTGCATGACCAGGAGACTGGCCATGATTAACATCTACCCAGTATTGTGTAGGCCCCCCTCATGCTGACTCAGTGAGGCATGGACTCCACAAGACCTCTGAAGGTGTCCTGTGGTATCTGGCACCAAAGCATTATCAGCAGATCCTTAAAGTCTTATAAGTTGTGAGGTGGAACCTCCATGAGCTTCAATGAGACATGCCTGATGTTTAGTCGATGTTCTTACCCAGATACTTTGTCTAGCCATCACAGTGTGGCTCTTCTCCAGTGTTTCAGATTATTACACCTCAACACGATGCCATTGTCACCAGATAATGCTATGATTATGATACTGAGGTAATATCATCTACCCCTTAAGGTCATCCCACTGATTGGCGAATACCTTCTCTTCATCATGATCTTCGTCACCTTCTCCATTATCGTCACGGTTTTCGTCATCAACGTGCACCACCGCTCCTCGGCCACCTACCATCCGATGGCCCCATGGGTGAAGAGCCTGTTCCTGCAGAGGCTGCCCAGGCTTCTGTGCATGCACGGCCACACTGACCGCTACAGGTACCCAGACATGGAGCTGCGCAGTCCAGAACTGAAGCGAGGAATGAAGAGAGGTCAGCAGAGGAGTGCAGGTGGAGTCGGGGGGAAGGAGGAAGAGAACCAGGCCTGGGTGTCCATGCTGGAGAAGGCCACCAGCTCTGTACGCTACATATCCAGACACATCAGGAAAGAGCACTTCATCAGAGAGGTAGCTGCCACTGTCTGAGACAGAGCTACGTCTTTGGGTTCTGTGAAAGTGAAAGTATCTCATCCTGTCTTTAATTTATCTGTATATGTGTGTATATTCAGGTGGTCCAAGACTGGAAGTTCGTGGCTCAGGTGTTGGACCGGATCTTCTTGTGGGCCTTCCTCACTGTGTCTGTGCTGGGTACCATCCTCATCTTCACCCCAGCTCTGAAGATGTACCTAAGCACTGCTTCTTAAAGACTGACACACATTCAGCCCAAATACTGAGGCCAGTTCCAAACAAAGTCATCCTTTCTATGCACATTATGAACCAACTCCAGTAGAAACCTCATTAACACCACCTCAGTTTATACTAACCCCATTACAAACCTCATTAACACACCCCAAAACCATACTCATCCCATTACAAACCTCATTAACACACCCCAAAACCATACTAACCCCAATACAAACCTCATTAACACACCCCAAAACCATACTAACCAGAATAAAAACCTCATTAACACACCCCAAAACCATAGTAACCCCAATACAAACCTCATTAACACACCCCAAAATGATACTCTTCCCATTACAAACCTCATTAACACACCCCAAAATGATACTCTTCCCATTACAAACCTCATTAACACACCCCAAAACGATACTCATCCCATTACAAACCTCATTAACACACCCCAAAACCATACTAACCCCAATACAAACCTCATTAACACACCCCAAAACCATACTAACCCCAATACAAACCTCATTAACACACCCCAAAACCATACTCATCCCATTACAAACCTCATTAACACCCCCTCAGTTTATACTAACCTCAATACAAACCTCATTAACACACCCCCAAAATGATACTCATCCCATTACAAACCTCATTAACACACCCCAAAACGATACTCACCCCATTACAAACCTCATTAACACACCCCAAAGCGATACTCACCCCATTACAAACCTCATTAACACCCCCTCAGTTTATACTAACCCCAATACAAACCTCATTAACACACCCCAAAAACGACACTCACCCTATTACAAACCTCATTAACACCCCCAAAACCATACTCACCCCATTACAAACCTCATTAACACACCCCAAAACGACACTCACCCCATTACAAACCTCATTAACACACCCCAAAACGACACTCAACCCATTATAAACCTCATTAACACATCCCAAAACGATACTCACCCCATTACAAACCTCATTAACACACCCCAAAACGACACTCAACCCATTATAAACCTCATTAACACATCCCAAAACGATACTCACCCCATTCCAAACCTCATTAACACTCACCAAAACTTAATCTAACCCAATTACAAACATTAACCCCCCTCAGTTTATACTAACCCCAATACAAACCTCATTAACACACCCCAAAATGTATACTAATCCCATTACAAACCTCATTAACACACCCCAAAATGTATACTAATCCCATTAGAAAACTCATTAACACAACTCAAAAAGTGTACTAACTTCATTAATGCATTTTTAAAAATATACTAACTTTTATAACTAATAACACCCCCAATGTAATACTAACCAGATTAGAAACATAAATAACACACTCCAAAAGTATACTAACCTCATTAACACACCTCAAAAACTGTACTAACCTACTTGTACTTAACATATTCTAATTATACTTCAACTTCATTGGAAACAGAATCAATACACACCTCAAAAATGTATACTAATCCAATCAGAAACCTCATTAACACACCCCACAATATATGTACTAACCTCCTTAGAAACAGTTCACACAGTTCAAAAAAGTATACTTACACCATTAGAAACCTCATTAACACTTCAGAAATGATGCTAACTCCATTAGATTCCTCATTAACACACCTCAAAATTATACTAACATAATTAGAAACCTCATTAACACACTTCAAAAATGATACTAACACCATTAGAATACTCATTAACACAGCTCAAAAATTATACTAACACCATTAGAAACCTCATTAACACACTTCAAAAATTATACTAACACCATTAGAAACCTCATTAACACACTTCAAAAATTATACTAACACCATTAGAATACTTATTAACACACTTCAAAAAATATACTAACACCATTAGAATACTCATTAACACGCCTCAAAAATGATACTAAAACCATTAGAAACCTCATTAACACACTTCAGAAATTATACTAACACCATTAGAAACCTCATTAACACATTTCAAAAATTATACTAACACCATTAGAATACTTATTAACACACCTCAAAAAATATACTAACACCATTAGTATACTCATTAACATGCCTCAGGAATGATACTAACACCATTAGTATACTCATTAACATGCCTCAGAAATTATAATAACACCATTAGAAACCTCATTAACACACCTCAAAAATTATACTAACACCATTAGAAACCTCATTAACACACCTAAAAAATTATACTAACACTATTAGAATATTCATTAACACACATCAAAAATTATACTAACACCATTATAATACTCATTAACACACATCAAAAATTATACTAACACCATTAGAATACTCATTAACACACCTCACAAATTCACATAATTGCATTAGAACCTCATTAATACAAAAATCATACAGCCCCATTAGAAACATCTTTAACACACCTCAAAAATTCATATTAACCCCCATAGAAACATCAGCACAACTCAAAAATTCATATTAACCCCATTAGAAGCTTAACACAACTCAACTGTTCATACTAACCCTAAAAAATTTTTTTTTATTAACACATCTGGAATATTGATTATCAACCTCATTCACATCTCTGAAAATCATACTAGCCCCATTCGAAGCCTCATTGACGATACTAACCCCATTTGAAACATCATTAACACACATCAAAATGTCATATTAATCCCATTCGAAGCCCCAATAATACCTCAAAAATTCATACTAACCTCATTATAAACCTCATGCCAAATAGCAAACTGCAAAAATCTATATTAACCTCATTACCATACTTTAGAAATCATACAATCTCCACTAAAAACCTCAGTAACACTTAACACACACCACAAATGTATATTCTAATCTCATTAACACACCTCAACAATTTATGCTAACCCCATTAACACATCACAAATTCATAAAAGCCCCATTAGAAACCTCAATAACATTTAACACACACCACAAAAATATATACTAACCTCAATACCATGCCTCAAAAAACCATACTAACCCCATTCGCAGTCTCATTAACACACCTCAAAAACCATACTAACCCCATTCGCAGCCTCATTAACACACCTCAAAAACCATACTAACCCCATTCGCAGCCTCATTAACACACCTCAAAAATTCATACTAACCCCACTCGAAGTCTCATTAACACACCTCAAAAAACCATACTAACCCCATTCGCAGCCTCATTAACACACCTCAAAAATACATACCTACCCCCTTCAAAGCCTCATTAACGTACCTAAAAAATTCATACTAACCCCACTCGAAGTCTCATTAACACACCTCAAAAATTCATACCTACCCCCATTACGAAGCCTCATTAACACACCTCAAAAATCATACTAACCCCATTCAAAGCCTCATTAACACACCTCAAAAATGTGTATTGTTAGAAATCTCAATACCATTTAACACACACCACAAATATTTATACTATCACACACCACACCTTAAAAATTCATACTAACCCTAGTGTGAACCTCATTAACACACCTCAAAAATTCATATTAACCCCAATATGAACCTCATTAACACGTCTCAATTGATACTTAACCCATTACAAACCTCAGTATCACTTAACACACCCAACAAATATCTATTCTACCTTCATTAACACACCCCAACAACGTATACTAACCCCATGAGAATCCTTGTTAAACACCTAAACAGTGTACACTACCCATCATACATTACTGAAGACACACCTAAAGCATTTATGCTTTAGGATCATCCCAGTAGATCATCATTTCCATTAGAAACCTCATCAAAATGTGGAAACCCCTCACACGCATGTACACCCTTCATTTGTACACACGAAAACAAACAACCATATCACATCCTCCGTTCTGCATCTGCACCATTTCTCAAATTCCTCAGTTACCCCCAAATCTGGAACAGTCCTCCTTAGTCTACTGTCCTGCATCGGCAGATTTTTCACTGGTCTTGAAGCTCCTCCATACTTGTCCCAGACCACAGTTGAATTATCCCTTTAATTAACGTTCTCCAGTGGACAGTGGAGAACTGAAGCTATCTTAGCACGCTTCCTTCAAGTCATTTGATCTATTCAAGCCTGTTTCAGCTGGGGATTATTTTTGGTAACATACCTGGAATCTTCTCATCTTCAGACAAATTCACACTGATCTACAAACAGAACAGACATCCTGCTTCCGTGTTTCAACCCGTCATCTTCCAGCCCTCCAAAAAAGGCCTTGTTTTGGGAAGATCATCTGAGGACAACGTATATCCGTCTGGATGAAGTGTTTATAAGAGAAGAGCACAAAAGAGCCGCAGCGGTCTCCCATTGGTTGTGTCCTTTTACAACAGTGTTAGTAACTTTGAAAGTGTCCACGTCACTACATATTGATGCATAAAGATATACGTACTGTACAAGCTCCACCGAGAGACTCCAGCAACAGTAGAACCATCCAGTATGCTAGCAATACTCTATGAAGACAGTAATGTGTTGTGTTCATTCATGTTGGTAGATGTAGAGTCTTCTTCTTAACTGTGTTCCTCAAGCAGATTGGTTAAAACGCATAACCATGCCAGCATGATTCATACTGGCTGCAGGGAGGTCCTTCAAGAGGAACCAGAACCGAGGTCATCTTCTGAAGATCTGTAGCATTTAGAAAATGGACTATATTGTAATATTCAACATGGGAGGGAACTGATACTCGGACGATAATACTGTCCCAGTTTCCTCTATTGTTCCAGTTGGGAATGTCTGTAGTTTGTCTGTTCAACATGTGTCTGTATTAAAGTTGCCTATAATGTCTGATTTGGCTGTTAGTCCATGGTGTCAGTTGCTTTATATGGAGATGGGAGGAGTCACAGGTAAAAATAAATATTCACGAGAGGCGATTTTCGGTTCACGCTCACGTTTTCTTTCATTTGAGGGCAAGAAAATGAATCATTTCCCCTTTATGGGAGAAAACAAACCCTGTCGCCAAATCGGGGACAAGCCTTAAACCTACAAAAACCTACATTCGTTTAGAATTTTACACCCCAATAAGGACAGCAAAAGGACGGATCTGTGGCTTCAGACCATCTGCAGAGAGGACAGTGGTAAACTGCAGAGGTGGGTCAAAATCCACCCCAGGGGGCTCGGCTGCGGCTCAGTTTGCGGTGCTTTATGGTTTCCTGGGATGGATTTTGACCTCTGGTAGGTACAGTTCATCACAGGTCAGTGAATATATATTAAAATCAACAGTTATGTTAAGATCAGGCCACTGAGTGAGGTCATTCATCCCGTTTGACGGAGGCATGCTGGAAGGACACTCGTTATCTCCGATTTCTTGAATCGTTTCTAGAAAGCAGTGCTGATCGTTGACCAGCAGCGACATGTAATTTGCATCTGGAAAGATTAATGAAGAATGTGCTGTAGAGCTTTACAAAAACTGAGCACCAGTTAGATTTCAGTCGGTGTGTTTTTTGTATTCAGTCGAAACAAAAGCTGAAAAGGAGGCAATGGAGTCTGTCTTAGAACTGTCCTGGTGCAGCAGGTGGCAGCAAAGTACACAAATAATCAGTGCCATGCGTTCCAGCGTTTAGCCCAATCTCACATCTGCGTCCTGATTTCTCTCCCTTCTCCCCGAGGACCCCCAGGCAGACCTTGTTTACTCTGCAACACTATTAGCTAAAGTTAGGCTGAAATAAACCAATCGGTGTGAAAGTAGGAGGTTATGGTGGTAGTCTGTAGACGAGGAACTGTACGCTGTAAATTCGGCCCACAGGAGCCTTGTTGCAGTGGACAGCTGACCAAAACCCCTCAGTGATAATGGAAAATGGAAGGGACATTAATAAATGTTGAGACACAAGTCAGCGAACGATTGGAGGAGAGAAAAAACATCCTTTTATAACTGAGCTCAGGTCAGCTTAGTGCTCACCTCTGTTCACTTAAAAGCCATGGTTTTGGTTCAGGGCCACAGCGCGCCGTTACGGACCATAATTAAAGAATTAATACCTTTATCCATTAATCCACTGTGGAAATGCAGGCAAACATCTGTAAACATCTGACAGCTCTTTAGAATCTCTGTTCTACATGAACCATACTCTAATAACGCTAATAACAGTAATTGGCAGAAATGTGTCCTCATCCGTGACAGCAGGGCATCACCAGAAGGATGTGTGGGATTGCAGTTCTGTTGGGAAGGAAGATGAAGGTGATCAGGATCAATAACTGATTTTAACTGTAGTCTGATCTGATCAATATTTATTGATCTACACATACAGAAGTTGTGTCTCTCTGTACGGCGTCAGGTTTAACGCAATGTGTCAGACGTAGTGGTTCCTAACGGTGCCCTGTGATGGTCCATCCCATGCAGCTTGAATGTTCTCACTCAGTTCTGCAGATGGTGTGGTAGGGGTGGAGTGTTGATAGAGCGTCCAGTAGCATCCCACACTTTTTCAATCAGGGACAGGTCTGGAGATGAGACCGACCACGGGACAGAACCTGTGTCTTCAAGGCGTGCATTCCAAATGGAATAGAGTGTGGAGTGTGTGTTCCGAAAAAGTAGGACCACTGGTTGCAGGACCTCATTAATGTAACGTTAAGCTGTTAAAGTGCCAGTAGTGAAGCCCGGAGGTGATCTGGCATCGTACGAAATTGCACCCACACCATGACACCAGACCTTCTGGATGTGTGCCGTGACAACAAACCATTGATCTTGGCACTCACACTGATTTGTTGGGTGAAGATGACCTGCTGCCATTCTGAGTGACCATTGCAGTGGGAATGCCCTTACATCCAAAATACATGATATGGACCAAAGTATTGGGACACCTCATTCATTTTTTCTTCTGAAATTAAGGGAAATCTGCTGCTTTTGTTGTCTCTACTGTCCAGGGAAGAATTTCTACTAGATTCTGGAACATTGCTGTGAGGATTTGATGAAATGCTTTGAGAAGGGTCATTTGCACATCTATGTCAGCAAAGGTGCTGCTTAAAGTCGCTGAACGCATTCATTAGAAGGGGTGTCCAAAAACCTTTGGACAGATAGTGTACTTAGTTCAGATAAGGCCAAGACAGTGTCCAGAGTAGCAGGTGATTGACTGGAGGAATAAAGCTCGGTGGCAGTGGTAGTTGGATAGTCTGACCTCACATTGCTGCTGCATTATTCAGCTGTGGAGATGTCATCCACTGTGGCAGAGGCTCATCTGAACAACTAACACCCCTCATGACACACCAACAGGTCTCCTAACCTACTTTACAACATCTCAACCCTTTCTGTGATGCAAGCTTGCACACTTTTAGGGAAAACAGCATGCATTTTTCATTACACCTCGCTATGGCTGCAACTGCCAAAGACTGTCCAAAGCCTTTTCAGGCCCCAAACTGGTACATTTCAGGTCAGCAGTTGCTGTTTTTATATACAGTCTGGCAGTGAATAGCACATTTGTTCTATTGAGTCATTACAGTAAACACAGTAACAGCAAGGGGACAATCATTTTAAGCTCGAGTACCACTGCCACATCATTTGGAAGACCAGAAGAGGGCAGTAAGACCTTGAGCAGCACCAGTGGCCATGCCTCAAGACAAGCCTTGGATTGTCCTTCAGTTATACAAAGCACCAGCATAAGTTTTCCCGAATGCACCCAAATGCCTGGTGTGAATTAGTGCTGTGTGCTGATCTGAGGCCAGACTTTCTGTTATAGTGGGTTAAGGGTCAATGGTTCGAACAACCTGCCACACTCTTCGTTACTACACCGTACTTGTACTTTATCCGTGCAAAATGGCAAATCTCCACTTCATGTAGAGGCAACCAGAGAACTGCTGATGTAGCACTGACCTCATGGTCCCCATCTACTAGAAGAGTGAGTTGGCTCCGTCCACCCGTCTCTTACAAAGACGAACGGCACCTCTTCATACTTTTCCAAATGAGTCTACTCTATCATAATGCTCCTCATAATGTTCCTCACAGTTGTCCACCTCATCTTAAGAAGATGGAGCAACGTGACCGGTCCTTAATTGAGGCCAGGTATCAATCAGAACTTTAAAGACACATTGATAGAGGAAAATCATTGAGCCTTCAGATATATTGAGCCTTCTGTCCAGTTTAGATGATCTGTATTAAAGGAATCTTGCAGAATCCATTCCTGTGAAAAATTGAGTTATAAGATCAGAAGAGGCCCTACACACTAATTAGTAAAGTGTTCCTTCTGAACTATGCGGACAGTATGTAAATGATCTCTGTTCAGCAATCCAGGCTGAAACACTCTCTATAACTTCAACATAGAGAGTTAGGTTCAACAGGCCTATATTCAATGGTGATAGTCCTACGTGTAGATAATGGAAACCAAAGAAAGGAGACAAAAGAATGACACTTGCTCACTTATTCATTGAGGAAAATGATCTAATATAACATATGAATAAGTGGCAAAAGTATATGACAATCTGTTTTCAGTATTTGGTGTGACACCATTGTCCTGCACACCAGTTTGGAGGATTTTTACTCCAGTCCCCCAGTACAAAACAGCTTTAACTTTGTTCTGTTGATGGGTTTCCTCCCATGAACCGCTTGCTTCAGGTTCTTCCACAACATTTCTAAAATATTAAGATCAGAATTTAGACTTGATTCTTCTAAAACATTGCTATTCTTCTATGTTCATACTTTGGAAGTTGCTTAGAAGTTACCTTGGGTCCCTTTGTGACCCAGGCTATTATACGTCTATTCTTATACGTGTCCTTTGGTGTGTTGATTGTTGGTCGCCAAATCCTGGGGAAGGTAATAATGGTCAACTTTTTAGAGATGATTTAGAGGTGGTTTTGTAACCTTTTCCAGCCTGATGAGCATCGACAATTCTTCTGAGTCTCTCAGAATGTCCTTTGTTTGCTCCATGACACATTTCCACAAATGTGTTGTGATGATCATATGTTGTTAGATCCCTGTTCTTTACTTACAACAGATTGCCCCCTCACACCTGATTGAAAGCTCTCATTTTCAAAAGATCTGCTGATCCTAAAGGTTCACATACTTTTGCAACTCACAGATATGTAATATTGGATCATTTTCTTCAGTAAATAAATGAGCAAGTGAAATATTTTTCTTCTTTGTATAATTTGTTCCTACTTTAGTAACTTTTAGAAGTTTCAGGTCAAAATTTTCACGCACCATTGTATGTCTGGGACAGTGAGGACATGGCTGTTAAATAAGGAGTCTCAGTAAATTAGCTCGCAATAGTGGATTCAGAATCTTCTGCCATCTTCTCTCCAGTTGGTGCAGTTACTTGCTTTCTGCCCCCTGGTTGTGCAAATTCTTACAACTAAACAACAGATCTGATCTGATCAGTTAGCTAGTACCAATGACTGTATATTAAAGACAGACGGTGCATCAACAGCACCTCTGCTGGCTGGTTGCTGTATGATGATTGTCTCCAGCCATTCCCATTCATCTCAATGGCAAAACTGCCTGTGTTCGATCTCATTTTTCTCCTGTATTCTCATCTTCATTCCCTGTATTAATACTGGCACACTATTTATTCCTCCAGACCTCCTTCACTTTTATTAATAAAGGGCGGGGTTATCAAAAGAAGGCGGGGTTACACTTCAGAATGAATTTATTGACAACCTTGGCGACCAGAGTCGATATGATTTCCGAGGGCAGTCCCAGGCTGGTGGCCTGTGGGTTGGTCTAAGTAAATGAGGAGGTGTCCCTGGTCTCTACTGCAAAGGTTACAATGAATTTTGACAAAATGCCAGATGATTTAAGCTTCACTTTCATGGGACATTAGGGAATGGAGCCGCATCGTCTTTATCTATATACAGTCATTGGCCAGGACTGATTCGAGATGTAGTCCACACATGACTTTGTTTCAGGCGTGAAAGTTTTTCCCCAAGTCATGTGTAAAGAGTTCTGGCTTTGTCATGTCCTGTTAGCTACCTTTGTAAGAGAGCAGCAGTGTGAGCAAGCTACAAGTCACCTGCAAGAAGGAGCCAGCTCAGTTAATGAGAGTGGACATCACGCCAGGCCACATTAGCCAGCGTCCGCACCCGCGGTCTGCTGTTGTGCAGCCTGTTTTGGTTCAGTTAGTGTCTGTAGAAGCCTCGCGAGGGAGGCAAATAAACCCAGACCAAATATAAACGTTCCGATATCTGGAAGAGCCTGCTTTATCTGAGAATTTAGACCCAAAGCTGTTGTGAAGGAACATGATTCATGATTTGCTCTCGGTGTTGTGAGGAATCCATTCAACTTCGTTTTGAAACAGTTTCCTTTTTTAACACAAAGTTTCTGCCTCTGGTGCGTTTCTGAACCTTGGGAGCAGAAACGTCGACTTGAAACAACTCCGAGCTGCATGATGATGAGGCCACATGTGGAGCTTCTTCCCTGAACAGCTGCTGTTTTGAAATTCCAGGGTTTTTCTAGCACGCTGAATAGCTTAGCTGACGGGAGCTAACTCCACGAGGGAGAACATAAAACAGCATTGCAGGAAAATATCACACCTTGACACACAAAGAATAACGAGACAGCTCAGAATCTGTTTTATTAAAGCTGCTATTTTTGGCCTTTGTTTATTGTTAGAAGATAGACCAGCATTAGCCGCTGTTGCTAGCTTTCTTCACGTGTGCAGGGCAAGAGAGAAGGACATCGATAAATAAACGTGTTCCAGATGCTACAGGCATACTTTAATGTCTTGTATGGATGCATACAAGCTTTACCCCATACAAACGGCAGTGATGTTGAAAGAATTGAACTTATTAACCTTCAGTTTGCCTAAATTAAACCAGCCAATCCAGATAAACCGCCACATTTTTTGCTGGTTCATTTCAGGGGTTTTATTGAGAGATCCTGACAGCTCGCCTGAAGCAACACTGTATTAGATTGTTTCCCAGATAGCAAAAAAGTACTCTGACCAGATCCAGGCAGGATTTACTTAACATCTGGGCCAGGTCCATAAAAAGGATCTGGCCCGGTGTTTAGATGCACAATAAGTAATACCAGCACAAATCCAGATTCAGAATTCAGAATGGTACTGGGCCAGAACCAAACACAGGGCAGATCCTATGTTCTTACCACTATATGGTAACCATTATACTACAATGGATCAGCTCTGGATCATCTCCAAATGCTCCATATCAGCTCTGATCAACTCTGTATCAATTCCACATTAACTCTGCATCGACCCTGAATCATCTCTGTGCAACTCTGTAGCAGCTCTGGATCAGCTGTGATCAATTCCTTATCAATTCTTTATCAGCTCTAGATCAGCTCTGATCAACTCTTTATGAACTCCATATCAACTCCGTATCAGCTCTGAATCAACTCCATATCAATTCTGTATCAGCTCTAGATCAGCTCTGATCAACTCCTTATGAATTCCATATCAACTTTGGATCAGCTCTGAATCAACTCCATATCAGCTCTGCATCAACTCCGTATCAGCTCTGGATCAGCTCTGGAGCAGCTCTGGAGCAGCTCCATCCAAGCTTTGGCCTTTTTTTCTCTCCTCAAGCTATAATCTTACTTTTCTGTGTAATCCTTTATCAAGGCTCATATGCCCACATGCAGAGCTAATGCAGTCGGACCTCAGAAAGAAGTTTAACTGAGATCATCACTGAGAAATATCAAGTCAAGTCACTCATTATCTTTCTCACTTCTTCCTGAACGGGGTCAGGGTTAATCCAGAGCTCACCTGGAGTCATCGAGAACAAGGCTGGAATAGCCCCAGGGGTATTCTCCTTAACTCCTTCGGCAGACGAATTCATCTGGAGGTCATTCTGGGGGGAAACAAGGGGTCATTTTCACACTATGTTGTGTTTGATCAGAGCTAATTGTGTGAGCCTCACAGAAAGTGCACGAGATGTGCAAATGCACACAGTGGGTCTAGTCCTGAAGTACTGCCAAGCCTTCCCTGGACGGCAGAGACAGTTAGTCCAACAAAAGCAGGACAAACTATTTTCAAACCTCTTGATTTCAGAAGAAACAACAAATGAGCATAATGCTGGTATCTCAACACTGTCCCAGTAATACGCAGAAGTGTTCTATATCATTGTTAGACAGATGTAGTTTAGAAGGGTCCTGCTGTCTAGGAAAGGTTGGTAATCATACTAATTTTGGGGCCACAAACTCTGATTTTTGGTTTCTTAATCGTCCATCAGAGCATATCAAACATTTATTTTTTTGACCTGATTCTGAGCATAATTTATTAGCGTTTACTGGTCAGCGACTCAATCTGACCCAACTCTGTGTAATCTAGTAGTGTATACTGGTCAATATCTCAGTCTGACTGACTCTGAGTGTAATCTAGTAGTGTATACTGGTCAGTGACTCAGTCTGGCCCAACTCTGAGGGTGTTCTAGTAGTATATACTGGTCAGTGACTCAGTCTGGCCCAACTCTGAGGGTAATCTAGTACTGTATACTGGTCAGAGACTCAGTCTGACTGACTCTGAGTGTAATCTAGTAGTGAATACTGGTCAGTGACTCAGTCTGGCCCAACTCTGAGGGTATTCTAGTAGTGTATACTGGTCAATATCTCAGTCTGACTGACTCTGAGTGTAATCTAGTAGTGTATACTGGTCAGTATCTCAGTCTGACCTGACTCTGTTTGTAATCTAGTAACATATACAGTTTAACGACTCAGTCTGACCATGATCCGAGGATCACAGGTTCAGATCTCGGGTCGTGTTGTTTGCCATCAGCAGTGATGTGGGGAGAGAACACCCAGTGTGATTTCGGAATGATGGTGGCAGCTTGAAAACAGGCAGTGACTGGTTTCACGTGTTTTGGTGGAGGCATGCACTTTTTTCACCCTCGTGTCTGGAGAATTGTATGTGCAGGCACTTCCGAAAATAAACATACAATAAACATATTTATGGGGTCTAGTTTTTAAATTTTTTATTTGGGGACCACAAGATTTACTGATGCCACTGCATCAGATCAGTTCAGGTGGTATTTTATTACGCAGTGGTGCGGTGTTACGTATCCTTGTTGATGTTATATCTTGTTTAGTTTTTTTAATCTGACCAAACACAATGAAAAAAATTGTTGAAATTTCATTTTGAGTTGATTTCAGATATGAAAGCAATTCATTCATTTTCATATTTATTATCTGAAATTAAAGTTGTAGTAAATATGCTTCTTGCCATATGAAGGTCAGAGTCACTGGAAAACATCTTTTTCTCTCTCCTCTTTTCATTGTAGGGGGCCTTGGCAGTAAGATAATTGTTCAATCTTCTGTTCGCTCTGTGTGTGTGTGTGTGTGTGTGTGTGTGTGTGTGTGTGTGTGTTGTGTGTGTGTGTGTGTGTGTGTGTGTGTCTGCCATGTGCTCCGGTCTCTCTCTGGCTTTGCACTGAAGTGATGAAAAGAGAAAGAATGTGAGAGAACAAGAGAGCGAAAGAGAAAGAGAGAGAGAGAAAAGCCTTCCCAGAGGTCAGTGAGGTCACTGTAATATGAGTCTGTGCCTGGAATTCCCTCCATTTATTCATGGAATAGAAAGTATTCTATCTTCTCTCTCTCATTTCTCTGTGGGTTAGAAACATGCAGCCTGTGTTCCTGCACGAGTCCTGCTGGGCTGCTTTTAACTGACACTTAGCACGGCTTTATGAATATTCAAAACAAGCGTACGAGACGGAAAAGGACGAGGCAGTGCCTGAATTTCTGTTCGCTCTTCCAAACATTCCCCCCCAAAAAGGCGGTGCAGACGCTAACTAGGCCATGCTGTGTCGTACTGCTGTCAGACCTTTGCTGGTAGAAAGATCTCACACTCTTTTCTGTTTGCATACCTGCTGTCATTTATTAATTGTGCTATTGTCTTTATCTGTCTTTATCTGGCACATGAGGGAGAGAGAGAGAGAGAGAGAGAGAGAGAGAGAGAGAGAGAGAGAGAGAGAGATGTCACCGTGGGCTTCCTGAGGAGTTTTTGATTTATTTCCACAAGATGCTAAAGAAAACAGGCTCTTCAAAGCTGCAAACTCATGTTCATTTATTGTATACTCCTAATCTAGAACTCTTTCAAGTGCATACTTCCTGTATATTCTACTGGTGTGAACATGAACGTACCCTCATGTTTTAGAAGACTTTAGAAGGCAATAGAACCTTTGGAGGCTCTTCAGAGAAGTTCTTCTTTGGAGAAACTCTGGAGGAACCTCTTAAGGTGCCTCAAGGAACCTTCGAGGAACCTTCGTCCTTTGATTGAATGTTTCTCGAACCACCTTAATAGGTTCATCCAAGGTTCCAAAGGTTCCTGAAGGATCTTGTACTTTTAACACCGTACAGCACCATTGTCTATGTCTTCTAAAGCACGAGAGTGTTCTAGGACACAGTATAAACTAAAGTCATACTGATCCAAAGAAAAATTTCACTTTACATGTAATGATTATACGACCTTCACCTTATTGAATGAAATTGTGAATAAAATATTTTAGCATTTAAAATATTATTTAGGATCTAGAATGTTTGATTAGTGCAGGGCTGGTCAGTCCTGGTCCTGAACTGCTGGACTGTCTGTTAGAGCATGAAGATCAACACACTGTGCTGGAAGCTGGAAGTCCAGAACCAGGGTTGCCCAACCTGCTACTAGAGCATATAGTTTTTAGAACTGTTTTAGAACAACGTGATGGTACATATGATCTAGAACATCATAAGTTCAACAGTTTACTTGTGCTGTGGTGTGCAGGATTAGTGTGCATGAAAGGTACAGTGAGCTTCACTACTGTGAACTGAAGTGAAAATGAGCTTGATTAGATAGTTCCACCCCACCTGATCCAACTAGTTACTGCCTTCAGAAGATCTTGGAGTCTTAGATTTGGGTTGGCGTTGAAACCTGCAGGAAGGTAGCTCTCCAGGAGCAAGGCTGGTGACCCCTGGTGTAGACAGTGACGGTGATGCACGGCATGAAAACCATGGAGGGTTCTGGTCATCTGAAGCTGTTTCCTCTCAGCTGAGGGGGGCAGTATGGGGTATTTTATGCAGATATTGGCAAACATCTAAATACCCTGGAGTTACTTAGTAACCTGAGTTTATACAAACGTCTGACGAGTGTTTGGTTGTTCTGCATTTTGCACATCGTATGAAGTTATAAGAGCATCAAACATCTCCAAAATAGGTGATACGGGGATTTGTTTTGGATGGCTGGCTCCAGATGGCTGTCTGTGCTCATGAATTTCGCCTGTGTGTGTGTTTGTGTGTGTGTGTGTGTGTGTGTGTGTGTGTGTGTGTGTGTGTGTGTGTGTGTGTGGGTGTGTGTGTGTGTGTGTGTGTGTGTGTTTAAGTTGTTTATATATTGACAAAGCGTATAATGTCTTGCTGCTTGATCGACAAAGCTGAATAATGACAAAGGTAATGGAGCAGTGATGACTGGAGCAGAGAGAGAGAGACAGAGAGAGGTGAATGGACAGATAGTGAGAAATAATGGAAGGATAGAGAAAGAAGGAGAAAGAAGGGTGGCCAAGAGAATAAAAGCATGTAGAAACACTGAAGGAACATATGGGGGGATAGAGGAAGAGAGAAATGATGGAGGGATAGAGAAAGAGGATAGAGGGAGAGAGAAAGGATGGAGGGAAAGAGGAAAAAAGAAAGGATGGAGGGACAGAGTAATAGAGAAAGAGAGAGAAAAAAGGGAGGGATAGAGGAATAGAGGAAGGATGGGGAAAGAGTAAGACAGAAAGGATGGAGGAAGAGAGAAAGGATGGAGGGATAGAGGAAGAGAATGGATGAGAGAGAAAGGGAGAGAGAAAGGATGGAAGGATAGAGGAAGAGAAAAAAAGAAGGGATAGAGGAAGAGAGAAATGATGGAGAGAAAGAGAAAGGGTGGAGGGATAGATAAAGAGAAAGGATGAGGGACAGAGTGAGAGAGGATGGTGGGATAGAGGAAGAGAGAAAGAACGAATGGAGGTTTAGAGAAAGAGAAAGGATGGATGGATAGAGGAAGAGAGAAAGAACGGATGGAAGGATAGAGAAATAGAAAGGACGGAGGGACAGAGGAAGAGAGAGAGGATGGAGGGAAAGAGAAAGAAAGGCTGGATGCAGGGAGAGGGAAAGAAAATGAAACAGGGATGGGAGAGAGGGATAGGAAAGGAGAACAAGCTATAGAGAGAGGGTGAGAGAAAGATAATCAGAGGGAGGGCTATAGAGAGGGAGTGAGTGAGTGAGTGAGAGAGAGAGAGAGAGAGAGAATAAGAGAGGGAGGCAGTGAGTGAGAGAATGAGAGAGAGCGAGAGAGGGAAGATAGAGAGAGAGAGAAAGAGAGAATGAGTGAGGGAGGAGGAATATCCCCCCTGTTGGTTCTCTTCACACACTGAAGCTGAAACTTTAGTCTGTGGTTCTGTGGTGAAGGAGTGCAGCTTCCACACACACACACACACACACACACACACACACACACACACACACACACACACACACACACACCATGCAGCGGCAGTGCGGAGTGATTGGACTTGTGAATGTCGCCATTTTCCTGTGGACAGCTTTCTGTGTGAAGGGTACGTATGCAGAAATGCATTGTTTACTTGTTTACTTGTTTACTGCTGGACTTCAAGAGTTTCATCCTGTAGATTTGTCTGTGGAGCCTTTCTGTGTGTGTGTGTGTGTGTGTGTGTGTGTGTGTGTGTGTGTGTGTGTGTGTGTGTGTGGTGAGGGCACGCTTGGCCAGTGAACTGTCCTTAAAACTGACATTGGTTGTGTGTGTTTTTTGCTCTTTGTGGGGACCTAGGATCACAGGTCCTCACAGAACAGGTGGAAAAACTGGAATATGTGGGGACATTTGATTGGTCCTTGATTTTCCTTTGGACAGAAACTGCATTTTTTAGGAAAAGAAGCCTAAAGTCATCAACAAGTTTGAGGGCAGAAGAACATGGAAACCATAAAGACATAAAAACAAACCAGTGTCTGTGTGTGTGTGTGTGTGTGTGTGTGTGTGTGTGTGTGTGTGTGTGTGTGTGTGTGTGTGTGTGCTTTTAAGAGTTTATGACATGCTATTTGCCATCTACCATTCCGACCTTTTAATCCCTGGGTAACATGTGGCGGAGCTGCTGGAATGTGCGCTGAGATGTGTGCTGTAAGCTCCTGCTGTGAGAGCGGAGCATCCGCTCCTCTAAGCCCCAAACAGCGTAAAGGGGGGTGTTCTGTGGACTGTTGCTGTTTTGTGCTGTTGCCTTGAAATGAATGGCAAGTGCATCACACCTGTGTCTACAATGCAAGCGTCCCAAATACTCCAGCGCTGAATTGACTCGAGCGATGCTGAGTGAACCTCTGCCGTGATGAAACCCTAAAGCACTGGTCAGTGGAGAGCCAGTGGTCAGCACAGGTGGATTTCCTTGCTCAGACCTCACACCCACTCAATCTGGAAATGAACGAATGAGTCAGGTCAGGAGAATGGCTGACACGCTGGACACCTCCGTCCAGGACCCTAATCCATAACGGCACATCAAAGTGATGAGATTTACAGTGATGTGTTCACAGCCATTTAACGGACATTTCCAGTGTTTACATGTTGTATTGTTGAATAAACACTGTACATGAAAAAAATACCTCATAATGTTCAATAGAAAATTCAAAATTTTAAAATTCAACATTATGAGGTATATTTATCACCCACATCATCAATATTATTGACAGTGATGAATTACTACCTACACCGTTATTACAAGTTATTTGAATTAACATTTACACTGTTGAAGCTATAGTGTTGATTTAACACCCACACTGTTACCGCTGAAGTTATTTACATACATACATATTTACAGTGTTTGAGATATTTACAGTTGTGACTTAACACCTACACTCTTCAAATGATTTTTGTTGTTAACACCTACACTGTTGAAGCTATTTACAGTGTTGAATTAACCCCTACACTGTTGAAGCGATTTACAGTGTTGAATTAACCCCTACACTGTTGAAGTTATTTACAGTGTTGATTTAACACCTACACTGTTTAAAATATCTACAGTGATGATTTAACACCCACACTGTTCAAATTATGTATAGTGTCGGTTTAACAAATATACCACTGAAGTTATTTACATACATATTTACAGTGTTAGAGATATTTACAGTTGTGATTTAACACCTACACTCTTCAAATTATTTATGTTGTTAACACCTACACTGTTGAGATTATTTATGATGTTGAATTAACAACTACACTGTTGAAACTATTTATAGTGTTAATTTATCACCTACACTGTTGAGGTTATTTAATGGTGATTTAACGCCTACGCTGTTCAAATTACTTATAGTGTCGGTTTAAGAAATATACACCTACACTGTTGACGTTATTTACGGTGTTGATTTAACACACATTATTCAACATAATGTAATACAACATACAATATTCCAATGTTTAAATCATTTATATCACTGAATTAGAACTTACATTACCACAAGAACTGTACAGGGTTGGAGCAACAGTTACAGGTCAGGTGTTGTTTACAGTGTTGTGTGCCATTCTTGGGTGCATTTTGCATCTTCTTATTGAAGCTCAGCGAGCTTGTTTTTAACTGTAGCATGTCTACAGAATCTGCAGAATCAAAACTAGATGTTAGACACATTTGCACATCTCTTGGATTGAGCGTAACATAAGATAGAGATTAAGAAATTGGGGGAAAACAGGACCACCACCCCGTCACAACAGAACAACTGGATTTACGGCTCAGATGTGGGCAACATTTGGGCCAAACACTCATTGCTGTTTGGGGTTCAACTGAACAGAATTGCAATTTCTATTTTTTTTAATCTACAAAATAGATGCTGTTCTGTCCATTTCATTGCAATACAATTCAGAATTGTGTTTGTGTGTGTGTGTGTGTGTGTGTGTGTGTGTGTGTGTGTGTGTGTGTGTGTGTGTGTGTGTGTGTGTCTGTGTGTGTGTCTGGTTTGCCTTCATTCATGCTAGTCATGGAGCTCTGCATTTAACATCCAGGCATCGTCCCCTACCAGCGTGTGACTGTAAATGTGTGTGTGTGTGTGTGTGTGTGTGTGTGTGTGTGTGTGTGTGTGTGTGTGTGTGTGGAGTAGAGCACTATTCATCATGTGTAGGGATACCTGGAAGTGCACACTAAGTGCAATAGGCAAGTGTCCATGGAATCACAGGGCTACCTTGAATACTAACATCACGTCAAGGTCACACACTTTAAAAGCATGCGTTTAAAAGTCCTGAGGGGGGTTTTTGGCTAACATGCATCGTTTGGTCAGAAATTTACATATTGACCCAAGCTTGAGCAAGCATGACCAGAGGATTAAGTCCCATTGGTAGAGTACCGGACAGGGGGGCAGTACCTAGATACATTTAGTCCTTTGGATGAGAACGGTTTGATGGATTTGTGCTTCCCTGAGTGTTTTCATGTGATCTTCCCTTCTAAAGGACACTGTATTTGTGAGTTAAAGATTCTTTTGGGGATTAAGGTCATTTAGTTCTGGACAGTCCTGCTCACTGGCAGTGACCGGTACACTTGAATCTTTCGATTGTCTGAATGTAATGATGATCTATGTGGGGGATCAGAGTGAAAGGATATGTTTATTGTGTTAAAACCTTACAATTGTGCTCCTCTCGCTTGGATACCAAATGCAGTTGGGCTTGGAGGTGAACACCCTCAGATGGTGCTCCCATAAAGGCTTGATTGGTGGTAAATCTGGTGACTGAGGACAAGGAAGTGTTGCATTCTGGTGGAGACATTGCTGGGAAACCCTTGCTGGTTGTGGGAACATTATCCTGCTGAAGCAGGAAGCCCTGCCTCGAGAGGCAACAAGTGGCCGCAGGACGTCCATCACAGATCCCAAACCAAACAACAATAGAGTTGCAGTCAGTAGCAGTCCAGGTTCCTCGTTCATGATATTACTACGAATGAAGGTGACAGTGGCTTGGTCAGAACAGTCTAGAAAGGAGGGCAATTTGTCGAAAAGGCCACCCTGCGT
The DNA here is from genome assembly GCA_034509495.1 of Acestrorhynchus altus. Taxonomy (NCBI): domain Eukaryota; kingdom Metazoa; phylum Chordata; class Actinopteri; order Characiformes; family Acestrorhynchidae; genus Acestrorhynchus; species Acestrorhynchus altus. The sequence goes on along the minus strand of CM067525.1, from coordinate 15,135,374 downwards.
CTCGCAGTCCAATGATGCACGGTGTCTCAAAGTCTGTCAACTGGGCAGAAAGTCTTTGACTGCATTATAGAGGCATGTCGAATGGTCAAAAGGACATGTGACATCTCAATGTGAATTGAGCACAGAGGTGTACAGAGATGTAAACACTAGACCCTGCTGCTTGACACGATACCTCAGTTCTCTAGGGTTCCCCCTAACATTAACATGGTTCCTCTCAAGGAGGGATATATTAGGCAGCAAGGCAGGAATGAAGGACATGTGTAAGAATCCGAGACACTGACCTGTGATGTTCCAGATGACTGGGTCAGAACATCTCCAAAAAGCTAGGCAGGTCTTCTGGGGTATTCCCAGTATGACGTGGTCAGTGCCTACCAGAAGAGCGGAGGAGCAAAGTTCATAGTGTCTTGGCAGTCCAAGCTTACAGTCTTGGACATTGTGCTCTACACCAATAAACTACTGCCAACCCCAGGCTTAGACTGATTTCTCATACTAGAGGATGTTCTGACCATCCTCTTATACCAGATCATGATTTTTGTGAGGTACTGACCAGTGAGTTTAGCTTTCTTCTCTAGTTCTTGAGCCGCCTCTAGTCCATGCCACTCCTAAACGCAATCCCCGTATTGATTGTTATCCAAACTTTGGCTACTCAATAGTTCTATAAAGGGTGGCTGTGGGCATTGCCCACCCAAGATCGTTGAATGTGTGACGCCAATCAATATTTAATCTTCTTTATTGTATGTCTGCTTTCATTTTTCGCAGCTCAATTCGTGTTTTGAAGTGATAAAGATCAATAGAGCAGAGAAATAAAACACATCAGCAAAAATCTGTGCTATGCAGGACAGCTGCTGTGTCCGGGCCAGATCTGAGCTCAGTCCTGTCTGCTCCACTTAGAGGAACAAACAGGCCGGGACAGTACAGAAGCGTTGATTGCTAAGAGGTTTATCCAAACACTCTCGCCATCATAAAGGATTTTCAGCTGAGCTGAACTCAAGTTGACGTAGAACACAGAAGAAACCAGAAGAACATATCCGGGATGAGGGAGGAGATACAAAAGCACCTGGGAAATGGATCACGTGAAACACGTGTTGAGATGTTGAGTTGAGCTGGCTCTCTAACTCATCCCAGAGGTACCGGATGGAGCTTCATCACCCCAGAGAACATCATTCTACTGCTCCACAATCCAACATTGAGGGGCTTCATACCCTTTTGCTACCACTTGGCATCGGGGATGGTGACTTTTAGTTTGCACTCTTAAAAATAAAGGTGCTAGAAAGAGTAATTCTATGGCACTGGTCAATAATAGGTGGGTGTCCAGACCCAGACATTGTCTTATCCAGACCTGGACCTAACCAAGAGTGCTTATTTTACCCGGTGGTAGATATTTGGTCCATATAAACAGTACATAGACATGACACTACTCAGCCAGTCAGCCAACTTGGTGGATGACACATACAGGACAGGGCTCCAGACAATCCCGTCCTGTCATCCCAGGGCTGATAGAAATAGCATGTAGGACCAGATTAAAGCTGTTCTGAGACTCATGACAGTGTTGTGTGCAGTAAAACCAGAGATGCTGGTTGAGATATGAATGGGAGTTCTCATAACGCTCAACGTGGAGGTCTGTATGTGGACAAAGTACCGCCCTTCAACAAAAAGAGCTAATCAGATTGCTGGTTATGCTGAGGGTTGATGATATTGTGGCAATAGTGGGGAAGAACGGTATTATGGAGCTCCACTACGAGACAAGTTATTAAATTATAATGAGTTTATTTAAAAAGTAAGAACATTTATTTGGAGTGTCTGTTATTTTTAACTGTGAATTACTGACATTACTGGCAGCTAAAAAATGCTCACTGAAAACATTGGAAACTATGTCGCAGAGCAGTTTCATGGTAAAACACTCGATGTGTTGCCTGTTTCGTTACATCTGCAGTGAAGTGCTCCAGGTGGTGTCCTGTGAGACATATACCCATATGGACACACCACAGGCTTGACTGGCTCTGTCTGGAAGCGAGACAGAAACTCAGAACTTCATTTAAAAGCTTCAAACTCAGAATCATCTAACTGAGGGGTTTTCTCATCAGCAATCTGCCAGCCCAGAGGCTTGTCTGGCTTTAAATCAGCTGCTTAAAAAAAGAACCCAGTTCAGAATCCGGTCACCATTCACAGCTCCAGCTCTACTTCGTTAGAACCTCCAAGTCTTTCTACTAAAGCTTACAAACAGGGGATGTTTATAAAGGGTTCTATGAGCAATGCGGTGGTGGAGCCATTCTGAAGGGTGTGAAGAACCTCTACATGAATGGAACCAAATATGGTGCCTTTTAAGCATTTCTCAAAGAACCCTTCGTAGTGCCTTTGATTTTCAGAGTGTAATGTACACATCGCCTGCCTGAACTGTGATTGAGCAAATTGTTATTGGCATTGCCTTGTAAGTGATGGCAGTAAGTCGAATGGAGCTACAGGGTCAGCACTTTGACTGACAGACCATTAAGACGAATAGTGTAATATTTATTTATAAGTCTGATCTCACGCGGTGTGAATTTTGATTTAGCTGCACAAAACAGGAAGATTGTCTTGCCATAAACACACCCTCGAAAAATAATGTTTGTATTTACAGCTCTAGTGCAATCCTTGTCTTGCTGTAGGACCTTTCATACACGGTAACAAATCTAAATTATTATTTTTTTTTTTTTTTTAAGTCTGAACAATATTTTATTTTATTGTATAAAACAAATGACTTAAAATTTGTCAATTAAAAAAAAACTGCACAAGGACAGGGACTATTAACTGTGTAACACATGGATACAGGCGTACGTAGTGCAGGCGAAGGTGACTCGAAATAATATAAATAAATAACTAAAGAAATATAGAGACAAAAGTTATTTTGCCTTCTTTAAATTTCATATAAAACCCTGTGAAATTACTGAAATGATCTGTAAATCAACGACCCAACTGTTGCAGGCATTATTCCAATTTAAATGACATTTATTTATTAATTTTATTAATTATTCATTTTATAAATAATTATTAAGGTACATTTATTAGTTTTATTTTTACGTGCACCAAGAAAAAGTTGTCAAACGAATGGTCAAAGGACTGGCAGCACTGGATACCAAACAAAATCCTAAAAATATCCTGATTCAGATTCAACGGAGAAACAACAAATGTACATAAACTGTCTTTAAAGGTTCTGCAGAGAAACAGATTTTCCTGAAATATTAATAACAAACACCTTCAACAACGTGTCAACACTGAAAGCTGGAGAGAACAACAACACTGACAGTGAGTAAGGCGGTAGGAAACGCCCAATATGCAAATTGTTGGTGTCAGCCAATAGCAAAGGTTTACTCAGATATAGAAAGTGCACTGATGTAGGATTTAACCTTCTGAACAGGTTCTGTGTAACTTTCAAAAGCATAAAAAAACATCCACTGAACACTCAACCTGCAGGTTTGTCTGTGTAATACAAACTGTTAAGTAGTTTACATCAACCCATCGGCCCTTGCCCAATCGGGTTTACATATAAAAGAGTCGCTTGGAGAATAATTATTTTCATGAAATGTGTAAAATCACACCTTCAGTGTTAAATAATTTAAAGAAGTGTTTTCCCTGGAGAACCTTAATCAAAAAACGTAAAAGTAATGTGTACATTTTTTTCAGAATCCAAATTGTTTAATCTTTTACTTCTTCTTTTCTCTCTTCGTTGGATGTACTCTTTATCCATCTGTTTCACTATTGTGAGGGGACGCAGACTCATTTTTTCACTCACACTTACTGAAGTGTAATATGACGGACAATGAACTTGATTGATTTTGATTTGGATTTGTTGTGTTTAATATTTTTATTGTGTTTTATTGTTATTTCTGTATTAAATCTATAGCCTGTAGACAGCATTGAAGCACTATCCCCAAATTGAAGAAACAAGCATTAACTGGACCTACTTTATGCAGTTCATACATGTGACCTAATGTAATTTGGCCTCTGTTGACCACTAGATTAAATAAAGCAACTAGATTAGATTGGAATGGATTAGATTAGATTAGGATTAGAGATTAGATTAGATTAGGATTAGGACAGATTAGATTAGATTATTAGATTAGATTGTTATTGTGTATTAATTGATTAGATTTGATTATTATTCTGTATTAAATTGATTAGATTAGACTAGATTAGATTAGATTAGATTAGATTGGATTAGATTAGATTGATTAGATTAGATTAGATTAGATTGGATTAGATTAGATTAGATTAGATTAGGATTGGAATGGATTGGATTAGATTTGGATTAGATTGGATTTGGATTAGATTGGATTAGATTAGACTAGATTAGATTAGATTAGACTAGACTAGATTAGATTAGATTGGGATTAGGATTAGATTGGATTAGATTACATTAGATTGGATTGATTGGAATGGATTGATTGATTGATTTAGATTAGACCGGATTGATTGATTGATTGATTGAATGGATTGATTAGATTAGATTAGATTAGATTAGATTGGATTGATTGATTGATTGATTAGATTAGATGATTAGATTAGATTAGATTAGATTGGATTGATTGATTAGATTAGATTAGATTAGATTAGATTAGATTAGATTAGATTAGATTGATTGGATCGATTAGATTGGATTGATTAGGATTAGATTACATTGGATTAGATTGATTAGATTGGATTAATGGATTGGATCTGATTAGATTGATTGGATTGATTCAACACCATGGCATATTTGTGGGCTTTTTCTTTAAGAACTTTAAGTTATTTTGTTGTTTGAGTCATTATGAGCTCATCCTTAGCAATCATATCATCAATGCAGCCGTACATACCACACCATAACACTGCCTCCACCATGTTTCACAGATTTGCTTCGAATCACATAAAACTTTCCTTTCCTTTAATACTGGTTTCATCTGTTCAAAGAACCGGGATCCAGAACTTTGTGTTCCAGCTGTCTAATCTGGCCTTTCTGTTCCAGTTACCAGTGCTTTTCATCTTCAGCTAAAGCACTAATCTTTCTGTAAATCCTGAACAATAAATGCCACTGAATTAAATCTAAAAAGTCTGCACTTCAACTCTGTCGAGGTGGAACCATCTACTGAAAGGGTTTCTTCTGGTTTCCATCCAAAGAACAAGTTTTGGTTCTGTTCGGTGCCTTATTTTAACAACTGTGTCTCAGCAGCCACCTAGACCTTCAGACTCATCACACTAAACCTTCCTTTAGCTGCGATTGCAGCCCTGCGATATTGATCAGCAGAAATGTCTTCTGCAATGTTCCGCAGCCCTGTTTGATTGCACCCGGGGACACATCTGTCTTACGTTCCTTTGAGAATACCCTGGATATTTTATGCAGCGTGTGCAAGCATATGGCGTACACATCCTTCCCTTGACTTACGTAACAGGAGCGGTAGTGACAGCTACATTAGTGCCATGTTGATCTGTACAGTTAGCCCTAATTCTTCCACAGCTGGCCAGCCTTAATTCCAGCTGGATCCCCGGCCGACTTGTGGACGTGCTGTAGTTTTTGAGGTCTGGAGTGGAATCTAAGTGAATTTCCTGAATGACTAATCCTGCACGAAAATCTGTCCACACCTAAAAAAGCTACCTCATAGAAAGTGAAGCTCTGCCATCTGATCGTGGATCTGCTTCTGCTTATGAACATGTTCTCATAAAATTCTACACCTTTTTTCTTGCAGGGAAAATCTATTTTCTGGGGTCATTTCTGCAGCTGATTACGCAGAAAAGCTCCCAGAATCTCTTCTATAAAGGTCATATGTGCAGGTGTTGCTGCCCAGTAGAACAGTGCACCTCCACTCCAGAGCCTGACCAATGTCCCTGAATGGGTTTCACGGTCAGTCACCGAATGCAATCAGAGTCTCACAGCAATTCCCACAAATCTAATAGTCCAAATCTCTTGTCCATATATGTCCAATGTCCTTACAACCACACTCTTAGCAGCTTTGAGGTCTTGTTTGAGGGATATTTTTATTCCTCCTGCTAAAGGCTTGCAGGTTTCTGCTCTGCTCTTTTGAGGTCTGTCCACAGCCAGTGATGGTTTGGTCAGGGTGGTCATAGCAAAACCTTCAGCTTGTACCTCTTAACCCTTCCAGTCCTCAGCCCTGACTGTGAGGGCAGAATCAAAACACTTACAAAACAGCAGAACCTTCTCTTTCTAACAGTACTGATTGTGTTGTGGTGCAGTGAAGCATCTGCGACTAATTCGTTGTGGAAAATCCTAATTTTATAAAATTTATAGCTGTTTTTAGAAGCTCCTGTTTTTAAAATCCAATATAATAAAGCAGTTTTTATTACCTGAGATGTTGGTCATTTTGGCCCTGAGTAAAGTATTTGGGGCTGCTGTGAGATTGGCATGGATCCGAGAGGCAGAACCAGACCAAAAATGAAGACAGCAGTTTTTCATACATTTTGTCTCTGTAATGAGCTATATTATAAAATGTCTCTTTTTTTCTATTCTCAACTTCTAGACACCAATCTGCAACTTTGTTGTTCAGAAATCTAAATTTATTTTCAGTTTCAAGTCTCCACATTCAAAAATAAGCAAAAAAAAGGCAATTTTTGATAACAACTTCACTTTAATCAAGGTATTTATCTTCTGATGGTATGTTCACATCAAGTAATTACATATTTAAGAAGCCAAAGGCCTTCCATAAAGATCTCGTCATATGTCATGTGACTATCTCATGTAATTACTGTGTTATTATAAAAAAATGATTTGTCTTTCTTGCAAAACCTATATGCAATTCTCTTGGAGAGTCAAGCGATCTGTAATAGAGTTGATTATGTGGTTCCTGGTACCCTCATATAAGGTGTAACATAAGAAAACCTGGGGCATCAAACATGTCTTGGCTGCCTTCAGGGTTTGTGAAAAATATCCGAAATGTAGTTTTATCTCTAATTCTTTAAGGCCTTTGCACGACTGTCTGGAAATCCGGGCTGTTTCAGGTATGGTTGCCTTTTCCAGTCGTTCAGAAATGTGTCCACTTTTTGCCAACGGTAGCTCCCCACTCCCAGCTGCCACATCAGATCCCAATTTAACCCCTGACCTGAGAAATTCCACCTCCCGGTGCAAACGGAGAAGTGGAAAGTGTGTAGATTACATATCCCCTCAGAAGCACGGGGATTTTGACAGCTGGTGTATGACATTTCATAGGTTTTAGCGTTTTGAGTGGATAAGCTCAGGATGTTATACATCTGAGTCTGTGTAAGCTGGACATGTATGCTTTACCCTGAACCTGCTGCTGGTCAGCGCTGATAGTTGACCCTTGTGCTCCAGTTGGAAAAAGCATGGTGTTGTAGCGTGGAAGGATGTGCTTCTATGCAAATCCTGCAGAACTTCTCTGCACTGCCTCCTGCACTGCTTTAACCATTAAAGCACCAAGGACTTAGAAATACGACCCTTTTTAAACATGTGCTTGAATTGATGTCTTTTTAAGGTGACAAGTGGTTGCAAATGAACGAAGTGTATTAATATAAATACAATTTCTGGAGCGAAACAGTGGAATAATAAGTCACTGCTGGGTTGATTTGTCTACTGCAGGGGTGTCAAACTCAAATATACAACAATATTAAACTTGAACAAAGTCGAGGGCCAACATTGAACAAATGAACCTTAACTATATATATATATATATATATAGATAGATAGATAGATAGATAGATAGATAGATAGATAGATAGATAGAGATATAGATATTCGGTCTCCCATCTGTCCATAAAGCTCCTGTTTTCTGCCTTTCTTTCATTTTTGGGAAGGGATAAGATGCTGACAGTTGTTGTATGAGGTTGCTATGACGATTGTCACAGAGGAGAGGGCATTTCTGGGTCCTGTCCTGATTTACACTCCAAAACAACGGCAGGGCATTATGGGATTTTTAGTATTAGCGGTGAATGCGCTGTATAATACCGGCAGCTCTAGTAGTCATTTGGTTTTGCCTCGTGGGCCAGAGTTCGACACCCATGGTCTACTGGATGCACTGTAGCCACCAGGAACAGGTCTGAATTACACAAATGAACAACAGTGATTGCGACTGTTTGATGGAACACCTAATGAGGGCTCGGACTGCAAGCTACCATCATTACCTCCATAGTTGCAAGTTATCTCCATAGTTACCGCCATAGTTTCAACTATTGTTCTACATTGTTCCAACTATGTAAGTTCCTAGGCTTTTGGGAAATGCACCCCTGGGTAGTTTGGGGGATTTTTATGTGGTAAACAGTGGGTTAGATTTTGTGTCATAGTCCAGCTGATGGGCCTAATCCATTTCCAGTGTTAATTAACAGGACCTGAGGAAGCTGATTGCAGCAGGAACTCCTCACATTCTGCATACTATAGTCAGATGCTCCTTCATGTAGTGTTGAAGCACATCATTCGTCAACCATATGAGACAATCGATGGAGAAACAGTTGAACTATAAACCAGCTCTAGGTCAGGTTTCTGTAGTTATATGCTCTCATCTACTGGGTAAGGAAGAGTCCCGTGGAGGAGGAGACATTTGGACCTTGGATCCTCTTTCTAGCCCTGGATCTTTCTTATCGATGGAAGTTTAGGAAACAGTAAATCTAATTGATTGACCAAGTAGTGTCACACCTACCAAGGATCACAAGTCCAGGACTGGAAACTGGAAACAGAAGTCGTGTCCAGATTTGAAGACCTCTTCCCTCGGTAGAAACAGAGAATGTTATGTTGGAGTTATGAACAAAGCTGAAGTTTGTAAGGAGAACCACATCTGAAGCTCCTCCTCATTCCAATCTAACACCCAAGAAGTTCCCACCTCTTTCATTCCTATCATCTACCTGTAACCCAATCCAGTCCGTCAAGTTGACCTTGTCAATTAAGATCAAGATTTTAGCTCAGAAAGAAGGCTGACAGAATTCCAGATGAAGTTCTCAGAGCTATGAAGCTATCAGACCAGTACAATACCAATCGATCTAGTTCCCCTGGTTCACACCAGCTTCAATTCTTTGGGTAATTGCTAAGAAATTTGTGAGCACATTCGTAAAAACCCCAAACTGTCCAGATCCCAAGGTCCAGGACTGGGAAAGAATAACACTGATGGATGAAACTGTCAGCACACACTGAGATAGAGTGCTTTTTCATTGTTGCAGTGCTTTTGACCATGAGCACTTTCTGTCCAACCAACTCCAGAATACAAAATACACAAACTGATACACACTGACCTCAAAGACCAAACAGTGGACAGTTCTTCAAAGGAACGTTTATGTAAAATACAAAGGTTCTGTACCAACCTTTAAGGAATATGTGTAAGGGTGTAGATCATCACCTACATACGATGCTCTTCTATTGTCTCAGATTTGACTCAGACTCGGTGATCATGGCTTGTCCTGGTCTCAGACATTAAAGTCTAGGTGAAGCTAGAGCCTGGGTTTGGTTTCACTTATTTGGCACCTTTCTTGGCTTGGTCCTACTTTCATTTCAATCAGAGCCGGTCTTAGTTGTTGACTTTCAGCTGGACAGATTCTGGGCTCTCTTTTATCTTGGACTTTGCTTAGGCTAGCTTTTATTTGGATCCAATCTTTGCTGGGTGTCGATCTTGTTCACACTCATTCTTGGCTTTTTTCTCTTGCTTTCTTTAATCTTAAACTCTGCCCAGACTTGGTCTTGCTCATGCTTCCTTTTGTCTCACATTTAGACTCATTCTTGACTTGCACGTTGTCCCTTCTCTCGTCTTGTCTTGTCGTACTCCTATTTGTCCCTCATTTAGACTCCGTATTGGCTCGGCCATGCTTCAGTTCCGACTCAGGCTTGGTTTCATTCGGACCCAGTCTTATCTAGAATCTGCTCTCATTTGGAAATGGTTCTGGATAGGTCTTTCTCTTATTAAGACCATACATTGGCTTTTTTTCCTCCTCTTGTCTCTTTTTTGACGTGACCTTGTTTGTTTGGACTGAGTTTGGACTTGTTCTTAGTCTTACTTGGACATGATCTTGCCTTTTTCCTTGCTCCCAGTATTAATGAGTAACGGCCCAGGGATTGTTTGAACTTGATAAAGCTGGTCTCAGCTGCAGTCCTTGGTAACCTTCTTGCGATTTACATCTGCTGTTGCAATATTCCAGAACGTTTCAATATGCAAACCAAGAACAGCCCGGTTCTTCTCCTAATGCATTCACACAATAAGCACAAATGCGTTGAAGGTCATTTTCATTTGGGTTCTTTGCGATTTGCATCAATTGTTTCTTTCTCAATAGTGCAAAGTCATTTTGGTAGAAATGGGAATATGCATTTGGCGTGCCTATGAGTTTTGGTTTTATGCGTCCAGGTTGTGTTCATTGCTCGCAACATATTTCAGCAGTATCTGCATTAGGAGAGCCGACTCCCTCCCACTCCTTCTATTTGACTTCCATAATTGCCTAAAACAAAAACAGCTGTTTTACACGTTCCAGCCCCTGAAACACACTGAAAATAGAAGCAATTCTCTGGAGCGAGCACAGGCACAAACACACACACACACACACACACACACACACACACACACACACACACACACACACATACACACACACACTTTTTAACTCTCTGTGAGCTATAAACTGTGAAATAATAGCTGTCACTGTTTTCCTCCTCAAAAGCTCCTCAGACAATAGCAGGGGAGAATCTTTCGCTGCGGTCCGTATTATCTGTGTGGGACAGACCCAAGCCAGGCCCCAAAAGCTTTCAGCCTGCATTTTTAACACTGAATCATTCTGTCCTGGCCATGTAGCTCAATGGGAACTCACTGACATTGTGAAATGTCTCCCTTGTCCCTTCTTCGGTCACATTAAAACCTCCTGTAATATTTAATGGTTATTAATGGAGGTAAACATACCACAAATAAAAGGCTGTAATATGTCACCTAAACTATATATACAGTACCACACAAAGTGCGGGTATACAGACCCAAGAACACATGACCAGTAGGCAAGAATTCTCCACCAGTATACTTTTAATCTATTTGACGTTATAGATAAAGTATTTTGGTTCATACAGTATATGTTAATAGCATTGGATATGCTGAGGTTTCCAATCCTCAGGGCCTGAATGCAGCCCAACACATCAGTCCAGATGTTTGCTGAAGAAAGCATGTCGAAGAAAGCAACAAAAGCAGAATAAAAAAGAGCAGGTGTCCCAATATTTCTGGGAACATATTACATATTGTTAAAAGCTGATACTCAAGATTTTAATAGGAATATAAAATTTGTCATCTCCAGTACATTCTGTCAAGTGTGTCCAAATTTTGGATTGTTGGAGACAATTGGATTTTTGCTAAGACAGGCCGACCTGTTAGTTGTTTTTTTAATCTCCACTGTAAATTATTATCCAGACAGTGGAATGACTGATCCAGACTCACCTCCATCTACAACGTTCTTTCTCATCTCTATTTTCTGAGTGAACAGCAAAGCACTTTTATAGGTCGCTCTGGAAAAGGGCGTCTGCTAAACGCTGTAAATATAAATGTAAATGTAAGTATTAAATGTCACTGAAGTAACCACTTAAAAATCACTAAGTGTTGCATAAAGTACCTTGATGTTTAGGTCCTTTAATCACCTTGAGTCGCTCCCACCGGCGGGAAACCACAGATATTAAACACTAAAACTGCAGGCTGTCTTTATAGAAAGAACAGAACATCGAAGGTAACAGCAGCGCCACCTTCTGGAGAAAAGTGTTGAGAGAACTGATTAAAAAACAAACGTTTTTTCCAGAAATCATCATCATCATATCCATAGTTTGGGTTGGATTACAGAGCTTCTAAGCCAGTGGGAGTTATGATTCACTGGACACTATGAAGGTCACTTTTTCCTATAACCTTATAGGATTATGTTTCTAAGCAACCATATCACGGATTTTTCCATGAACAGCACAGAGCTTTTCTACCTTAAGAATTCAGTTTGTGTGTGTGTGGGCGGAGCTTCACTCATGTGTTTGTTTATGTGACCGGTGCTGATGTTTGTTACTGATGAGGACGTGTCCAGAATCATCTGTTTCTACACTACTTAGTAACCTAAATAGTCTATCCCTATATAGTGTAATACTAATGAGGAAATAGGGATCCATTTCAGCCACAGCTTCTCATTTTCCACTGATGAGTCGTTGTCATGGGAAACCTGAACCCTCAATCACTGTTTACCTTAGTTCAACACACTTAATTCTATGCAACTGGGCGCTGTTATTTAAAGAGAACCAGTACCTCAGTTTGTTGTCTCTTTCTGGGTGGGTAGATGGCGCTCTCTCCCATCACACCCAGTACGGTGCTGGCTGGCACAGGTGTCAGTTAGCCATTGTCCTGGAGCTGGGGACCCAGTGTGTTCCTCTGGCTGCCCAACAAGGATGCAATACATGCTGGTTTAACATGTATCAAAGGAAGCTTGCACTCCTAGTGTCAAGAGCATCATATGTGATGGACAGAGTCCTGATGGGGTTGAGATTTAGAGGAAAACTGGGGTAAAATTATTAAAGAATCATGTTGACTGTATTATTAGTTCATGTTTGTTCACTCTGGAGGTTCAGGACTTGGGGAGAAAAGCTTGGATTTGTCTTGTTTGAGGATAAACGAGGTTAAGTTTGAAAGTCTTTAGCTAAGGTTAAAAGTCAGTTGCTGTTTCACCTCTGATCATGGGCTGTTCTGGAAAGGGTACGGGATTAGTTGCCTTCCAGGAAAATGTGTTGGAGGGAACCTCTGTTCTCTCTTTTGTGCTTTCAATCTGGCTTTTATCGAGTGAATCAATTGCAGAGATTGCATTTCTCTTATTTTTTTTTTCAGCAGAGATAGAGTGATGTGCTAGTCATTCAAGCTTTTAAAGGGGCTAAGCTGGAGTAGAACACAATCCTACAGAGAGAGCACTGACCCATTTATTCAGAAGGGATTTCTCTCTCTCTCTCTCTGAGTCCCCACCCAACCTCTCTCGCTCTCCTTTCATCATGCGAAATACCTATTGTGTTATTAAACCCAATGATTTAATGGGTGAATAAAAGAATATCTCATTCCTGATCAGGAGGATCTCGTGTAAATGATTTGAGAGCCGGCGAGGGAAGGAAATACTATGTCGGTAGCCTGCCTTACATTTTCATGCCAAGATTAGGGTCAATTTATGGGGCTGGACTTTCTGATCTGGGATTGAGCTCTTCACTTTGGCTGGCACGATTGCACTAAGAGTGAAATAAGCCTCCGTAAAAGGCCCAGAGTGTGACACACTCACATTTTTTCCGTCTGAAGATGAGCTGATATCGCGGGACAGGGGAGATGTGTGAGATTAAAACTGTCCTGTGGGTTTACTCCTTTAAAGTCCTGCAACTTTCTTTCTTGTCTCCTCTCCACAGGGCCTCTCTCATCCCCTTCCTTTTAAAGTCTCGCTGTCCTTCTCTCCTGTGTCCAGCCTGTGCTCTGTCATTCCCTATTACTCTCTCTCTCTCTCTCTCCATCTCTGGACACTCTAGACGTCTCCATACCCTGTGCTCTGTCTCTTCACACCCTCTTCATCTCTCCTCCTCAGAGGGGTCCTCACAGTGGCCTTATTCAGCTCTGCCGGCTTTCCTGTCCACTGAATTCTCATAAACATCAGTCAGGAGCCCAGTCTCTTCAGAACAGAGCTCAGATTCCTAGGAGATGCTGCTGACCTTGTCCCGACCTGGGCCGATAATATTGTGATTAGAGATGGCACTATTTACACTGTTGATACCATCAACACCACCAACCACAGCCACTACAACCAGCAGGAGCACCTATTGGTCAGAAATGATCACGTGGTCTTCAATAACATATTCATTCCTCTTCCCTTTCTAAGACCTCAGCCATTCAGCATTTCAGAGTGTGAGGACCATGGAAAATCTTCTGTTGAGGCTCTTGTCCATAAACGCATAAAGGTTTTTCTGTAAGCTCAAATCTCTTGGGGTGTGAATGCTTCATTTTTAACTTTGTCATTTACAAGGTCAGCTCATCTTCTACTCACTTTACTATTCATAGAAACGTGGACCATTTGTGCCCAAACTTTTGCATGCCACTGTATCTGAGAGTGGGAAAGAAGCAAACCAGTCAAACACAAATAGCATGAAGTAACATCATTTGACACAACCAAATATATCCTGGCTGATACCACTACCACAAAAGTTGTACCACAAAGTGATACACGGGTTAATCTGAGTCTATTGGACCACTCCTCTTTAAGAAGATTAAGTTATGGTGGCCTTGGCCAACCCCTGGCTCTGCCCCTGCTCTTAACATCCACTATACTCATTACCTGCCATTTCTTATTTACATCACATCGTATTTACCTCACAAACTGGATGGCTACCTCAAAACCCTTTGATATCTTCTTATAGTCTTCTCCTATTCTGTGGGTGTCAGAGGGTTTGCTGTTTTTTGGTCTTCAGTTTTGCCTTTAAATACCATCATCCTGCAGAAACTGGTGTCCAAGCTGGCAGCAATGGGAACCTCCTCATCCCTGTGCAACTGGGTCCTGGACTTCCTGACCTGAAGGCCACAGAGTGTCATGATCAACAACCACACATCCTCCACCATCATCCTAAACACTGGCTTCTCCCAGGGCTGTGTGCTTAGTCATCTGCTGTTCACATTGATGACCCCCCCACCACTGATGGAACTGCTGTGGAGAGGGTACCCTCCATCAGGTACCTTGGAGTACACACTGTCGTGAGGAAAGCCCATCAGTGGTTGTTTTCAGTGGACATGTTCAGGTCCTTTTACACCTGCGTTGTGGACAGTGTCCTGACCACGTGCCTCATTGTGTGGTATGTTGGCTGCACTGTAGAAGCCAACCCCATCTTTGCTCTGAAAGGAGGCTTCGCTGCATTCAGGCAAAAACACATAGACTGAAAAACAGTTTTTACCCGGATGCAGTCAGACTACTAAACTGCTCCATCCCACACATACCGACACTACCCTGAACACAACCCCACCCATACTGTCTATGCACACCGACACTTTGAGGTTTTGCCACTAATTTCTGCTGCGACCTCAGCACTACCACATTTCACAACTTCAGCTGTTGCTGCTACAGCATATTGCACAATACTTTTACTTAGAGGAGCCTTTGTTGAGGATCCAATGGTTTCTCCCAAACACTCAAGGAGTATTTTTAAAGCTTTGGAATTTTGAAGACCTGGTCTTTCCTAACAATGACTGTAAACAAGCCATTTATCTCTTTAATTTGCAGAGTCAAAGTTCAGGGTGCCCTGAAGTTCCTTAACATGCTCTGTCATGTCTTTGGAATTTTACCCCACATCCTTCTTGCCCAGCTGTGGGCAGGATTATACACTATATGTCCAAATGTTTGTGGACCCAAGTTGCACCCAATATGATAAGACATACTGGAGCAGATAAATATATTGGTACAAGGCATAATTCCAGGTGTGGGCTAGAGGGGTATAACCCCACATCCCACCCCTCCAACCCCCAACCCCCCAGTATTCTCTGGAATTATGGTGCTCCATCTAGCACTTTTGGGACTTTTTTGAGGTAGGGTGGTGATCATCCAACATCCTGACCTCACACTCTTGTTGACGAATGCAATCAGATCCTCACAGCAATGCTCCAAAATCTAGTAGAATGCCTTCCCTGGACAGCAGTGACAGTTTACTCTGTTTATATTGTAAATGCTTTGTGTGTTTTGAGCGTCATCTCTGCATCTGCGTTCCGCTGAGATGCCCATTTCCTGGGAGGGTGTTTATGTTGCAAATGACTCCGTCTCACTTTGTTTGCGAGGTGCGTGTGTGAAACGGTGCTTAACGTGACTCTGTCAGGAAGAGTGCACGCTGTCCGGAGCACTCTCCGAATAAAAAAGGGGACGAGATGGTTTGAATAAGTGATGGAATCTGTCTATTCTTCTGAACCTGAAAGAGATTTAACCTCGTCACTGGAGGGTTGTGGACAGAAAGAGGCGACCGTTCTTCCTCTCTCAAAAACCAGATTTAAGATTTTTCACAGTGTGTTAATATTAATGCTGCAGAAGCCTCCTGTTGGAGTAATCCTTCATGGCTGCACCTGTTGGTGGAGGAGACAGCAGGACACCCAGGGCACTCTGCGTGGTCCCTACTTAGTAATACCCCCAAGTATCACAGCTAATTAGTGCATTTAATAGCAGCTGAGAGTCCGTGAGGTCATGTGGGTCATCTTGCTGCTCTGCTCTTTTGAAATCTATCCACAGACTTCAGTGATGTTCGGGTTGGTGGGGCGACTTTTGAAGTGAAGAATTTGCTCCTATTTAACGGAATCCATTCCTCCCTCCATCAGTGAAAGTGAACGGGCCACATAACAACGAAACCTGATCCATCCACCCCTGTGCTTAACAGTTGGACAGGTGTTCTTCACATGAAATTCTGCACCTTATAAACACTTTTGTACCTGACATTACATTACATCAAACCACGCCGCGTGTTTCTGAAACACATCACACTTGTTTAATTGTTCATTTGAAAACGTTCGACGCTGATTGTGGTGAGGATTCAGGATTAAAGTTAAAGGATTTCGTCTGACGACTCGTCCAGGAAGGTCCTATTAGAGCAGGTCTTGCTGCACAGTAGAACAGTGCACCAGCACCAGAGTCTGATCAGTGAAAATGGGGCTTGGAGTTGCCTTTCTCCACCTACAAGCAGTTCTGTGTGAAAGTAAACGGGCTGATTGTTGGAACAAGAGATTTTATAAAGCTTTGAAATTTACATCACCTGGCTTTCTTTACAACGACAACAAATACAACCTCAACAAGCCAGTCTGAGGCCGAGTGCGAGGTTTATGTTGGCGTTTTGGCCTCTGGAACACTCAAGAAAACATTTTGGTCACTATAGAATTTCTGAAAACAAATGTGTGCATTTTTGAAAACTATGTCATGAGTGTTTTTGTGAATACAGGAAAACAGGGCTTTTGAAAATTCTGATGCCACGACACACGTTTCTGGCTGAATGTCAAATACCACCGTTTTCCCTTTATAGGGAACGTCTACAGTGTCTTGATCCAGACAGCACTAGATTTACTAATACGTAATAAATGTAAACTCTGTTCTATTATGAAAGTAAAATTACTGTAATTCTGTGACTTGTCCACTAGTGCACTACACAGGGAACGGTGTGCAATTTGGGATTGAACCTCTGTGTTTTCTCAGTGTTTAAAAATATCCAGAAACCCATGGGGTGTCGAAAGTGTTACATGGGTCTCCTCTCTTGACTTTTCACTGTAAACACAATAAAACTGTATCTTCTTTAAACACCCGTATTGTCTTCTTCACCTTTTTCTTCATTTTCTTCTTCTTCTCAGTGTAAGTTGCAATGACCCGTAAAGGAATGAAAACGGAAATAATTTGAACTTGAAAATGAATGAATGAGTTAAAAAATGAAAAATAATGGAACGTATATGTTAACGAAATACATAAATAAAAAAAAGTAAAAATAAATAAATAAATATGAAAGCTGCACACGAACTGGAGCTCTGTTGAACGGTACCCAGCATTCGTATCCATCAATATTAGAACCATGGTATATGTACAGCTAATGAGCTGTGAGTCTCTCTCTCTCTCTCTCTCTCTCTCTCTAATCTGAATCAGATTCTACTCTTGCACCACTGACGCGCTGCTTGATCTGCATTTAGATACGTTTAGATATGAGGTGTAAATCAAGACGTGTTTATGTGAACTGATTTAAATTGAAGCAGGAATGTGTTCATCTTCATCATCATCTTCATCATCATCATCATCATCATCATCATCATCATCATCATCAGTTTCAACCCAAGCATTTATGGAGCTGCAACCTCTCATGTAGCTCTAAATATTCACCATCATAACTTAATTATTTAATCCCCTCGTTATATCCTCGGAGGGGAAATAAAACTGAATTGCATATTCTATTCACATAGCTTATTAGTAGATTGCTTTAATCTTTCAGAGACTAAAGTTACGCTCCCCTGTGGTGCCTTTAATATATTTTCTCGAGAAAGTTATTGATGTAACATTTAAGTCAGCAGCTTTGGTCTTCTATCGTTTGAATCGGAGTGTTTTCCAGAACATGGGCATCATCACGGCCAGATGATGTTAGACGTCATGTCGGTAGGTTTATACTTTATAATTTATCACCCATAACTTCACCGGATTTCCAGAAGAAAATGTTCTACTAGAGGCTGAATGTTGTGAAATCTGGATGATGCACTGCCCAAACATTTGGAATGAATAAACATAATTTAATAAACGTGAAATTGATCCCAGGATTGAGTTTTCACAACTATATCAATTATCAGCTTATACATTTTTTAATAACCAAAGCTCTTTTCAGATGGGATTAGTTTAACATGGGGAGGTGGAGTAAAGTCCTTTATACCAGACGTTCTCATTATTTCAGTCCTGTCTCAATGCACCATGTCAGACGTGCTAATATAAGTGGGTTATGAGATTGGGTCTCATCCTCTAATCACATTTTATGATCAGGTTTTGGAGGAGATGGCAGTAAAAATCAAACAACCACTCCCATCTCAGTTCCCATCTATGGCAAGAAGTCTGATTGGTCAAAAATATCACAGGCATCCTGTGGTAAAATTACGTTACTCCACTCCACATTGTATCCACAGACACAATGACGTTTAGGTTGGGGCGACTGTAAGTGCCATGAAAAGCCTTCAGCTTGCACCTCTTGGAAGTCCAATGCAGATTTTGAGGCGTGTTTCGGATCATTATCCTTCTGTAGAACCTCTGTCTCTTTTTCTCTTCAGCTTTTTTACAGACAGGGTGATATTCGATTCCAGAAATTGCTGGTATTTATCTGAATCCATTCTTTCCTCGACCAGTTAAATGTTCTCCATGCAAGTCCAAAGCATGATCCATCCACCCCCATGTTTCACAGTTGTCCACAGGTGTCCTTTTCATCATTTTATCCAAATTCCAAGTCAAAATGTCCAGGTCAGGCCATACTAACAAGTTCACCCCAAGATACGTGAAGAAATCTCCAACAATCCTAAAATACCATCATTCAAGGAGACTGTTTTCTTACCAACAAGATCAGGGCAAGAAGAACATTTCACAGAGAAGATGAAGACAAACACCAGAATATCTGGACTTTGGACAGTTGAATCCAAAGTTGAATTATTTGGACACAGTAACAGAAGACATGTGTGGTGCGAACCAAACACAGCATTTGAGCACAACCTCATACCAGCTGTGAAGCATGGTGGTGGATGTGTCATGGTTTGTGGCTGCTTTGCTGCAGCAGGGCCAGAAAATCTCTTCAGCGTAGAACCCATTATGAGACCTTCATCAGTGAGAAAGTGTAGAAGGTTAATAGAAACATCTAATTTGCATTATTTTAGACAAAGTAGGAAACACCAGCTATATCATCTAGACTTGACTATGCTGTGCAGCTACTGTGTTGGTGCAAATCAGCCAATTAAATTAGAGCTTATAATTGTATTCGTGGGCTTAATATGTTTCATTCTGAGATAAAACAACAGGGTTGTGAATATAAATTAATTCAACAATAAACTGAAACTAGAGTGAAAAGCTCAAATGGACCCAAGAGTGAACCCTGAGGAACCCCAACATGTTCTACAGTAAATGAGGAAACCCAACTGGACATGGCTGTGAATTTTCCTTAAGAGATCGGAGCTCATTTGCCAGGAGAGACTAACCGAACAGTCTTTTCATGCGAGTCAGCGATATTCTCCTGTGGTGTGGACGTGACCGTGGTCATTAGTGTGGCATTAGTTCAGGACGTGCGAGCGTCAGCAGAATGGGACAGGATTTCCTCCAGTTAAACAGATTTAGTCTGGATGTGTTCTGGATTTTTCTGCAACGATTCAGAGACGGAAACTCACCACACACACTCCAATACACACCTGAACACACACATAAACTCACGCAAACTCTCTTAATGGGATCATTTTCTTAATCAGTGCCAACGATGCATTTCGCTCGGCCCTCCGAGGTCCCGTGTGAAACAGATGAGATTGCGCTTATGTAACCCTGTCCCACTTTACTAACACACTCGGCCATCCTCTACACAACACACCACTAACACCACTAACACCTCAATTCCCAGACCATCAACTACAGCCGGTATAAAACCAGTCACCAGTAAATAAACACAATGATCTGAATGTAAAATTATCTGTTGTGACAAAAAATTTTGATAACTGTTAGCTCTGGGGCTTTTGAGTTCTGTGAATATTATATAATAAATAATAATAATAATAATAATAATAATAATAATAATAATAATAATAATAATAACAAAAAATAAATAATAATAATAATAAATAATAATAATAAATAATAATAATAATAATAATACATAATAATAATAAATAATAATAAATAATAATAATAATAATAATAATAATAATAAATAATAATAAATAATAATAATAATAATAAATAATAATAATAATAATAATACATAATAATAATAAATAATAATAAATAATAATAATAATAATAATAATAATAAATGTATTTATCAAACATTTATATTGTGGCATGGTGTAAAAGAAAATAAGGCCAGAAATGAACTGTTAAGTATTCTTAAAAATCCATTTAATGTTTTAAAAAGTTCATTACATTTATTCAGCACAACAACATATTTTCACTAAATATATTTTAACATAACTTTCATTTTAGCCTCTTTCAGTTTAAATAACAAGACATATATCATCAAAATGATTGCATGTTACATTTACACACTACATTATTTTATAATAATATAATAATTATATTAATTACATTTACATTTACTTCATTTTAATATTGTTTTTACATGTTTTTAATATTTCCCCAGATTTTTAAAGAGGAATTTAGAAAGCACCCTTAAATAATATAAAATTGCACATGTATTAAATAACATTAAGACATTTCAAATACATTTCAAATACTTTATTTATAGGAGGCAGTCATTCTTCATTTTTATGTATTTTGTGTGTAAATATATTTTTGGTTGTTTGTTTACATTTTGCTTATAAGAACTAAAACAAAACTGGTACCTAGAATTTGCTGGAAGCTGATCATCCAGAGCTGGCAAAATGAAAATATGTAATCAATGTAATTATACGACTGACAAGGATATTTATAATAATAAGTTCTTCAAAATACTTGACAGTAGTCTAAATAAAATTAAAAACAAGCTGAATAATGGTTTGTATTATTTTTATTATTCCTGGTCGTTGAACAGCGGAGGTCCAGTTTGGGAGAATGAGACTGGTCAGAGTCCATGCAGGTTGAGCATGTACACGTCGACAGAGCAGTAAACATGCACTGGAAGGATAGAAAACATCCTAGAACCGCCCGAAAAACGATCTCTGCTTCTAATGCTTATGGAAAATAGAACTGCTTCGGACGTTTACATGCAGAATCCCTGCAATGCCATAAAGTAAAACGATAGCACATGGATCTTTTTGTCTCTAAATTTTTCAGTGTATTGTAACAATCCCACAATGCATCAGTCACCAGACATGGAAGGCTCATAATTCATGGCACTGTTTGTCTGAGGAAGACCGAACTATTCAGCCGTATGTCAAATAATGTTTGCTTGATCTTTCTTATCCTCTGCCTCTTTTTCTTCTGTCGTTTCCTCAACAAGTGTGCTTTGTCTACGCAGAGCTCTTTAAATCTGCACCAATTAGTCTCAATTACTCTGCTGTCCATCAAAAAGCCTGTCTAATCAAGCCAATAGTGAGCCATTAATCAGAATTAATCATTTAACCCAGGGGCTTTGCTATGAAACACTCTCCAGTCGGCTTGGCGATTCATCTCTCTCTTTCCCTTCCTCTACCCTTTACCCCGATCTCCCAAACTGCAGATTCTCAGCAGGGGGAACATCAGAGGAGGCTTTATAAGGAGCTGCTGACCAACTACAACCGGCTGGAGAGACCTGTATCCAATGACTCGGCCCCCCTTGTTGTGGAACTGGGACTCACGTTGCTCCAGATTATAGATGTGGTGGAGTGTTTATGCACAGGCTTCATTTCTTTCTTTCTTTCTTTCTTTCTTTCTTTTCTCTTTTCTTTCTTTTCTTTAAGACTAAAAACATTAGCTTGTTATGTGTGTTTATTGCCTGTGTTTATTATTATGTGATGCAATAAAGCTCCTGATCTGGTCCAGCAGACACGCAGCCTAGTGTGCATGTGTGATGGAGGAACGTGGATTCCTGTCTTTCTACTGCCTTTCAGAACCGCCGTAGGGTCCAGCATCGGGATGAAGAAGAGAGTGAGGGAAAGGGAGAGAGAGAGGAATAGAGGGAGCTCTGCATTTCTGTATCAGAATGTAATACAGGGCTCCTCTATCTCCAGCATGAAAATTCAATCACATACTGTGGGCATCCACACACGCACACACGCACACACACACACGCGCACATGCATACGCACATGTGCACACACACACACCTCTCAATCTCAAATGGTAAAAACCACAAGTGAAGCAGATTCTGATTCCTTCTCTCCGTTTCACCCGCTGTCTCTCTCTCTCTCTCTCTCTGTTCCCTCGCTCTGCTCATTCTCTCTTTCTTTTCACATCACTCGATTTCCCATTTTTTTTGATTCCATATCATTTTGGAGAGCTACGGGTAGAGCAGAATTCATCAAATTCAACTCAATTTGTATGGATATTGGATCCATGGATATTTGGTTGGTAATGAGGAATGAATTCATACGTCCATGTTCACAATGATCAAAGTGCTGTTTATGTCCTTGATGTTCATGATTAACGTAATGTTTATGACATCCATCATCACAATGCTCCTGATGGTCGACAACCAGGGATTACCAAGTCACCGTCCAGCTGTGTAAACCCACTGTCCGTAATTATAGATCGTAGTTCATTCATTGGCAGACTTTATTCTTTCCTTTCACCCCTGATCTTCAATGAGCAGGACCCCACAGAATTCACCACAGAGCAGCTGTTATGTCAGTGGAGGATTCTTTCAGTCCAGCCGTATATTTCGGTGTTTAAACACCCAGCAGCACTGCTGTGTCTGATCCACTTGTACCACTTGCTCTGTGGTGGTCCTGTGGGGTCCTGATCATTGAAGATCAGGGTGAAAGGAGGAGAATAAAGTCTGCAGAGAAACAGATGAGCTACAGTCTGGAATTATAGATCTACAGTGTTATGTGTGTGGCTTCATATAGCAATGCTTAGCAGCACCATCAATTATTTCTGGCAAATATTAAATGCAAGTTCTAGGCTGAAGGCATCAGAAAGCATCATTCTTCTACAATGTCCTACTACAAAGGTCCAGGCGACATGCCAGACGCTGATGAACGTGAGCTTTCAGAGCGCTGCATCTCCACTCCGCAGAACAGCACAATGACATAAGGCAGCACTTCAGACGTTTTCAAACAAGCGCTCATCAAACAGAAGCCTCGCTGATTAACTGCAGCATCAGAAGAAGGCAAGCCGTAGATGAAGACTGAGCTCTGATTGCTTAGCCGACCTCTCAGTGTCCGCACTCTCCTCTTCAGCGTACAGTGAGTAAGTCTGTGCGTAACAGGCCCAGTCCTAATGCAGGTCACACTTAGTGTTTCATCAAAGGACGAAACAAAACCTTTCAAAGTTGTAGAAGGAGTTTGCCATCGCAGGCTCGAGCAGAGGCATCATTAATCTTCAGGAGCCCTTCAGAGTTCTTTTTATAATGCCGTACTCTGTTAGCAAACATCTCTCTGTGTGGTGCTAAGAAGGTGCTTAGTTCTTTGATTTGAACAGATTTTTTAACCTTTAGAACTCAAGGCCAGTTTCGTAGGAGATAATCACACGTACCAGCTATTGTTATTACAGGAGATCCTAAGGATACTGTAATGTCTTCATTTGTGATTTAACAATGAACAGAATTAGGGCCCCGAGGGGTGTAGCGGGCACTACCACCATGATCCTGGGGTCATCCAGGATCGGCAGCCGAGGTCCAGAGGGAGAGAAATCGGGGGGGTAGATGGCGCTCTTCCCCACATCACATAAGTGTGTTGCTGGTTGTTGCAGCAGGCGTCTGCCAGTCCACTGTGTCAGAACCTCCAAGTGCGATGGCTGCCCGGCAACGATACAATGGCGGCAGTTCGATGAGAGGCGGTTGGCATCCCGTCACATGACTCGGAGGAAACATGGACGATTTCTCCCTGGTGGTGAAAGCAGACACGTGATGTGGGAGACAACTTCAGGGGATGGGTAATTGGCACGTCTAAATTAGGAGGGGGCGAAAACTAGACATAAACAATAATAAAAATAAAAACAATGAGCAGAATTTAGATATTTGTATAAACATTATATTATAAGCTAAACTGTTTCAAATCAAAACTTACTTTCTTGCACCTGCTTATATATGTGTTTTTGTTTATAAGGACTAAAAACACTGTATAACTTAGAAGTCCTGTTGGAAATTGATCATTCAGAGTGTTTTTGAGCTAGAAATGGAAAAATTGTGATGAAATATTGGTAGACCGATTCGATTGGAGGATATTTATAGTGTTAAGTTTCTCAAAAATACTTGGCAAATAAATAGAATTAAAATGCAGTTTATTATTTTTGTTATTTAGTACCAAAGCGTTCTGTGATCTTTATTTGAAATTTGAACACTTGATCTGACTGCATTTGCCCACAGGAGTAGAAAAGCTCTGTGTGCATTTGCACATCTGTGTCAGCAATGGGAGAACATGAATACATTAATTAAACACGTGGACACAGTGTGCAAATGGTAGCTGCGGTCAACAACCTGTAAATGGACTTCTGATGATGCTTTGGTTAAACAGGACTAAAATGGGTTACTAGCGCATGGGCGAGCTTGTATCTGTTTAAAAGTGACTCACCCTGGACCGGCCCCACTGCTCCGCTTTCTCGTTTTCACCTTCTGCACGTAACGATCTGTTTATCCTGCTGCTTCTCATGGCCGTCACCGCTCTATTGGCCCCAGATGGTGTGAGGCCCATAGGCTGCGACCGTGAAACCTATGAATGCATGACTGGCTCTAGAAAAGAGGCGGGGTTGAGGTGTGTGAAGGGGTTGGGTGGCAGCTGTTGTGGGCATGTCGTAAGGCCACACCTGCATCGCCACGGAGCATCACTCACCAAGAGTGAACGAGAAACCTATAAAGACATCACATTACAGATTTTCAGCAAATCTACATCAGAGATTTTCAGTGAGGTTTATAGGGTCAGTGTGGTTGTGAGGGCTATATAAACCTTCAGTTTGCACTTCTAGATTCTAGTCCACTGTGAACTTCAATATCCTGAAGTAGAAGCTCCTCCTCTTTTCTCCTCCACCCTTTTATGAAGGGTGTGATCTTTGTTTGCTTCCAGAATTTTGCTTGTATTTGATTCCATTCTTCTCTATACCAGCGACGTGTTCCCTGTGCCACAAGCTCCATCAATCCATCCACCCCCATGCTTAACAGGTCTTCTTTTCATAAAATTCTTTAATCATCCATTTTATCATATAAGTCCAAAACAAGCCTGCTGGTTTAGATATGTTCCTTGAAAACTTCTGATGTTAAGAGACCACATTGAAGACCTTTAGCAACCACCTGAAGTACTCTACCAACCGCCAAGCAATACTTTAGAAACAGCATGGCATCCACTTCCAAACACCTCAGTAACCACCTGGAACCACCTAGGGACAGTTTAGCGGCCACCTGAAGTATCAGAGAAACTCCATAGAAAGAAGAGAAAGAAAGAACAGGCAGGACGAGGGCAGGTGTGGGACTCCTGACGCCATTCTTAGAGACGTGGGGCAATTTTTTTGTTTTGCTGTGCAGTGTTTTGGCTTTAATTTGTTCCAAAATCAGTCAGAACTCAACGTCAAGGGGGTTCAGGTGGCTGAGTGCTTATTCAGGTGGGGACGAGTGACGCACTTCAGCAACGACAGACAAATGAAGGCTGTGAGTCATACACGTTTGAAAGCTGGGGATTTGACTCTGCAGCCCTAAAAAATACACATTTCCAACCTGAGTGTATGGACTTCAATGACATTCCAGCTGAAGAACCAGTCTGGCCATCTCAAGCTGGTCCAGCTGGTTCAGATGTTTGACCAGTTTAGCCCTTGACCAGCAAAGATTATGTTTTAGAGTTTAGTGGTAAAGCTGGACAACAAACATGACTGACCTGACCCAGTTAAACAACCAGCATTACCACAGTGACCATATTCTGGTTGACCAGCATGATAAAGCTTAGATGATCTATAACCAGCAG
This sequence comes from Acestrorhynchus altus, assembly GCA_034509495.1. NCBI lineage: Eukaryota > Metazoa > Chordata > Actinopteri > Characiformes > Acestrorhynchidae > Acestrorhynchus > Acestrorhynchus altus. The sequence goes on along the minus strand of CM067525.1, from coordinate 15,109,209 downwards.
AAGCTGGTCTGACTGGATTCTTCCAGGAGGCCGTTTTTCCACTCAAGCACACCCACTGTTATTGCCGCTGATATTTCTACAAATATGAAATGCTCTTCTGCACAGCACCCGACAAACTTGCGTGTTGATTTGAGCAAAGAGAGAGAGAGAGAGAGAGAGAGAGAGAGAGAGAGAGAGAGAGAGAGAGAGACAGAGAGAGGTGGAGTGAGATACAGGGGAGAGAGAGATGGAAAAAAGGCAGAGAGAGATGTTGGACATAAGAAGAAGAGAGAGAATGAGCAAGACATATATAGAAACAGAGAGCTGAGAAAGAGGTGGTGGAAGAGAGACAGAAAGAAATGGAGAGACATGGAGAACAAAACAGAAACAGAAATGTGTGTGTGTGTGTGTGTGTGTGTGTGTGTGTGTGTGTGTGTGTGTGTGTGTGTGTGTGTGTGTGTGTGTGTGCTGATCTCAGGCCTCGACACAGCTCATTAACGCTCCTCCTCGACGCCCTGCTCTCAAGTAAAGTCAGCCAGGGAGTGGTGGAGGCGCGATTGATCAATGGTGTTAGTGATTGTGAGCAAGAGCTCGGTGGTTATGGATAAGCTCCACTTATCTTCATCTGCATGGCTTCCCTCTGCCTTTACACTTCACAGATTCAATTTGTCAAGGCGAGGAGCGTAAATCCACACGGCTTTCCTATCGCACTCCAATCTCGTCAGCCGCTCGGGTGACGGAGGGGCGACGGGGTGGGGGTGCAGGGGTATTAATGTATGCAAGTCAAGAAGACATGCCGGGTTGACGGGTCAGACAGACATGGCCTCCTGTTCCTCTGACTGAGGTCACTGGTTTCTCCGGCCTGTGAGGGTCACCCTACACAACGGGGACCAAATCCCTGTGAAAGATGTTTCCACCTCAGGCATTAAATACTTATTAATAATCCTATTATTTCACAGATGAGTTGCAATAAAATGTGACAGGGTGTACCCCATCTGTAAATGCCCTCAGGTCATCATGTGGTCAATTTCCTGACCTAGCAAACACCATCAGTTGTGTTTATTGGTGGGTTTGGGTTGAGCTTGATGTGCCCCGTCTGATATATTCTGTTTATAAGCTCACCAAGCAAATAATAGATACCTTGCGTGTTTAAGGTGGAAGAAACTTCAGGCTCCAGATGGCACTGCACACAACAACTTTTCCTAAATACCTGCAGGGTGTGAGGTGTGATTTATAAATTGAGAAGTGAAGGTCTGGTTTGATGCATAGAAAATGGGTCGCTACCGGTTTTACAGCACCTTCAGTTTATATATGGAGTTTCTTACTTGCTCGAAGCTCCCTGCTCGAAGCTCCCTGCTCAAAGCTCCCTGCTCAAAGCTTCCTGCTCAGTGCTTCCTGCTCGGTGCTTCCTGCTCGGTGCCTCCTGCTCGGTGCCTCCTGCTCGGTGCTTCTTGCTCGGCTCCTGCTCGGTGCTTCTGTTCGAAGCTCCCTGCCCTCGCCCCCGCTCAAAGCCCTCGTTCAAAAGCTTCCTGCCTCGGTGCTTCCTGCTCAAGCTCCCTGCCTAAAGCTTCCTGCCTCGGTGCTTCCTGCTCAAGCCCTCCTGCCTGTGCTTCCTGCTCAAGCTCCCTGCTCGGCTCCTGCCTGGTGCCCGCCTGGCTCCCTGCTCAAAGCTTCCTGCTCAGTGCTTCCTGCTCCAAGCTCCCTGCTCGAAGCTCCCTGCTCAAAGCTTCCTGCTCGGTGCTTCCTGCTCGAACGCTCCTGCTCGAAGCTTCCTGCTTGGGAGTGATCCGCCCCTTACTCAGTGCCCCTGCTTTGCTCTCCGCTCTGTGCCCGTTCGGTGCTTGCTGCTCAGTGCTTGCTACGCTTGTTTGGTTATAGCTGTTTGCTAACATACGTTAAAGTAGCTGTTTGCTATAGGATGCATTTGTTTATTATTTAGGTTGTTGTACGGTGTATAAACAGTACGTTTGGGTGAAAAATGTTCAGATGCAGTTTTATAAAACCTTATTACCACTCCAGTTATTAACCTTTAGAATGAAACACACTGGAGCCTCTTTGAGTGACTTTATAAACCATGGAAAACAAGAAGCTCTGCTTTTATTGGCTGGTTTACTTCATGTCACTACACTTCCTCCAGTCAGCCCTTCTCTGGGCAGTGCCTTTGTAGTCTTGTTAAGGCTGACCACCACTCCAGGCATGTGTGTTCACTGTTTCCTAAGTGAGACAACAGTGTTTGTCACTCCCCTGCACCAAACTCTGATTGCTCCACTGTGCCAAAATAAATATAGTTCTTATATATTGTTATATTAAATGTGTATGAATTACACCATTATTCATTAAACATCCCTGAGTGGACTCAATGTCCTCTACTGGCTCTATATCTTTTTTGCAGTAAAGCATAAGCAGATGCCAAGAGCTGTGTCTATTTTTTGTAGATAAGCAGTAAGATCACAGAAGTTATGGTTATTGAAGGAAACAGGCAGCTGGAGACATTAAGAAAAGACTGGATCTTTACGATCTCTTCAGCCTAATCAATAATTACAAGACGCCTTTCTTACCCAGCATGCATTTATGGTGACTGTAGAATAACTGACACCTTTGTCGGAAAGGCCAAGGCTCTGAACATCTTTGAAGAGCGCACACTGGAACTCTGCATGGATTAATAAAATGTAGTTTAAGCCACATTCAGGTCAAAATTATAGGCAGACGCAACTTAGTAAACTAAAAGCACTGGTAGATTGGCTGTCTCATGGTTTTATTTAGAACCTTGAGTGAACGCCCGTGCGCAGGCTAGAAAGCAAGGAACGCCCTGTGTCACGAGGGGGCTTTGAAAAGTGTTATTTAGAGTTTGTCGTACCTTTATTTATATATTGATGAAGCACACTCAATCTCATCTCCTCAATCCTAAACAATGCTGCTAGAGGTTCACTCTACTTTTCTAGCTTGCACTGTGGCTGCATCTTTAAAAATATGTGTCTTTGGTTCAGTTGGCTTTTGTTTTCTTGGTATTCAATGCTGAAATCAAGACACTTCCTAACTTTAAGACACTTTACCTTTTCTTACTGTAAATAAGAGCTATTTGAATCAACAGCTGATTCTCCAACTGAATTTACAAAGTATGTATTTAGCTGCTTCAGTATATTTCAAACACAGCTGAGAGACACTCCTCTTCAGATCCAAACTCCATTCCTCAACCTCCTCGCAGAAGCATGTGCCATGCCTCTTCCGTTATCGCCACTGCTCAAGGTGACCTAATCAATCAAGCTTCAGAAACTTTTCTAATCTCATTGCCTGACCTGACTGAAGGGGACAACAGTCCAACATCCTTTTCCTAAACCACACACAAAAGAAATAGAGTTGATCAGCATGAAAAGTCGGAACAGTTGAGTATCACTGCATCACAGTCATTTGAATTAAGTTAAAAAAATAGGTTTTTGCTGGACTGCTCAGGGGTTGACCAGCTCAGAAGAGGTATTCTAGGCTATGAACAAACCTGCTCTTGCATGAAGCTGTAGATATCAGTGTTAAATCAAGCTTAGGTTTTGTGTAGGTTTGTGACTGAATTTGAACATTTAAAAGAAAGTAAATGAAGATAAACTGTGATATGAAAGCATTTGTCAAACTCAACTGTCACAATGCGTAATCCTGGACTCACCACCATATTCAAAATACATTTAACCTACCTTGGATTGATGCCACCTTAAGGAACCTGGTTTGCAAACTGGTTCAAGCTCCACTAAATCATTCTGAGTTAAGTAATATTGAATATTGTTGTGGAAAAGAGGATGGTTGCTTTTTTTTACCAGCTGAATGAAGTTGTTCCAATTCCTGGAAATAGTCATGCGTGGTCACCATATGGAGCTGTACACCATGATGTTTATACCCCAATTCATGATCAGACGAACTCCTGAATTGAACATCAACATCACGCTGAGAGCGGATTTAAGTGGCTGGCATTGGTATGCCAGCCAGCTGTGATCAGAATCGGCCTGTGGGAGCTGTAATTCCAAGATCTCTCTCTCTTCACACTTTACACATGCTAAATTCCTTGGCACAGTGATAAACAGACATTGGCATTGACTTCCACTGTTACGCAGATGATACTCAACTGCATACTTCAGCCAAACCTGATGTATAATCCTAGATTAAAGGAAACGGAGGACTTGGCATCATAATTGGATTCAGATTTATTGTTTTACCAACACACAGGTGATTGCTCCTAGGACAGCTTTGTCTTCATCATCTTCTAATATTTGAGGTTAAAAAATGCTCCTTTTCTTGCCCGACGCTGAAAAACTAGTGCAGCTACCGCCTTTGAGGTTAGATTACGTATGGCACTGTTGTCAGGTTGTTCAAGCAGGAACCTAAATAGACTTCACTAAATTCAAAAAATTGACCATATCAGTCCGTCTTTATCACGCTGCACTGGGCTGCCGGTCAATGCTGGTCAAATATTGGCTAGTAAAATTCTTTACTTCTACATATAAAGCTCTACACGGCGCTGACCCAGAATACACGCAAGACCTGAACTACCTGTGAAGGGAGCCATCATGATCAACAAGGGGATCACAGGGTGCTGGCTTCCTATTAGTTCCTGGTGAATTCAGAAGGCTTCAGCAGAGTGGGATCTAGCCTTTTCTCACACAAAAGCCCCAGCTCTGGAATCACTCTTCCAGATAATGTTCGACTCAGACACTGTCTCAGTCTTCAAGCCCAGGCTGAGGAGCGTGAGGATTGGACAGGCGGATCCCCTCACAATTTCACACACTGGCGCCCCATGTTCTGGCTACTGGACCTGGACTAGTGTCCCACCCTGCCATGGACTAGTTGTCCACCCACCATCAGCAACTATGTAGAAATTTACACAGACCCTAATTAGTTGCTACTGTTACTATTATGTCCACAAGCGAATCTAACATCTCACCAGTACATCAGAGCATTAGAACAGACGTGTGGGGGTCCAGTGTCTCCTAACTTTGTATAAGTAGTTTGACCAGAAGAGGTGTCCTCCCCCTGTTGTGAGCCTTGTTTTTCCAGCTGTGAGGAGTTTTTCCTGTCAGCTACCGCTTATTGATGACTAGGGGTCTCTCTTTTCTTATCCTTTGTCTTGCTTATTCTTTTATTACCTCTGTTATTATTATTATTATTATTATTATTATTATTATTATTATTACATTTTATTTTTTATATAAATGGGTGCAGCTATAAGAATTTGCATCTCCTCTCTGGGATTTAAAAAGTAATTCTGATTCTGATTCCTAAAAATGAGGGCAGCATTAAACCACATTTTAGCAAGCCAGCACATCAGAGGACAAAATAAGATTAGACAGTGTCAACCGGTCAGCAAAGTCTATGCATGTGTGTGTGCATGTGTGTGTGTGTGTGTGTGTGTGTGTGTGTGTGTTGGGGCTTATTACACAATGAGATATACAGATTTACATCATTGCATTAGCATTAATTCTAAATTACCCCTAATTGCAATCTGTTTCAGCAGCAGATTGGACCACCTGTCTGGAAATCTGATCAGATAAAAGTGTGGAGTATTATCTATCGTGTGTGTGTGTGTGTGTGTGTGTGTGTGTAAGACCTAGGTGAGGGATTACACAAGCACCCCTCCATTGGCTTGTAAACTGGTCCAGACTCTTTTCCACAGATGAAGCTCCAACATTTTTGTCCTATTTTTTTTGGAAGAACGGAAGCAGTGATTGTTTTGGTGACAACGAGATTAACCCAAATAACTCCGGAGCTTAACATTTCACATCCCCCAAAAGTGTTTTCTGGCTAACATAAAGCCGAGGGCGCGTCAGGTGTTATGTGTACCAGCCTGGCGCTCACAGTCGCTGGAGCGCTTTCGACAGTCAGACGCCAAATGGGTCTCGCAGCTCTGCTGCCAAATGAAATGCCGGAACACAGGCAGATTTTAACTGAGAGAGAGAAAGAGAGAGAGAGCATAAGTGAGCAAGGACAGAATATCCTTCAGAAAGCTGGGAGAAAGTTTGACATCTTCAAAACATCTGTTTGCTGCTTTTCCTGCACAGCTTGTTTATCACAAATGCATATGAACAACTACAGCATGAGCAGAACACGTGGAAAACGCTCCATGTGGAATTATATTAAAACATATCACACATATAACAAACTGCTACATGATCTAACTATTGTTTCATCATTGTGTGATGAATTATCAGCAAGTAATCAGGCTCGAAATCCTTAATTACCAATTCAATCAAATCCCAGTTTAAATTTCAAAGGAGCTTCCAGTGCATGTTTACTGCTCTGTCCACTGTACATGATCAACCTGCATACAGACTCTGACTGATCAGAGAGAGGGGGCGGGGCTGACGCTCAACCTGCATACAGACTCTGACTGATCAGAGAGAGGAGGCGTGGGCTGATGATCAAACAGCATACAGATTCTGACTGATCAGAGAGAGGGGCGTGGGCTGAGATCAACCTGCATACAGACTTGACTGATCAGAGAGAGGGGCGGCTGATGGGATCAACCTTGCATACAGACTCTGGACTGATCAGGAGAGAGGGGGCGGGGCTGATGATCAACCTGCATACAGACTCTGACTGATCAGAGAGAGGGGGCGGGGCTGATGCTCAACCTCACCCAATTTAAGGGTCTAGACATGCTCATGGTTGCACGTTCTGGGTAGATCTGCAAGAGGAGCATTGATGACCACTGCTTCAATGCACTGAATCTCCTTATAGGGTCCAAAAAAATGCAGGGATGCACAGTCATTGCCTTCAGGTATGGAGAGGCTGGTCCATTTTTGGCTTTGTAGGCCAGCATCAGGTGCCAGGAAGCCACGGGAAGCTAGTCTTGTTCTGACAGACACTTTACAACACACAGAGTCTGCAAACCACTTCATCTCTCCACCTTCCTGTGAGCCTCTCTCAATTGGCCAGGCTGACCCTGTTGTAAATCCCTGACTGTAAGCTAAGTGCTGTGCTGCAGAGGCTGGGAAATGCCGACATCGGTTTGCTTTGTTTTCCTCCTGCCCGCCTGTAGGCTACAGACATCTCCCTTCCGTTTCAGGCAGCTGTGTGTATAACAGAGTACGACTGGCGTTTGTCCTTGTTCTTTCTTTTCATTTGTTTGACTGGGGCCTGTTTTCTTATCACTCTGCATCCATCCTCTGGCCTACAATCGTAAAATAGGCTCAGACTTGAGTGGAGAACAGATAACGTTTCACACACACAATACACACACACACACACACACACACACTGAAAGTGATCAGTACACGTTGATATGAGGGCTTATATAACAGGGCTTTCATAAGTCATAAAGGCTCATTACTACTTTTGAGAAGGGCTAATACTGCACCACTGAAGCATTCTCCAATTCACCCCGACTGTCATAACCACTCGCCAATACACACCTCTTCTATCCTAACTGCTCCCAACACTCCTGTCTGCCTGAGGTATACGTGGAGAAATGAATGAGGAGTGTGAACGACTTTCAGGTCAATCCTGCAGCTCTTTCAAATGAAAACCTGTTTTCTTTCTCTTCGCTCTCTTTTAGGACGAGAAAAATCAAGTACTGATAACCAACGCCTGGCTGCAACTGGTGAGTTCTGTGTCCCCTGCATGTCCTCTAATTGGTAGGCATTAGAATCCGGTGCACCACATCGACTACCAATGAGGAGACAGGATTCCGGAGGAGCCTGTGTAACTCAAATCTCAGACATTCGTTTGGTTTGCTCTTGATTGTTGACGCGAGCGGGCAAATTCAAAGATTGGGAAGAAGCTTATATCAGCCATTCAGCACGTCCACAAAATCATTTACAAAGGCACCGTGTCAGCATGGCTGGTGTCAGGACACTCTTTGCAAGTTCAGCCCCAAGAGCAGATCACAGATGGTGGTAAGACGCCTGTAATAATCCTGAAATATTCAAAGTCAAAGTCAAATATAGCATCTGCTTTTAGAAAGTTCACAGAACTCGTTTCCAGAATTCATCACTCTTGTGTTCTCAGCTTTATAAGTCCGGAATTCCTCGACACACCGGCTTAAAACACAGTCTGAAACTGCAGAACCTGCTCTTTCTTACAGTCGTGATTTAGTTGTGCAATTTGTTGTGCAATCTGCGAGTAATTCATTATGGAATATCATAATTTTATAAAATTTATAACTGTGTTTAGAAGCTCCTACATAAATCCATAATAAAGCAGTTTTATGACCTGAGATGTTGGACATTTTGGTTCTGAACAAATAATTTTTGGGCTGGAAAATCATCCAAAAAATTAAGACCACCTGAATTTTTCATATATTTTGTAACAATAATGAACTATATTATAATATATATATATATATATATATATATATATGTTATATATATATATATATTTTTTTTTTTTTTTCTCAACTTCTAGACACCAATCTGCAACTTTTTTGTTCAAAAATCTATTTTTTTTTCAGTGTCAAGTCTCCATGTTAAAAAAAAAAAGCTAAAAATAAAATTGTTTGCCAATTTTTGATAAGAACTTGGTCACTTTCATCAAGATATTAAGCTTCTGATATTTACATCAGCAATTACATATTTGAGAAGCCAAAGACCTTCCATAAAGATATCGTCATATGCCATGACTATCTCATGTAATTACTGTGTTATTACAAAAAAAGAGGCAATGTCAAAAATGCACAAAAAACACACAACTTGTATAGCTAAGAGCTCAGTAAAACCAAATCTGATGCTGAATTTGTGGTGAGGATGCAGGAAAAGGCTCACTTCTTTCCCAGTCAAATGGGAGCACTGGTTTGCAGTATAGAAAAAGAAAACGTCATGACAAAAATCTTTCATAACATCTAAAAAAACTGGGATTTTAGGTGTGTGTGTGTGTGTGTGTGTGTGTGTGTGTGTGTGTGTGTGTGTGTGTGCGTGTGTGCATGTGTGTGTGAGTATATATGTCCACTACTAGCACTAACATTATTAAGACGTCTAATCCCTCCTTCTGCTTTGGCTTCACTTGGCTTCAATAAATATTCATATTTACTGAGCTGTCTCTTGAGCACTGTATTAAGTGTGTGTGTGTGTGTGTGTGTGTGTGTGTGGGGGGGGGTCTTTTGAAAGATGCTCATTGCCTAGACATTGCCCAGGAGGACAGCAGGAACATCAACCTGAGCATGGGTGGAAATGTAAATGAGATTTACACTGTGATCCATCAGAGGTTGCTATAATAGGAGCATTAAAGCCGTAGAGATAAACTAATGACCAGTGATGCTGGAACCACTTCCAGACAGACACAACGTTACAGGTCAGGCCTGGTGAGGGACAGCAACAGTATGGACATTTACTCATGTGAAATGAGATGCTCTCCCAAGAAGACTCTAACAGAATATAAAGGGAGTCATTTCGAGCAGTTTTGGTTCAAACATATTTGGTGATGAATTGTTTGAACATCATGCCACAGTGCTTCGGGGCAGGACATGGCCTTGTTTAGAGACCTGTTCTTTCTGGTTCTCTCCTGCTCTGACGTTAAACATGTTATGGGTTATAAAAACACTTCTCATATACAGCTACAGGAGCAAAGCCTGGTACCCTTGTGGGATACCCAAGGTTGTAACCTGTCAGCAGCCTGGGATACTATAGCGGCCATTCACACTCAATTTGGTTTAGTTTTACATGATAGTCCCAGAGAGCAGATACGTTTGGGCTTAGTGTCAATTCTGGGACACTTTTGGAAATTATTTCTTAGATGTCTGCCACGTTTGGGCCAAAAATCCATTATCTGGAGTGATTCCAAAAATCTGGTTGGGAATGTTGCCAAATTCCTGTAGAACTTTCTTTCTCTGTTTTTCAGGCCTTTTTATACACACAGAGCAAAGAAACAGATGTGATTGGAGCATTGAACACTGAAGTCAGACACCAACCCTCGGGAAATATTGAGGGATGTTTTCATAGTTAGACGTACTTTTATTTGTTACACATTTTTAAAGGTATTTATAGGAGACACATGCCAGATATTGGAATTTTTAGTGGATCCTTTTATAATAATTATATAATTTATATTTATATAAAAGGTAAAATAAAATAAAAAACAACCCAATGACGCAGGCTTTTATTATTTTTATTACTTATATAAGTATCAGTCCTTCTCAGCACTTACAAAACAACAAAGAGAAACTGTCCTGTCCGTCTCATTTTCATCATCCAATATCTGGATCAGTGATGTCATTGGCCCCGCCCCCTTGGTGATCAGTCACAGTCTGTATGCAGGTTGAGTACGCACATGTGGACAGAGCAGTGAACCTGTACTAAAGCTCTTTTGGTTAATTCAGTTAGAAAGAGTGAATCTCAGGTGTTTTCTAAGCTGAATTACTCACTGAAGCCAAGAAAGCAGCATCTAAATGCCCCCAAAAGGTGGCTCTCGGGTTCTACAAGATAACAGGGATAGAAACTCCATAGCTCTCCTAAATTTCCACTCTTTCTCTTTAATTTCCTTTAATGGACCTGGACAAAATTGCTCACATAAAGTCGCTGAACGTTCTCACTGCCATTCCCATATATATTCATTAACCTCGGCAGTTTTATAATCAGCATGTTGCTTTTCTCGTAAAGCTTTTGTGATCTGCTACGAACAAGGCAATCTGCTGGCCTGCCGTCTCGATGCTCATTTGTTTGGTCTGCAATCACGATAACGGAGCTCAGGCTGATTGGAAGACAGCAAGCTCTGATTATACAGCATCGCAGTTCATCAGTGCAGTTATGATATAATTGAATTTTGGGAGGAGGTACATGAGGTGAAGCCACTCCTCCTAAACTAACGTCCTTTAAATACTTCTATCCTGTTCACGTGTCTACGGCAGTTTTTGCAACCCAACACAACACATTTCCTCTTTCCTATAGTTTGGTTGAAGGCATGTTTTTCAGAACTTAACACTGTCCACTTTTGTCCATAAAAATCTGACAAAAAGCATGGTTTCAAGAGGAATTCATACATTTGAGACTAAACGAGCTGCACAGTGTGTAGTAAATGTATTTTGGAGTGTTGTGCATGTGCGTATGTCCTGATTTTAAGAGGGAATGCTGTTAAGTAAGCAGTGTCATTATATGATCTGAACCTAAACCTGTACCTAAACCTAACCTAAACATAAACCTTACCATAAATCTACCCTTAAAATATGACATTCTTTGCTTGTGTTCATGACTTTGCAAATGGATTTTTTTCTGCGGGTGCAAAACAGTATGGATTTTGTTTATTATACACAAATATTATATTTAATGTGGTCTTGTCCTTTAGAATTGGAAACCCTATCAGTCTTGATTATATGCATTATAACAAGCTGCATCTTCACTCACCAGGCATTTTTTCATGCTCGCACACACTCTGATATTTCACACTCGTGGTCTTGTAGTTATTATGGAACATTTCCAAGTCATAAACACCAACATTTGAGAAAGTACTCCTTAAAACCATAAATATGCCCTCAGCCTCTCCCTTTTCAGGTCCAAAACCTGGACCCTGTTGAAAACCAGCAACCTAGATCTCATATGAGTGGGGTCCCATCATTGAAAAACCCTGTATTTTAACATAGTATTTCTGATGTTCCAAGCAGGATCATATATCTACAGTACATCTACAGGACCTCCCGCTAAGCCTCCAGCTGTTTAGCCGCCAGTTCATGTTGAAATGATGTGGAGTGTTGTTCCAGCAGACAGTCTGCTGCAGAGTTATTGGAGTGGAAGATGTGGGAAAGTGTTCTGTTCCTGACTGTGGGGAAGCAAACGGATCATCTCAGCCTGGCTGAGGTTTACTTTTCCCTGCATCCCTGAGGATACCAGTCTGAACCTAAAGGGGAATTCTGGCCCAGAACTCACTTTCAGTATGTTTACGCCTTGCGTTATGTAATGCCGCAGCATCGCGTCCCTCAGCCTCATCAGGTTTGACAGAATTCAGGATTTTATATCTTTTCGGGTCCAATTCCCAACATGCCTAGCACAAATACATCACACAATCAATGGAAACCCTCTCCACTGCAATTCAGACTGCTAGACTGGCCCTTGACGTAGAGGCTGATAGCCAACAGCCATTCCATGTGGAAACTATACATCAGTCATTGTATATTTCAGTCTGGACTGACTCAGTACAGGGGAGCCAATCACAAAAGATCTCATTTACATATACATTGATAAGTCAAAACTTTGGCATCGTCCGCTGATAGTCGTCCCAACAGACGTGCTACCAAACAGCTATGTCCCTCAGACCTCTGAAGGTGCCCGATGGTACCTGGCCCAAAAAAGTGTACCTGGTCCACAGCAGCGTGGACAACCGTCTTCCATCCTTCTGAAGCTCACCTTTGATGCTTTCAGTGGTGGTCAGCATGAGCTCACTGACCAAATTGCGGCTACATAGTCCTCTGTATGATGTGCACTGTGTTATGACACATTCCACCCATAACCTGCTTTTAAAGACTAAGTTACATCAACACAAAGGCAAAGCATAGCCTGGGTCTGTCCGGCTCCTCTCGGTGGACAGTCGGTGTCCTCTTAGTCAACGTGCTGCAGAAATTGGAGCCAATTAGCTGGGTTAGCTTTTGGCCTAGCACCCACTCACTTCACCAGCTTCCCCATTCCTCTGGTTGGGACTATTTCCAGTGTAGAGGGACTCTCCCACGGTGGACGCCTGCACCAGCATTGCCTCCAGTGATCTCATCTTATAATGTGTAGTTCTTTAATTACAGACTGTAGTCCATCTGTTTCTCCTTTCGTCCCATTCTTCAACGGCCAGGACCCCACAGGACCACCACAGAACAGGTCTCATATGAGTGGTGGGTCATTCTCAGCACTGCAGTGACACTGACGTGGTGGTGGTGTGTTAGTGTCAGTGCTTACAGGATGCTGCCCACAGGACACTGCCGGCTTTCAGGTTGGTGGACTGTCCTCAGTCCAGCCGTGACACTGAGGAGTGTCCAGCAGCTCTGCTGTGTCTGATCCACTCGTACCAGCACAACACACAGATCAAACTACGTGGAGAAACAGATGAACTACAGTCTGTGGTTACAGAGCTCAGTGTGGTCAGTGGAGCAGCTGAAATGGAGAGTGGAGGTAAAAACAAGGAGGTGGTTATAACGTTATGGGTAATCAAAGTGTATCGGTGAAGTCCTCTGTAGTCAGCTCTTCTCTCAGACTCTGACCAATCTATCATCATCAGTTTCCCCAACAGTAATCCGCCTGTTCACCCCTCATTAGTGTAAACGCGCAGGTTAAGCACATTGATCGGCTGCCCACAAATTTAAGCCCTGTAAGGGACATTTGCCAAAGTGTGCTTGGTCCTGTCGATTGGGTCCAGAGACAGTCTGGTCAAGCCGAGCCATACGGCAGAGTTGGTTTCCCTTCCATGTCCGTGCAGGACGTGGTTGGAACAGCATTCGGGAACGTTTGACTTCTGCTTGCCTGTTTATTTAGCATCAAAGTTTGGAGATGCTCACAAGCACAGCTTAGAGTTGTATGTCTGAGGACTGCTTATGTTACCAGATCTCACAGTGGAGCATCTGGATGGTCCACACCAACTGTCCAGTCCCACTTCTGGGAAAAAAGCATCTCATCATCCTGCAGACTGTACGATATTAGGAGTTTGATTTGCTGGCATTTGGAAAACTTGTCGAACACAGTAAAGATGGTGCAAAATCGTGTAGTGTGTGCCT
>CM067525.1:14973076-15090576 GCA_034509495.1 Acestrorhynchus altus | reverse complement strand
GTGGAAGTCAAAAGGCTGATGTATCCACAATCACAGCAGAGGCAAAGAATGGAAAGGAAAGAAGAATGAGAAACGGAGTAGCTTGATTTAGCTGTCAGAAGAATTTACCTATGTGCCACAAACACAGTCGTAAGTGACAGGATGGAAATCAAGCCAGACAAGCTGCGCATTTACACCCGGACTAGTACAATCCCCTCCAGACAGCAGCTGCAGATAGCACGAGGAAGGAGGAATACTGACACTTATCCCATTATTTCGGAAAACTCTGATTTCCATTTGAAAAGAACATTGCAAGCATTCATATGGTATGAAGACAGCTCACCCCACTGTTAACCACTGTGACAGGTGTGCTCTCACCACTATCCGGTTTTTGAGATACGAGTAGATATTTGAGTTTCCACAGATTGTCTTGCTATTTTTAGGAAAAAGTGAGGCATCGACCCCGAGAACACCGCACTGTCAAGCATGGTGGTGGTAGCTGCATGTTTTAGGGGTGAATTGTTGGAACTGGAACAGATAGTGGATGAAATGTTCTTCAGCAACACCTCTAACCGGCTAGACAGTTGATATTTGGACACTTGGACAGTGTCCACAGACACTCATCTTGGATGATTATGGATGAATTTGAAACAACTGAACCTGAACCTCGACCCTTTCGAATATATGTGGACGGCTACCAGCCAAGATGAGGAAACGTTGGAATAAATGAGCCAGAATTCTGCCAGAATCTTGTTAATGGCTTCCAAAAATATCAATATGGTCAAGGTGGGTCTAAAACATACCCTACAACTACAGCTGTACGAGAAAAGTGCTCTAAAATGCTGGAAAAAAAAAATATATATATATATATATATCCTCAAAAAAAAAAAACATGCTAGATTAGTTTTGCGTGATAAATCAGAATAAAATCAAAATAAAATCAGAAGTAAACGTGTGGACAGAGCTCGTGTGAGGGAGATGGAACGAAAAGGACAGTGAGGTGGGGCAGATTAAAGATGAGTTATCGGGTAAATTAATTAAATAAAAGCCCGTGGAAAAGCCTCCACAGCTGAGCTCTATCCCAGATTTGCAAATTTAATCATTTTCTGAATGGACTGTAATTTACTGAGAGCTTTTGATGCACACACTGTGTCTGAAGCAATTTCAGAACGGTTCCCCTGTTCACCCTGCTGTTAACAACTGGGTATCAAATCCAATCAATTGTAAAACATTAAGCAGCGATCAAATGAAGCATTAGATGGAATTAAAACAGTGAGGAATTTCAGTGACTGTGTATGTAATATAGCAGTTTACTGTGGTGAAGCCCGAACTTCTAAGGGAGAACGTTATTACTCAGTTCATTGGGCCACCCATCTCCTTAAATGACAGGCTAGAAGATAGTGATTTATAGGAGAACGGTGTGTGAGAAAGAATACACGAGTTAAGTATCCCGAATAATCCCTGACATTAGGAATTGTTTGAGGAATGTGCGGGAAGGCCGATCACACCGCAAAACTAGAGAAAGAAACAGGTTCTCCGGGACCACTGCTTCAAAGTCCCGATGTCTGTCTGCATTTCTTCCAGGTGCTCAGGTTTCGCAATCACATGGTTATGCTAAGTAGTCAGTGGGTCAGTGGGTGTGTAACAGGTGGTATCCTGCAATATCCCTGCTTTGCACCAAGTAATTGGTACTGGACAATCTGAGACCCTGACCAGGAGGAGGCAGATAGGAATGTATGGATGGATGGTTCTTCAGGAAACCAAGAGTGGTTCCTAAATGGCATCGCTTTATAATATATTGATTTTACACATGTAAACTCCAAATAAACTATTATTATCATTATTATTATTATTATTATTATTATTATTATTATTATTATTATTATTATTATTATTATTATTATAATTATTATTATTATCATTATTATTATTATTATTATTATTATTATTATTATTATTATGTTGTTGTTGTTGTTGTTGTTGTTGTTGTAGATACTATACCATATATACTTATTATCTATTTCTTGTACTGAATGCGTAAGCTGTACTACTTTAATTCACTATGTTAATAACCAGTGAAACATCATTAGTAATTACACTGTTATTACAATGTATTATTAATGTGTAACTGCACAGTTTATATCAGACCTGTTCGGGACGTTCAAACAGCATCTACAAATCTTACCATCAATTACTAAACATGAATTGTCACTTCAGTATCAACCAGACGGGCTGAGCCACATAAGGTCAGCGTATGACAACGATGGTCAGTGTGGACAGCTCCTCATAAATTCTGCTCTTTTCCCGACCTTCCGGCCATTTCCGTTAGGCAGCTGTTACTCGGGCCGCTTCAACGCTGATTTATAGCAACAGTTATGGCAACAGTGCTCAAAAAAGTGAGTAAAATAAAAAAAGAATGAGGTTAGCTTCACTCCGGAATGTTCCCGGAAAAAGATGACCTATAAAAAGGAAAAAAGGAGAGAAGGAAAGAAGCGGAGTGAAAGAGAATTACACACAACATTAAGCTGCTTACTCTCAGGATCAGCGGCCCCTAATGACTGCAACGCTATGAGCCTAAAGAGGGAGGGGGGGTGAGAGAGAAAAGAAAGAGTGAGAGTTATTGGGAGGAGTGGGTTGTGCTAGAAAGAAACAAAACAATTAGGGAATTCTGCAGAGGATTTCTTATTTTATTACTGGAAAAACAGCTACGACTGAAAGTGTGAAACAGCTTAATTCTGAAAGACTAAATCCATTAGAGCATCACCAGAACGGGGTACATATATAAGACATGAGGAACACTAAGCCTTCAGAGCTGGATATCAAAAGGCACTTATGATATGCATACAGGCGTCTGTAAGATGGTTCTTATGAATATTAATGGTCAGAGTCTGGCTGGAACCGGGAATATGTACATTAGGGATGTGTGCGGAATACTGCAGCAGAAATCAGCTACATTTTAAAGGGTCCGTGTGTGAGACCACCTGTTCAGGTTGTAGCGGCATGTCCAGCCTTTCTGAAACCCCCATTATGTGGCTAAATAATTGCTATGGTATCCCAGGTATTTGGTATGAGATTTGTAGGTGTTACTCTGTGGTTGCCATGGAGCTTTGAGGTTCCTAAGCTGTTGCAAGGGTTTC
Source organism: Acestrorhynchus altus (assembly GCA_034509495.1). Classification (NCBI taxonomy): domain Eukaryota; kingdom Metazoa; phylum Chordata; class Actinopteri; order Characiformes; family Acestrorhynchidae; genus Acestrorhynchus; species Acestrorhynchus altus. The sequence goes on along the minus strand of CM067525.1, from coordinate 15,087,460 downwards.
CCAGGTGGTTGCTAGGTAGTTGCATACTATTGGTATGCTGTCCTACTGTATATGGCTATGGGGTTGGTAGGTGGTTGCCATGATGTTGTTAGATAATTGCCATGGTATCCCCGGTAATTGATATGAGATTGCTAGGTATTACTTGATGGTTGCCATGGTGCTTTGATGTACCTAAGCTGTTGCACTGGTTGCAAGGTAGTGGCTAGATTTGCTATGTTAAGTGGTTGCTGTGGTATCCTATATGTTTGCTGTGTAGTTGCTAGGAAGTTTCTTGGTAGTTGTGTGGTGGTTTCTTTGGTGATGCTAATTGGTTGCTGCGGTTACTATGGTCTCCAGGGCTAAATGTTATGGGCAGTACATGGACGAATGGGTAAATCCAATCTGGTGCCCTTCAAAACTGTATGGAATGTGACAGAATGGTTTAAGGAACGTGAGGAAATGTCCAAGGTATCACAGGACACCTTTCAGAGGGCTTGTGGTGTCCATCAGCACGTTGGAGAACTGTTATTAGACGTTTTGGAGAAGAAACCAAGGGACTTTTATTTAGAGTACAGAACAAATAGAATCTCCTCGTCTTCAAACACCAGTCACTCAGATCCTTTGATCTCTTCCTCCTAAAGTGTCAGTGATGTCATCTTTATGAAACACAGCTTAGATGAATAAGACATGACAATAAGACAAGAGGAAGAGCACCCTCTTTTAAGTGTCTGTAGAACACACACACACACACACACACACACACACACACACAAACCATAGTCCATTCTTCTTTTTTTTTATGTCTTCAATGTTTTTATTGAATGTCAGTGAAATTTTATGTCTAATTCTCCAAATATTTAACAAAATATAAAAGTAGTGGGTCGAGAATGATAACCCGTGATAAACTGTGATCGTTCGGGGATTCCTCCGGTGTTTATGTTGGAGAGATGGGAATGAAAGTGAGAGACAGAGGAGAGAGGTGTCCTTGCTTGTCCTTGGCTTCATTCTTTTTACTTAAAGTCATCAACAGGAGAGATTTATTTCCACCCTGGTGCATTTTGTGCATCTCAAAACATTTCAAATCAAATGTTGCTGGCAAAGGCCATCCATCAGCATACCGACCGTGTACCGCACACCGTCGCTTCGGCTTCGGAGGACTATTTAAACACTTCTCCAACACCGTCCGTCACTGGCTCCCTGCATTTTAATATGCTTTTAATTATCCTGCATTTGTCATGCACAGCCGAAAAGGTGATTTGATATGTCGTACGGAGAGAGAGAGAGAAAGCACGGGCGAGAGAGGTAGAGGTTACAGAGTGCTTACCTTTGTGCTGGAGGCTGATTGAAAGCACTAATTTCCTTCTGATTGGCCACACCTCATAAATCCATATTATGCAAATTCCCGATGTTCTCCGTCGTCAGGGTGCCAGACCCTTCCTAAAACCGCATTAGAGCGACGCGCTTCCTGTTTGGAGGAAATGATGTAAAGGGGCTTTTAAAACCTCTTGCTTCCATCTGTCTTTATAAAACAACACAACATGTGCGTCGTAAAAGACTTCTAATGGCCGTCCGCATCACTCTGCTCAATTACCACGCTGCTCTCGGCCTCAAGCATCACACCTTTGGGAGATGTTATGATTGAGCACGTAGGAAAGTTGGGCGATGTGCTGATGCAGTGGTTCTGAACTCAGAAGGAGATTAACCTCTGAAACATGATGCCATCGGGTTTTTTTTGGGCTAAAAGAGTCAGTTATGAAGGTTACAGTGACGGGATTAAAATGCTGATGCTTATCCACTAAAGCAACATCAGTGAAAGTACACGTCCATTTTGCAAGTTGGAAGGCTTAACCTTCACTGATGCTGAGTGTAACGTTATGCAATTCTGTCTCTGGCTCTCAGAGGCTACTTTTGGGTAGTGTACCTCTCGGAGAGATCACTGATGGCTAGACTCGCCTCTACGACGCACTCGAAAACATTTTACCCAGAGGACAGACAAAGTGAAAGTGGGTCCATCATTAATCTGAGAGAAGCAGGATGCAGGATGGCCATTTCAATGACTTGCCCACCATAGGCCACTGGTTCAGGTTTGATTATGAAGGTCTCATGGTGAGCACTTCAATCCTGTCTTGGACACTCTGTCCCAACTGCTGGTGTGATGATCTGGGGAGTCACTGCACACACTGACATATATGCAGGACATCACGGCCAAATGGTCCATCTCATGGCAGGGCTTCCAACTGGCATTTTTCAGCAGGATAATGCTCCTCCACATAGCAAGGCTTTCAAAGGGATGTCAGATTGCAACAATCCTTGTCCTGCCTGGTCACCAGATTTATCACCAATCAAGCATTTACAGGATGACCTGTTACGCCAACTTGGTGTGCAGGATCTAAAGGCCCAGATGCAACATCTGTGAGCAAATGTGATGCAGGATGCCAGACAGAACTTTCACTCTAATACTGTAATTTCATTTTTGTCAATGTGTGCATTTGGTTAGTCGTGTTTCTTCTACCAAGCCGTTAATTTTACTTTATGTTTGTATACGTAGGAAACTCAGAGGCTTTTGAGTAGATACATGATGAGGAGGAGGTGGGTGCAAAGCTGTTCAACGTGATGATGCATTTGAAATGAGGGGTTATGTAGGCCGGGTGGGAGGAGATTGGTTCATGGACCATCTCCCACAAAGTTATGACATGATGTTGTGTATTTGAGCTTCTCCAAACTAAATATATGTACCCATGTTGAAAACCATGTGTGCTAAATGGATGTACACTTACCATGTTAATGACTCATCCATTTATTCTTCAGACGTCCAAGGTGGCCAGTTTCACAGTTGAGACTCTTCACCTCCAAATGTGTTAACTTCATCTGGATCCTTGGAAAATAAAGGTGCATGAGTAGTTTTTAGTTTGGGTAAAGGGATGTAGGGATCTAGGACTCTAGTGTAGATCCTTTAGATCCTATCTGGAGGTTTCAATGGTTCTTCACCCTCAAACATTACAAAAGTGAGGTAGTTGAGCTAGTTTTTTGTCCAGCACTAACTGTTACAGTATCTTTGGGACCAAAAGTAGTTTTTCAAAGTAAGAAAGTAAATTAAGACATGTCTGACAGCTTCTGGCCTGAAGGAAAGACAGAAGGTCTAGTCTTCCCACATCCACTGAATCTTCCCTAAACCACTGGCTGCAGCACAAGTCCAAAGTCCAAGCATAATCAATCTAGCCCTGTGCTTAAGGGTGCCTACACACTGGACAATGCAAGGACATATACACATACGGAGCCACATCCACTTTGAAGGTGCATATATGGCTGGAGCAAGGGCACCTCACAGCACTGGACTTTAGGCCAGTTCTGGTGCAACACCTGACCTGACCTGACCTGACAAACCAGAATACAAAGACCCACTGTGCCAAGCTGCTACTGGGAAAGAATATAATGCACTTGTATTTTCAGTCTGTCTGCTCGCTCATCCTTGTGGTGCCTCTTCGTCAGAATCTGTTTAATGGTTTGAACTTTTCAATGCTTGATTCAGCATTATTTTCTGCATAAACGCACTTTTCTAATTCCGACAGAACAGACACAGCATCCAAACCGAATTACACTGCATTTCTGACGCCCCGTCAGCCTCTAGTGTGTAGGCACAATTTCTGACACTCCATCAGCCTCTAGCGTGTCGGCACCGTTTTCTCCAAACATATTTATTGCAACCCGAATATTCCACAGGACTTACTTCCAAAATACATCAATCTTATCAGATGTTAATTTGAAAATGTTTGATTCTGAATTTCATCGTGAGGACACAGAAAAGGTTAATTCTGATGGCTTTTCCAGAACGGTCATATTATTGTGGAGGTGTCGGTGTTCAGTAGAACAGGGCAGAAGGCTTCTTGCAGCAGGGAAAGGAATGTCCCAATCAGTGATGTATAAACCACTTGCAAAGTCTTAGAAAACCAATTTCTCCACATTTCACAACAAACTACAAGACTTACTGTATCTAACAATGTAATTATTGTGTAATGAACTGTCATTGAGCTAAAATTCACTCATTTCCAGCTGAATTAAATCCCAGTTTAAATACCGAAGGAGTTTCCAGTGCATGTTTACTGCTCTGTCATTGTGTACATGCTCAACCTGCAAACACACTCTGACTGATCAGCAAGAGGGGGCGGGGCTAATGACATTACTGACCAAGATATTGTGTTATAGAGGAAAAGGAGAAGAGAGGGGCTATTTTTTAAATTTTTCTCACACAATTTTCAAATTTCAAAATATAAGTCCTGAGGAATGATAATACTGACACATACATACATAATAAAAATAATTAAAGACATTTAGATTGTTTGTTTTATTTAAGTTGGACCACTGTCAAGTATCACAAATGCATCCATGCCAATCTGATCCTTACAAATAAATTCATCAAATGTTTATTTCTTGCATTTTCAGCTCAAAAACAAAAACATTATATTTTTTGACCAAAATATGGTCAAATTCATACAAATTCTTTTAACGTTTACATCTTAAACGAAGACACATTTGAGTAGCATAGGATCTCCAATACCTGCTATAAAAACAATATCTGCCACGTCTCCTATATTTGTGAACAAAAGAACGTCAAACTGTGGAACAATCCCGTAAAATTGGCTTAGAGTTCAAAAAGGTTAAAAAAGAGGTGAGGAAAAGCAATGTACCAGAGCATGAAATGTTGGATGTGACAACATAAGCCTTGAGGATGACATTCTAGTATTAGATTTAAAACAGTTGCCTCGATAGTAGATACATGACATTTAATAAATAAAAGTCATGATAATCAAAAAAAAAAAAACAGGCACAGGATTTAAGGTTCGGGTAGTTTTTAAACATCGTGCTGACTGCTGGCCTGTTCTGCAGTGATGAGATGAAATACAGTGTAGAGGCCAAGTGCTTCAAGGGTATGAATTGTGTTTGACAAGGCAGTGGGTTTCGTGTGCACTTGCATTTGGGCCATCAAGAAGATCCAACAAGTCAGGAGTTTCGGGATGCCTCTGAAGAGCATTTGTCAGCAGCCAATTCAGCCTATTCTGGGCAACAGAAATGATTAAGACAGACAGCCTGTAGAAATACTGTATGCACTACGTCAGGACAGTCGTTCTGCAAGAGAGCAGGAACAGAAACATACAGAGGGCTGATCTGCTTCATTTAGTGAATCTAGTACACGGGTTATGAAATACCAGTGGGATGTCTCTCCACATCAACGTACGTTCACCGTATTCGAGCGAGATCAGCGCATCCCGGTCTTAATGGTCTGAACAGGGGAAAGAGCAGTAGGCTAAATGTAATGTTGGCAGAAGAACAGGCAATACTGTGCATTTGGCAGTGGTGTGCAGCAGGGGCGTAGCATGGGTCCGCTTCACTAGAGCGTGAGTGGAGCCAGGCTGGGCTCAGAATGTGCTGATGGGAGCCTGACCTCTCTGACTTTGAGCAGGACTCGCACAGACTTAAAAGCCAGAAAGAGCATAATAGGATGAGACAGCGGTAGGGACAGTGCATTCAGCTGACCAGTCCCTTCTAAAAGATATATGAGTCTTTTTGTCGCGGCCTTAAAATACGTTCAGTGGTTTTGTCGCTGGAATGCGAGCGATGCAACTGATCCGTTTGGGTCGGCTCAGTTTCGGCTGTGTTCAGGTTCAGACTTAATAAGCAATGAGTGGGTCAGACTGGGATTGGCTGGACACATATTCAGTATTCAGGTTCGCACCAAAGAAGGTTCGGGCTTTTACATGACGATTGGGTTGAGTTGGTTCGGTTCTGGTTGGACACATGTTCAGAACTGTTAACTGGGCTCAGACAAAAAGTTAGTAGGTTGGTTTAAACCAAAGCTTTTTTTGGTTCAGACTTGTTGACCAAACTGGGATAGGATTGGTTTGTCTTGGACAGAAATATAAACCTCTGTGGAACCTAGTTACTGGGATGGTTGGGTCAGGCTTGGATAGAAAGTTCTCAGGCTGTTTTCCACTCCAAACTAAAATGTAGTGTCTTGTGGTCGGGGTCAGTCTCAAGTCTCAATCAGCTTGAGTTTGGGTTGTTCGTGGAGTCCTCAGATTAGTTTGAACTTAATATTTTGTTACCAGGAGGTGTTTGGTCTGACTTGGACAGAAACCTCTTGGTCAGTATTCTAGTTAAGGTGGGCTGAGCAGTGGACACCCATTGGTCCTCCCAGTGATATGCTGCTCTGGTCAGCTGCCCATTTGGTGATCAAGCTGCATTTGACTCAGAAAGTTTCTATATTTGTGTTTGGACCAAAGTCAGTTTAGTGGTTTGGTTTGGGTCAAACCTCTGGGTCAGGCTTAGGTAGAAAGTTGGCCAGATGTATTTATATTTGGACCACAGCCATTCATGCTTGGGTTGGAGATGTACAGGAACTTACTGGGCCGTAGTCAGAACACAGTCTAATTTATACTCCGTTTATGTACAGCCCACGTACTTCTACGTGTCCTTTATGTTTACATGAAGGTTAAACGATACATGTGAAAGACGAACGAGGCAGCAGTGAAAACCGTTTAAAAAATGTTGCAAAAAGTGTTGCCACAAGTTTATTTTCTGTCACAGTTTCTTTTTCATTGTGTCCATTTGAAATTGGCTGTTTCCTTTACTGCCCCCGTGATTTTCCTATTCCATCCATAATCATAAGCTATTAGAAAGCATGCAGAAGGATTCACCTTTATCCACATTTAACATTGAGCATAAACATTTGATGGGCTTAGAATAGAATAGAATAGAATAGAATAGAACTTTATTGATCCCTTGGGAGGGTTCCTTCAGGGAAATTAAGGTTCCAGTAGGTTCCAGTACCAGCTTGTGTCTGATATTGGCTTGGTTCTCCCTGATCAGATCAGGCTGGCTTGGGTTGATCTCCAAGTGTCTGTATTTTTAAAATTCACGAAGACATTCTACATTCACTGTCCATTAATCAGCTCCTCTGACCACACAGGAGCACTGTGTAGATCTATAATCACAGACTGCAGATCAGACTGTAGATCAGGACCCCACAGGACCACCACAGAGCAGCTATGATGTGGGTGGAGGGTCATTCTCAGCACTGCAGTCACAGTGTGTGTTGTGCTGGTACGAGTCTGCCCACAGGTCTTCATTTTTTTCTGACCTATCAACAATCCAAGCTTGCCAGGAAATCTGCTTTGTTGGGAAGCCTACGGGCAGACAGTTAGACTCAGAGCATGCCACATAAATCTGATGACTGCTTTAAATTTTTAGACTAGAGAGAAAAAAAAAACAAAGGTTTGTGTTTATATATAGAAAACCACAGAAGCGCCAAAAAGGTTAAGACCCTTCCGCAAAGGCACAGCATGTGGCATAATCATACATCCTGCATGACATATGCATCTGGATGCATTTATAAGTCTATTGCATGGATATAGCCTATCCACAAACACACACACACACACACACACACACACACACACATAGGCTGACCGTTGCTTTAAATTTAAAAGTCAGATGTAAGCATGATTAAAATGTATATCCCGTCCCTGTACAGCGATGATGAATGCTGAATGTCACGGTGGGCTTTTATAAAGCAGCCTTATGGAGCTAATATTACCAGGCCTGTCTGTGCCATGACTTCACCTGCGCATTATTCCTTTATTTCTGCTCATTTTTGATGCTGCTTTAGCAGGTATGATTAATAATGTATGGTCTGTTCAATAATGCAGCAAAGCAGGATCCAACGTACTACGTCTGAGTCCGCTGAGCATTTTAATAAAAGCCAGAAGATGTTCGAATATCATTGTTAAGCAAACGCTGCAAAATGTTAAACGCTGTTCAAATGTTATGACGGGCTGAGAAGTAGACGGGTTTGTACTTTCAGCGTGGTTTCGTAGAGAAGGCCATCTGCACCCAGCATGTTAAAGGAGGTAATAACTTCAGGCTTCTGCATATGCCACTGCACAAGGATGGCCAGGCTATGAATACCTGCAGGGTGTGTGACAGCATTCATTGATCGATTACAGGTGGTACAGGACAGTGAATGTCTCTTTCGATGGGTGACTTCCTTCGGGAACACTGCACAGGGAGCTGCAGACCATCAACATATGGAGCAGAGTGGGAATCAAGAGGCTAGGATTTCTGCCACTACTGGCTGACCCGTCTGAGCGTCCACTTCCACACACCTGCACATTTCCACTACTTCCCTCACACTGTGGCCATTTAGCCAATCATTCACGTCTGCTTCGTGACCCATTTTCCAAACGTCAAATGAGACGTTCACTGCACTGTACCACCTCTTCTCAATCTGTTAGTCCTGCTGCACAAACAATGACCCAAACATTATAATGCAACACCATCTGCATCTGAGTCTGAAGTTTCTACCAGCTTAAACATGTAATTCTTCATAATTACTGCTTTGAATTAATTTCAGTTTTGCATTCTGTCGTTCTCCAGTGCTGATGAAAGGTTTGATGCAACGTTTCACACTAATGTTCTGGTGAATGCATCAGGAGCGTGCCAGTATATACCACCAGGTACTTTTCATACGTCTTATTATTCCATATGTATTAATATTCTTATTTGTTTTATGAAAAAAGTGTTAAAATTAAGTATTTTTAAAGCAACATTTCATATGACCTAGATAGATAGATAGATAGATAGATAGATAGATAGATAGATAGATAGATAGATAGATAGAGATATATATCTGTATAAGATCTCAATTCTGCATTCCTGCTTAACTGTGTGTGTGTGTGTGTGTGTGTGTGTGTGTATGTGTGTGTGTGTGTGTGTGTGTGTGTGTGTTCTGACAGGTATTCTAAAGAGCACATGTTATATAGATGTGCGCTGGTTCCCCTTCGACATACAGAAATGTGACCTGAAGTTCGGCTCCTGGACGTATAATGGCTGGTTGCTGGACCTGCAGATGCAAGAAGTGGACATTTCCACTTACATCCCGAATGGAGAATGGGACCTAGTGGGTAAGACACACACACACTCACACACGCGCACACACACACACCTGTGACCACAAACACACCTCAATTCCACTGTTCCATTGTATCAACACAGTCATTTTAACCCTGAACTCAAGACTTATTATTCATAGGTTTTACACAAATATTGCATAAAGTACACAAATGATTACACAGTTGTTACACATAATTACATACTAATTACATCATTACAGCAACATTACATTTACAGCTCAGATCTGCATTCCGGCTTAATATTTAGTTCACCAAAAATTCTCTCTCTCTCTCTCTCTCTCTCTCTCTCTCTCTCTCGTAAAGAATAAATAAAGACTTATGTGTGGTTATATGGAATGGAAGAGGAGTAAACAGCCTCTGGTTCCTCTGAACACTAGAGGGAAATCCAGACGCTCTTTCACAAACAGTCTGAGAGACCACCCCTCCCAGGTCTTTCAAGCTCTTCTAGGAAGGTCTAAGTATTCTAGGGAACGAAAAGAATACATGAGCACAGGTGGCTCTGACGAGCAGAACAGCAAGTGTGTGTTAGTAAAGAGAATGACCCATCAAAGAGAGTGAAGCTAGTCAGGTATGTGAAGCTCTAACAAAATCCCTGACAATAGGGGGTGCTTGAAGTTGCACCACCTGACAATCCTTGACTAAATACTATTAAGATCATGTTGCTGGTTGTTAAAGCAGCTTCTGTTCATCAAGTGTGTGTGTGCGTGCGTGTGTGTGTGTGTGTGAGAGAGAGAGAGAGAGAGAGAGAGAGAGAGAGATGGAATATGAGAGCCTATGTATTCAATTCATATAAATGTCAAACACTAAAGGATATCAAAGTTAATCATGTATAAAAGGGACATCGAGGAAAACAAACGTACAGTAATGTGATGGTGTGATTGTAAACATTATTAAGAAAAGCTATTTATATTCCCATTACCTTCCTTTCAGTAGCTGTTTAGCAGCAATAACTGCAACCAAACGCGTATTTAAATAGATATTTATTGTCTCACATGTCTGTTGTGGAATTTGGATCCATTTCACCTTGCGGAACCACTTTAGCTCAGTGACATTTCAGGGCTCAGTGGGTTTTTCTAAAAGTTGCTTGTTTGATTTGGGTCATTGTCTTGTTGCACGACCCAAAAGAGCTTCAGTTTCAGCTCGCAGACAGGCGACCTGATGTTCTGCTGATGAATTTATAAAACTCTGTCTAGTCCATAACCATGCACTACTACCACCATGTTTGTTGCTATGATCTTTGGCCAGCATATTTTACATTTACATTTGTTGCATGTAGCAGATGTTCTTATCAGGTTACTCATGTTACAAGTTGGACCAGAGTAGTGTTGAGTCTTGCCCAGGACTCTTATTGGTGTAACTGCCCACCAGTCCCCCAGACTGGGAAGTGAACCCCAGTCTCCCACATGCTGTGGTGGCTCACTGGTGGTGTTATCTATTGTTCCACACCAACCTGTAGGTAGACTGATCAGGGATGAGGGGGAGCAGACGCTCTGCTTTTCCAGGGATGGTGCTGAAACAAATGGTGTTTGTCTCATTATAGAGGAGAATGTTCTTGGACGTCCTGTTGATCTGATTTAAATGTTGATCACCCTGCTTGTCGGAATGAGATGGAGTTTTCGGGCAGGACCAACTATTTTAAAGGTCTATGAAGTAAATGACCAAAACTGACTAAATCAGAAGAGCGAAGAAAGAATACTGTTGGGAATATTCAGTGAAGTGAGGCGTGACTGGATTGTTGTATTTAAAAATCTCAAAATCCAAATGCAAAGAAAACAGGAGACACAGGACGAACCTTCAGTTTCAGCACCATCCCTCGAAAAGCAGAGCGTCTGCTCACCCTCATCCCAATCACAGTCTTCCGCACTACCATTATGGATAGCTGTCCGGTCGTTCCTCCTGTCCTCTCTCTCTCTCCATGGTTCTGACACTCTCTCTATCGCTGTCAGTTTAACCCCGGGTCTGTGAAACAGATGGACTCCCAACGCTGGCTGATCTCATGTTGGCCTGCATCCCATCTAGCATGGGTACTCAAATGGGTGCCAGACTGGTCAGACTGTAAGTGTACACACACACACACACACACACACACACACACACACACACACACACACACACACACACACACACACACACACACACACACACACACACACACACACACTCTCTCTCTCTCTCTCTCTCTCTCTACTCTCTCTCTCTCTCTCTCTCTCTCTCTCTCTCTCTCTCTCTCTCTCTCTCTCTCTCTCTCTCTCTCTCTCTCGTAAAGAATAAATAAAGAGTTACGTGTGGTTATATGGAATGGAAGAGGAAGTAAACAGCCTCACGTTCCTCTCTGAACACTAGAGAGAAATCAGGCAGCTCTTTTCTACAAACAGTCTCAAACTAGGAACCTATACCCTCCCAGGTCTTTCAAGCTCTTCTAGGAAGGTCTAAGTATTCTTGGGAACGAAAAGAATACATGAGCACAGGTGGCTCTGACCGAGCAGAACAGCAGAAGCGTGTGTTAGTAAGAGAATGACCCATCAAAAAGAGAGTGAAGCTAGTCAGGTATGGCTGAAATCTAACCTGCAAATCCCTGACAATAGGGGTGGCACTTAGACAGTTGCACCACCTGACAATCCTTGACTAAAGTACTATTAAAGATCATGTTGCTGGTTGTTAAATGACTTCTGTTCATCAGAAGTGTGTGTGTGTGTGTGTGCGTGCGTGCGTGTGTGTGTGTATGAGAGAGAGAGAGAGAGAAACGAGGAATATGAGAGCCTAATAACATTCCAATTCATATAAATGTCAAACACTAAAGGATATCAAAGTTAATCATGTATAAAAGGGACATCGAGGAAAACAAACGTACAGTAATGTGATGGTGTGATTGTAAACATTATTAAGAAAAGCTATTTATATTCCCATTACCTTCCTTTCAGTATTTGTTTAGCTTGCAATAACTGCAATAATAGCGTATTTAAATAGATATTTATTGTCTCACATGTCTGTTTGTGGAATTTGGATCATTTCTGCATGGAACCACTTTAGCTCAGTGACATTTCCAGGGCTCAGTAGGGTTTTCTAAAAGTTGCTTCTTTGATTTGGTCATTGTCTTGTTGCATGACCCAAAAGAGCTTCAGTTTCAGCTCGCAGACAGACGACCTGATGTTCTGCTGATGAATTCTCAAAACTCTGTGTAGTCCCATAACCATCGCACTACTACCACCATGTTTCACAGTTGCTATGATCTTTGAAAAGCAGCATATTTTACATTTACATTTGTTGCATGTAGCAGATGTTCTTATCCAGGGTTACTCATGTTACAGAGTTGGACCAGAGTAGTGTTAGGAGTCTTGCCCAAGGACTCTTATTGGTGTAGTACAGCATAGTCCCCAGACTGGGAAGTGAACCCCAGTCTCCCACATGATGTGGTGGCTCACTGGTGGTGTGTTATCTATTTGTTTACCTCAACCTGTAGGTAGACTGATCAGGGGATGAGGGGAACGGACGCTCTGCTTTCAGGGATGGTGCTGGGACAAATGACTGTTTGTCTCATTATAGAGGAGAATGTTCTTGGACGTCCTGTTGATCTGATTTAAATGTTGATCACCCTGCTTGTCTCGGAATGGAGATGGAGTTTCCGGGCAGGACCCAACTATTTTTAAAAGGTCTATGAAGTAAATGACCAAAACTGACTAAATCAGAAGAACGAGAAGAAAGGAATACTGTTGGGAATATTCAGTGAAGTGGCGTGACTGGTTATTTGTATTTAAAATCTCAAAATCCAAATGCAAAGAAAACAGGAGACACAGGGCGAACCTTCAGTTTCAGCACCATCCCTCCCGAAAAACAGAGCGATGCTCACCCCTCATCAATCACAGTCTTCACCTACCATTATGGATAGCTGTCGGTCGTTCACTCCTGTCCTCTCTCTCTCCATGGTTTCTGACACTCTCTCTATCGCTGTCAGTTTAACCCCGAGTCTGTGGTAGATGGACTCTGTGGCTGATCTCATGTTGGCCTGCATCCCAGCTAGCATGGGTACTCAAATGGGTGCCAGACTGGTCAGACTGTACACACACACACACACACACACACACACACACACACACACACACACATCCCAAAGCCTCAGTTCTGGCCAGATTTCACACAGTGACAGACTGTGGGGTCAGGTTTCGGGGCAATGTTAGCAGCTTGGTTGCTGTGTGGGAATGACTCAGTGTGGAACGTGTGCTGTATGGAGCTGCAGGACGTTCATTTACTGACGGTTCTTTCAGGCTTCGGGCAGTTTAACGGTTTCTCTGAGCCACTGATTCAGTGAAAGCTGCTTTGAAGTCATTCTGTTAAGACAGAGTCAGAGTCAGTATTATCTTTTATTGGGTCACATCCTCCTGGAATGTAGGCGACCCACGAGACTCCATGAGCGGAGAACGCACAATGAACAGAAACACAATGTACATCTAATGTTGAGCAATTCCACTGTCGTGGTTTGAAGCAGAAGGGCCATCTGAGGACATCTGAAGGCCTTTGTCTGACTGTGGGGGACAGGGCAGCAGTTGCTTTTATTCTGTTGACCAGGTGGTTGTGTTTTTGTTTCATTTTCGGGTCCACTGACGGTCATATCGTCATCAGATCATTCCATGAAGGGGCAGGAGACGAGAGAGGCTTTGATGTTAGAAGGTTCGGGGCTCATTAAGAAATATTCAGGGCTATTCCCCCGGAAGCCCAGGCCAGGTATCTACCCTGGTTTGGAGTTTAGGATCCAGCAGTTGACCTTTAATGTTAAAAACAAAAGTAAAAACTTGTTTTAAACCTTGTTTAAAGGTCATTATTTCACTGCTGTATAAAGAGTTCCTGACATATGTGTGTTTATTTAATAAGAAAACAATGTTCTGCATTGGACCAAATGAACTGAATGTGGTGTTTGTCCACTAAAGTGGTTTTATTCTGAATACTGATAAAAACAAACCGTGTGAAAGGTGTCCTAATTAGAATGGCATTTATGGCTCATCCTTCGTTCAGAACTGTGTTCAGTTTTTAGTCTCAATTTACTCAAATTAAGTAATAACTGAACAAATGATGATATTTGTGAATCACTGTTGTAGATTCTATGTACAGTGAGTTACTGTATTTGGACAAAGAGCAGTTTGCAGTTTAAGATGATTAGGTTTTAAAAACGTTTTCTAAATGAACACTAAACGTCCCAGAAACGCTTTAGAAATATGACAGAAAAATCTGAAATGTGTCTCTGCTTCTGAAACAAATGCAATATTGTATTTGTTTTGTAATATTCATTTTTGATCCTAATTTGACTAAAAAATCCCTTATATTTAATAATTTCATAGATTTTATATTCATTAGATTTAATGTCTTTTTCATCTTAATGTCGATACTGCCTGATTAAAAAAATCATTCAAACTTGAAATGAAATGATCGAATCGTTTGAGATTCTGAGCTGTAAGACAAACTGATCAACAATACAACAAAAAAAATGTTTACTTTATATAATAAAAGTATATATGACCATTTACCATTACGTCTAAAGGTGTTCTGGTTTAAAGTAATGGGAGTGGCTAATCTTAAACACTTAAAAAAAATAATACAGCATATGAGCCATAAAACAGTGAAATGATCCTGTGACTGATTTCAATTCAGAGTCTAACAATATGGAAATTGTGGGCCACTGCTGATATTTCACTGCAGACCATCCACCTGGAATAATATTGAAGAGACTGGTGACTTTATTTTTTTGTAGGGAAACAAAAACAAATAAAATGCAGATATTTTAAAACCAAACTGTCCCGTCTGAAGAAGATTCTCACATTTGCTCCACTGGATATCTGCATATGGAAGTTCATTTTCTGTTGGAAATTTCAGATTTTGGAAAAAGAAGCAGAAATGAATGAATTTTACATGAGGAACCAATTAAAGATGGTCGTCAGGGTGCTCTATGTAGATCAGATTCTCAACCATTCTTTCTGTTTCTCTCTAACTTCACCCACACGAGCCTCGGTCATTAGCAGAAAGTCTAAACCTCACACTCCAATCAGTTTAACCCATTCATGACCACTCTATGTTTTGACCATCAGAACCTCTGATTGGTCTACAGTAAAAAAAACAAGGTTCCAAAAAGAGTTCTTCAGCTGAGGCCTAGGAGAACCTTTAGTGATTCCCTAAAGAAATAGCCATAACCCTGTAAGCCCACTGCCCTGCACGGTTGTGCGTTTTCTTGCTTTGACCTCCCCTTTAATATTTTATCCCTCATCAAGATCGACTCTACTGTCCACTAACAAAGTATCCCTAGATATAGACGAGAGCCCGCAAGATACCTCACGGCTAGATACAAACCGGAGGTCAAACCTGAAGAAATCACAGTAAGACACGAGCGCAATCACAAGTGGGTGAAGAATCAGTAAGTGCCTGTACATGCTCTCAGTAATCCAATCAGATTTCTTATCAGTTATCTGATGATTCATGTGGTCTCACAGACAGCACAGTCTGATTTCTGAGTTTGGGTTATGGTCCAGAAATCTGATAAAGATTATGGATTACTCAGCAACTCGTCCCCAAAGAACTCCAAAGTTAAACTGCTTTCTGGGCAGTTTTGAGATATTGAATCTTACATTGTTTATAGGGACACTGACAGATATGGAGAGAGAAACTCTAGACGCTCAAAAACTGGAACGACGTTAAGAAGCAGTCACAGAATACGAGTACGTGAATTATTCAATATTGATAAAAATGTCAGAGGAACCGTTGCTGATCAGGGGACAAGCATAGAGCACAGACCAATGGGGTGAAGCAGCAGGGACCCAGCCTTCCTCCTGCCGCTCTCCCGTTCTTCTGGTTACTGCAGACTAATCGGATTACGACCGGACTCACGTAAACCCGGACTTTTCCCATCTGACTACTCAACTACTCAACTACTCAACTGCAAGGACAGAGAAAAGTCTAGATTCCATAGAATCTTGAAGGCTGTACTAGGAAGCTCTGATACCCTTTACTCCTGATGATCTTAGGAAAGGCACTTTCTCTTCTACTCAAGTCATTTTCACCCCGAAGTAACAACACGTTTACCGAAGCACGAATTTACGCCCGTCCATGAATCTCTGACTCTCAAATTAGACAGCTTACCCTTCCAAACTTTGGGCTTGTTTTGACCCTATTGATTGTCCACCCGCGAAGGCTTTCACCAAGATAAATAGATTACATTTCAAAAATGAGAAAAACGTAAGGCAAACATCAGCGAACTGAATAAACATGAAAAGCACGAGGAGTGTAATCACAGTGGCTTTGTTTGGGTAAGGGTTTAAGGAAAAGGTTGACGCGCAGATGCTCCGGGGATACCAGAGACCGACAGACGTAAACAGGATGTTTGTGACAGAATGGACGGATCTTAGAGGACAGTGAAAACTTCAACGTTCTCTCCCTTCATCGTTTACTGATGGGATTTTCGGAATATTTGCAGAATTGACCATTTGAGTTGGATTTAAATATGGGCAGCATGGACAGCGTCCCCCTTTAGAAAAATGGAAAGACTGATCATCATTTTAACCCTGTTTGGACGGACTGAGTAGGTGTCTCACCGAAAAGCAGACGATGGGAAGGGCTGTTGGTAATATCTCCACATGCAGTTTTACATTTATGGTATTTAGCAGACACCCTTCTCCAGAGCGACTTACAAAAGTGCTTTGCTGTTCACTCAGAGAATATCCTTTAGCTAGTAGACGAGGCTGGAATCTAGAGATTCCTCACATTTAGATCCTTTATGGAGTTAAATATTCCTGAAACAGATGAGTCTTCAGTCTGCGTTTGAAGACAGTGAGGGACTCAGCTGTTCGGACCCCCAGGGGAAGTTCTATGCTTTTCTCTTGTGGGTTTGTGTTGATATAGGGTGAAACATTCATTTTCTTTAGTGTAATGAGTAATAATTGCTGTTTTACAGTGTGTGTGTGTGTGTGTGTGTGTGTGTGTGTGTGTGTGTGTGTGTGTGTGTGTGTAGGTGTTCCAGGGAAGCGTAATGAGCTTTACTATGAGTGCTGTAAAGAGCCCTACCCTGATGTGACGTTCACGGTGACCATGCGGAGACGGACGCTGTACTACGGCCTCAATCTGCTCATCCCCTGTGTGCTGATCTCAGGGTTAGCACTGTTGGTGTTCCTACTGCCTGCAGACTCTGGAGAGAAGATCTCACTAGGTAACGCACACTTGCAAACACACACAAATTGTTATTTGAAAGCAGGTGAACATGTCAGCCCTATTTAAGCTCGTTGGCCATCCTTTCTCAATGCAATACGCATCAAGATGGCGTTGGCTCCCTTATGCACTGATAACCGTCTCCAGTCCATTTTGGGAAGGCTGTCCCCAAGATTGGATGGCTTCTGTGGGAATTTATGCCCATTCATTCAAAAGAACCTTTGTGAGGTCAGGCACTGATGTTGGACAAGAAGGTCTGGCTCACAACTGATAATACAGTTTGTCCCAAAGGTGTTTAGTGGGAGGTCAGGGTTCTGTGCAGGCCACTGGAGATCATCCACACTAACCTGTCAACCATGTCTTGACCTCGATTTGTGCACAGGGACTCGACAAGGAAAGGGCGTTCTCCAAACACTTGCCACAAAATGCCAAAATGTTTTGTATGCTGTCCACTGAGTGTGTATCTCCACATTAACCCAACAGTACAGGGGTCTGGTGACCCCGAGTGGTTTGGGGACTCTTGTCTGACTCTTGTCTGAGCTAATCAATGCAAGATCATTCATGAAGAAACACAACCACCATCATGAAAACACCAGTTGAGGGAATTTGGTTTTGAGCAGCATTGTTCCTTCCATCCCATACACAACATAGAACACACACACGCAACGCCTCGTCTTAGGATATTAGTGTCTGTACAGACTGATTGTAAACGTGTGAAGTGCAAAAAAGTCGTGTAATGTGAAAGGACAAATCAGATTTTGACTTCTTTGCTCTCTCTGTTCCTCAGGAATCACCGTCCTGCTCTCGCTGACCGTCTTCATGCTATTGGTTGCTGAGATCATGCCGGCCACTTCGGATTCGGTTCCTCTTATAGGCATGTCTTACCTTATTACTAGAGACGCCTGGTGCATTACACTGTAATTGCTCTAATAGTCCTTCACAGACCTCCAGTTTTGGCTTTTGATTAACTGATTACTTCTTTGAAACCTACATACCAGCAAGTAGCATAAAGGAAACATGCTTAAATCATCATACACACAGTCAGCACAGCAGGTGCAGCGTCCCAAATCGGACCTTTGTTTAGGCTGTTCATATTATCTTTATAACGTGATCTATATCTGACATTCATCAGCACAGTTCACACAACTGAAAAATTCAGCTCCCAAAAATTGATTTCCTTTTTGCCAGCCTCTCCGGACCTGTGTAGGAATTCCAGTGTCTGACAGCTGGGCTTTTCACTGAGAATGGGTTCAAGCTTGCTGTGAAAAGGCCCCATTATTTGGACACTCCCACTACTTTGGACTACGTTCTTGGTTTCTTTGAACTTTGGTTTTACAGCCATGTCCTCCTGCTGCCCTTTCTTTGGAAGGGTCTTCATAATCCTTATAATACGTCTATGTTTGTGTAAATAGAGAATCAACCCAAATATTTGAGGTCTGTTACCTCATTATCCCACCACTGAGAACACCCCTCACTGCTGTTGTCCATTTTTTCTCAACACCCATTTATGATGAATGTCAAAGTGGCCCAAATCAGAAACGAAGGTCAGAGACAGTGTCACACAGATTTGTGTTACGTATGACCAGAGAAATTGGATTTTGGTGACTTGTCCCTGCTGTGTGGATGGATTTTGAGATAGTACAACCCCAGACAGTTTGAAGGTTTAAGCACTTAGTTCACACTGTAATAATCGGATACATTCGCTTAAAAGCAAACTTTAAACACAGACAGACAGACACACACACACACACACACACAAACACTGTGAATGTTCTGCTTTCAATCAGCAATCCAGCTGTTAAGATATGCTCCATAACACATGTAGTGTGTGTGTGTGTGTCTGTGTGTGTGTCTGTGTGTGTAGCTCAGTACTTTGCAAGCACAATGATGATCGTGGGCTTGTCGGTGGTGGTCACGGTCCTCGTCCTGCAGTTTCATCATCATGATCCACAGGGAGGCAAGATGCCAAAATGGGTGAGTGGAGATGTAGTCTTTGAAAGCCACTGTTCAAAAGACATGTTGTTGCTTTTCTAAGTGAATATTACTGAACTTGTCCTACAGTGGACAAAAAAGGGCATTTAATATGGCACGTAGAAGCGCAATTATCCCTTTATTCAGATGGAAGGTACAACATTGAGCAATACAACCTGCTTCAGTCTGCTAGAACACTAAAGCTTGGGAGAAACGTCCCCTTTCAGAAGGGCAGCCGTCCCAAACACAAGGACAGGCCGCTGAGGACTGACATTACAAATGAAGAACACTGACCTCTGATTCTTCAGTCAAAGTTCGGATCCTGAAAACTGCAGTACACAAACCATTCCAACCCACCGGAGCAACCTGGAGCAGATCTGCCAAGAAGAACGCAAGAAGAAGGATGTGTAACATGTGTAAAAGGAATGATGGACTTTTAAACGAGGTCTCATTATTATGATGACGACGATGACGAGGATAAGCTCCTTTGTCAGTGTTTGTGGACATAAATGTGGGTATCTGATGAGCCTCCCCACCCACACCTGTGAAATAAGACAACCCTGGTCTATTTTACTGATTAGTCCAGTGAATAACTACCCCTCTAAATACACCAGCCATCATTAAACTTTCCTTCACGCTCCTTTAATTGTCAACAACAAACTGGAGGTCATCCTATGATGCAGCGCAGGAGAATGGTTTATATATTGAAGTGCAAAAACATTTAAATCCAGGTTCTATTTAAAAAGTTCAAGCATGATCTTGAACTTCTTTGGAGGCACTTCCTCCACATCTCCACACAAAGACTTAAAAACAAGCAGAAATGAGGTACACGTGGCTCAGAATGGCTCAGTATGATCCAGTATGATCCGAGTTCCAATCCCAGGTCATGCTGCTTGCCATTGGCAGTCGGAGTCGGAGCGAAATTGGCCTGCTCTCACTGTCTGAGTGGGTTGATGGCACTCTCTCCCCACATCACCATTTTCCTCTGAGTGTGTTGGATGTCCAGTGAGGTTGGCAGGCAGTTTGAAAAGAGGCAGTAGGCTGGTGTCACAAGTTTCAGAGGAAGCATGTGGTTGTCTTCTCCGTCCTAGAGCATCACACGTGATAGAGGAAGTACTGTAATGGGGGTTGAGGAATTGGTACGTCTACATTCGTGGGTCAAAATTGGGTTAAAAAATAAAAAAAAAGGATGTAAGGTACACGTCCTTTCAAGCCGAGGGGCCTGGTTTGAAAACAGAGCCAACATGAAATAAAGTGGCCTGCATGAAAATGCTCTTCTAGCACTGACCTATGTTTTGGGAGACTGGTGGCCAGCATGCTAATGCCTCACATCCAGCGAGGTTGGAGGAGGCCAGTGGCCAGTATGCTAACCCCACACTAGTGATTTTGGATTAGGGCAGTAGCCAGCATACTCACACTTCTGTAGATGACCAGTGACTGAAGCTGAAAATGACTGACCTCCTGTATGCAGGAATTATACTGGTATCAAGGACAGGACAGGATGGTGCTGTTGGTCGTTGAGACCTCAGAGAACTTTTGAAGAAAATAAAATACATCACCTTTAAGATCCTATTATTTTTCAATAAAATGCAGTCTGGGGAAATTAAGTCTATCGAGATTGATATTGTTTACATTCATGAGATCATATTTTCTATATTACTGATTATTGAGTCTCAGCCTGTGCAGGTGTGGAACATTCTAGACGGAAGCCGTGACACGGGCAGATGGTGAAGCTATACACAGTTAATCAAGTCCCTTCAATAAAATTTTAATGTCGTCTTCTCAGCCCTTATTAGAGGGAGGAAAGGGGAACTCTTTGGAAGTCCGGCTGGCCAGCGTTTCTTATTTAGCTCAGGCCCGCTGGGAGCTGCCTACACTGAGACAGGTCTGAATCTTTAAACAGAGCAGGGCTCGCTGAGGGCCACACACACACACACACACAACTCCATCTGCCTAACATAACTGGTACCCAGCGGGGCTCAGTCTGCCAGCTTCTGTGTGTGTGTATGTGTTCACCAGACAAAAAGATTTGCAGAACATAGTGAAATGGCCCTCACCAGCATACCTCATTCTTCTCATTTCAAGCCTGGCTTTAAGGTTTTAGACCGTTTTCACAAGCTTGGATTAAGTTTGGTCTTGCATTAATCTGCTATACCGATCATGACCCCCTTCTGAAAACGGTAATCAGCCCAGTTTTATGGTGTATTTACAACATCCGCTTGATTGGGTCAAAATGCTAAGATTCAATATTAAAGGAAAACTGTACATTTGTAAGGAGGCTCTAGTTCTCTGCTGGGCCTCAAATCTGGATACGAGATGCGATACAGTTGGGCATGGAGGCATACAGTTTCCATATGGCATCCTGAGGCACATCTACCCACAGATGTTGCAGATGAACCTGTAGATGCTGTCAAAACTGGCAACCCAACTGGTCCAATAAATGTTTGACTGGCAATAAATCTAACTAAGCAGGACAAGGAAGTTCTGTCCGAGACATTTCTGGGAAACGCTTTCTGTTTGAGGACAAGAAGTATCCTGCTGTAAAAGGAAACACGTTGTTGCAGGATGCCTTGCACGTACGGCTGAGCTGTTATTGTCCCTCGCATCACTACTAGAGGTGACCAACTGTTGGCCAACTGGCTCCTGAGATCATCACACCAGGAGTTGGAACAGGATTGAAGCACTCACCACGAGGCCTCCATACTCAAATCCAACCAATCACCAAACAGAACCTGGATTCATCAATAAAGATGATATGGTGCCAGCCCATAGCAGTCCACTTTCTCCTTCACAAGCCCACTGCAAAGAAGGCGACAGTGACTTTGTCAGAATGGCCTAGATGGTGGCAGGTCTTCAAACAACCATCTTGGTTATCTCAGTCAGGTGATGCTCCCCCTCTGAAAAGCTGTCAACTTGGAAAATGCCTTTGAGTGCTTCATAAAGGTGTGTCTAACAGTCAGCAATCTCCCGCCAAGAGATCACATTTATAATTATTACAAAGATTTGATTAGCATTAAATATTTAAAGTAGAACGTATCTTTTACCATTTTACTCCCCTGTGCGCGGTAAAGAACACTACCCCTAATCCTGACTAAAGCGAACTGAATCAGTCAACGATGTCAGATGCCAGAAGAGCATTCTATTGGTGAGCAGCAGCAGAATCCAGTGGAGTTTCACTGTCAGCTACGATGTGTTTTAAAGGGAGAGGAGAAGAGTGTTGGAAGGAGTGAAGATCAAAGTCAGATCCTGTAGTGGAGCGCTGTTTATTTGAAGAGCGGCTTGTCGGTGTTCTCAGGGTCAGTATGAAAGATGGGATGTGCATGTTCCAAATGTGAAAATGTTTCTTTCACAGATTTGTTTATGCTTTATCTCCGGAACAAAAGAAGGCAGGTTGCACCAGTTATGCTTAAGGGTGTATCCTTAGGAAAACATAAAGACATACACAGACAACTCAGAACGTACCTGTTTATTATTGCGTGAGTCCTCCTCGTGCCTCAACAACTGACCGGATCATTTGAGGCATCGACTTCACAAGACCTCTGAAGATGTCCTGTGGTTTCTGGCACCAAGTCTTGAGCAGCAGGTCCATTAAGTAATGTAAGTTGTGGGGTGGGACCTCCATGACACTCATGACCATGTTGCTGGTTCGTTGGTTTCCTTCCTTGGAGCACTTTTGATAATGGGAACACCCCACAAAACCTACCTGGTGTTTTGGAGCTGTTCTGACCCAGTTGTCTAGAACATCAAAGTTGGTTTCTTGTCAAAGTCTCAGTTTCAACACTCAACTTGTGGTACTAATGTTATGGCTTATCTGTGTACACTAAATGAATGCCAGTTGAAGGGGTCAGCTGGACACTGAATATACACCAATGAGTCAAACATATGACCACCTGCCTAATATGCTGTTGGTCTTGTGCCTCCAAAACATCTCTCTCTATAAGATCTCTGAAGTTATCTAGCACCAAGTGATTTCAAGTCCCGTCACGAGATGGTATAATTCTGATGATTGCTTAAACCCCTTTGGTTGTCAGTTTGACCCAGAGGGGATATTATTCTTCAGCCCTTGTGCATCGATGAGCCTTGGGCACCCAACAACCTGTCATTAATTTTTTGTATGTTCCTTCTTGAACGGCTGTTGGCAGGAACTCACTACTGGTCACTGCCATCTGGACATCTGTCCTTCCATACCCATTCATCTGGCCATAATGATTTGACCTTGCCACAGTTTCTCAGGTCTTCGTGCCAACCCATTTCTCCTGGAGTCCATCACAACTATGAGAACTGACAGCTCCATTACTATCTGCTACTATCGTTGTTCACTTCTTGCGTAAGTGGTCAGGATCAGGATCAGGATCAAGTCAGACGTTCAGGATCATTCTTGCATTTAGTAGATTTTTAGGTTAAATGTTGGAAGTAAATATATGACAACAGGTATACCCCCAATCCCCCCAATCACAGGTACATTATATGGACAAAAGTATTGAGACACCTGCTCATTAAAAAGAGTTTGTCCTGCTTTTGTTTTACTAACTGACTCTAATATCCAAGACTTCCTACTAGATTTTGGAACATTGCTGTGAGGATTTCATTGCATTCAGCAGCAACTATGTCAATAACGTTAGGATGTTGGATGATGACCATCCCCAACTCCACAAGTCATCCCAAAAGTACTGGATGGAGCACTCCAAAGCTCAATGCTGGAAGGCTTTATACTCCTCTAGCCCGCACCTGGCATTAGACATGGTGCCAACAGGTCCAAGTTTATCTGCTCCACAGTGTCCAATTCTATCGGCAGTACTTCTCTACAGGGACAAGACAAGCTATGTGTGCATTTGCACATCTGTGCCAGCAATGAGATCAACTTAAAGGAGGGGAATGCATTCTTTATAAGTGGTGTCCACAAACATTTGGACATACCATGTATATGATTTGTTAATGTTGTCCTGTGTCAGATGTTGATCAACAGTACTTTGACTGTAGCTTCCACTTCTGCCCCACAGGTGAGGGTGATCCTGCTGAACTGGTGTGCTTGGTTCCTGCGCATGAAGAAACCAGGTGAAGATCGCAAATCAGGCTATAAGTATGCCCACCCGCCAATGCACCACACCAGCGCCAGCAGCATCCAGATGGGTGCCGTCCCAGGACAGGCATCTTCTTCCTCAGCCAGCTCAGCCACTAATGGCCACATGAACCTGTACTTCGGCTACCACACCATGGACAGCGCCTGCTGCCCAGCCAGCAGCGACTCGGGGGTGTCATGTGGTGGGGGACGGCCTGCAGGGGGTTCTCCAGGTCACGAGCAGCAGCGTGGGGAGGTGGTGGCGGTGGCAGGCGAGAGGGAGATCCAGCGCATCCTGGCAGAGGTGCTTTACATCTCGCAGCGTTTCCGAGCGCAGGATGAGGCCGAGGCTGTGTGCAGCGAATGGAAGTTTGCTGCCGCTGTGGTGGACCGCCTCTGCCTAGTCACCTTCTCTCTCTTCTCCATCATCTGCACCTTCACCATCCTAATGTCGGCCCCCAACTTCATTGAGGCTGTCTCCAAGGACTACACATAATCACATGTTTCTCGCTTTGAGATTTTAATTTTTTTTGTAGATTAATTAGATTCTGACAAAGAAAAACTAACCAACACCATGTGACTCTAGTGATTTTAGTGTCAACGTGAGTCAGTGTGAATCAGTGGGTCAGTGCAATTTAGTGACTCGGCGTGAGCCGCGAGAATCAGTGAACCAGTGTGATTCAGTGAGTCAATGTGAGCTGTATGAATCAGTGAGTCAGTGTGATTTATTGAGTCAGGGTGAGTTGTGTGACTCAGTAAGTCAGCTACAATTCACAGTGTGTGAGAAGTGGGAACAGATAGTGTGAATTGGTGAGATTTAGTCTGAATCACTGTGAGTGAGTTTGATTCTTTGAGTCATTGTTTTAGTCAGTCTAAGAGTCAACAAGGAAAGTGTAAAACAGTGAGATTCAGAATGATTCACAGAGTGACAGACTCAGGGTAATTGTGAATCAGTGAGATTCAGTATTAGCTGCAGTGATTCACTGAATCATTGTGGTTCATTTTAACTCTGACTTATAGCTACATTCACCCCAAATAGACTCCGGCACAGAAAGGCATATGAATGAAAAGATCTTTATCAGTAGATTATGTAGATGTTAGGAAATGAACACACCTGATTTACTTCATCAGTAACATTAGAAAAGGAAACGTCATTATATTGATCAGGTTTATGTGACACCAGCCTTTATGACATTATTTCATGAAGCTTTTTTTTTTCATAAACAAGCCACTGGACAGAAAAATCACTGTTTTGCTTAGAAAGGAGACAGTAACTGACAGGGATTCGTTGACTTGCTGCAATTCCTTGAGTCACTTTGATTCAGTCCAAGTGTTCCAGTGTGAGTCGTGTGAATCACTGAGATTCACTGTAAATGCACCGTCTCACTGATTCGCCGAATTGCTGTGTTTCCGTTAGTCACCGTGATTCAGTGTGAATCAGTGTGACACTCACTGCAAATACTCCACAAATCTCACTGTTTTGCTGTGATTCCTTGAGTCTGTTGCGATTCACTCTGTGTGAGAAGTGTGAATCAAAGAGATTCACTGTAAATACACCGTCTCACTGATTTACTGAATTGCTGTGATTCCTTAAATCACTGTTAGTGTGACTCAGTGTGAGGTGCACTGTAAGTCACACTGATTCACTGGGCCTCAATGATTCAGTACAAGAGTGTGATTCTATGAGATCCGAGTATGATTCACTGAGAGTCACTGAGAGATGATTCATTCAGTCCCTTGGTATTCAGTGTAAGTGTGAGTGAGTCAGTGTGAGAGGTGTGAATCAGTTTGACTGCTTGTGATTCAGTGTGTACTGCCAAAGTCGTCAACTTCTTTCCTGGTCGTTTTTTGGAAACGTGAACAAATGTTGATTTTAAAAGAAAAAGTATCTATAATGACCAAACTGAGTGTATTTTTCAAGCCTAGGTACTTCTGAGCGAACACGTAGACCTTCTGAGAAGCTCCGGGACTTCAGCTCGATGTGGCCCGTCCACTGTAGCCTCACTCTGGTGCACGCACGGTGCAGTAGTTTGGTGTTTCTGAGTGTGATAGTAGCACTCTCTTGGCCTCTCCATTTACTGCTCTCCAAAACACTGTGCTCCTCCCACATCACGTCTACGTAACACTGCGTTTGTCGTTGTTGTTATTGTTGCTGTTTTTGCTTTTATTAATCAGTCTGTCACTCAGTCGCTGGAAATGCAGAAGTTCACCGTCTTTGCTGAAGACTCGTAATCCAAGAAAGATCGAACGGAAAGAGTGGCATGATTACAGACATGAATTTGAAGGACGTTCAATCCTTGAAATCATACGTTTCCTTCTTATTTCTGAGTCTTCTCAGGAACTGGGTTTGGGTTTGGGTAAGTAGCAGGGAAAGCACGGAACTGTACCGCAAGAAGGTCCCCGATGCCAGACACCTAACCCACACTTTCTGTGTTGTAACACTTCGTTGTTTGTGGTCCTGAGTTACTATTAAAGCACATGTATCACATTCTTTTATTTAATATCACTTGATGCACACCATCAACAAGGTGGATGAACAAAACTGACGTCCCAGGGATGTGGAAACTCCTATAGACTGGCTGAAAGCGTGTGAAGAGAGACGTAGTCATGGGATGTAGCTGATATTTTTATGTAAAATGTACTTATATATGTATAATAACAGCACTGTGGTTAAAGTACAGTATTTCACCCCATAGCTTGTGTTGTGCCCCGATCTAAGCTGTCCTCGTATCGTTGGCTGTTTTTCTTTCTGTCCTCACTTTGTGGCGAAATGTACAGAAATGACATCACTACGATCTAATTGTCATTTTATTAGAAAATATAGATTTTAAACAAAACCTCAATAAAGAAACTCTTGAGTGATCCATTGGTTTAGTGAAGTCTCCCAAAAGCTGCCATAGAAAGCTGTCTTTAATGAATAAATCAAGGTTACCTTGGTCCTGGAGAGCTGGATCACTGCATGGTTCACTGGTTTTCCTGCTCTAATAGATCCACTAAAGCTGGTAATTAACCACCTGAATCAGATGTGCTTGAGCAGGAAAAGTACACAACTGTGCAGGAATCTGGTACTACAGGATCAGCACTCTACCCCTGCTATAAATAAGTAAGCAGGTGACTTGATGATGACGATGTGCTTTAAGCTTTTAACCTCGCCCTCACTCGCTTCCTTGGGTCTTTCTCAAGTCTTAGCACAGGTAGTCCAGTTTGTCTTTGAGGGAGCAAACTCTGGCACAGGAAAAGTCACAGCCATGACGCCTGGTTCCTGAAGCAACCCGTATTCCTATAACTATCAGAGTCCGTTCCAGTGTCAGGACTTTTAAACAGGGTTTATGTTCATGTCAGGGGCGGGTCAAAACTGTTATGTACCAGTTTGGGGGTCTTAGATTTGGCCTGTTGTAAAGCTCAGTTTCGGTTCTGCAGGATGAGGAACAGCAGTGTTTGAGGTTGTCAGGTTGTCACTTCCATGTTCTGAACTCTCATTATTCTAATCTATACTAAGATAAACACAGGTCCCCTTTAAGCTGATTCACACCCATATGATTTATTAACACAAGGACGTCCATCAGCAGAGCCACTCATTCATGTTTATGTCCACAGCTATTTCACCCACGACTCGTTTTAAATGAAATATTTCAACTTTATTTGTTTTTGCAGCTGACAAATAAACAGAATTTCAATAAGAGTGAGGGTCCGAGAGTATAAATTTTGGAGGCTGTGCAGGTGAGACAGCCACTGCAGAGCAGTGCTGAGGCTTTAGCGATCCAGTAGCCTGTGGGACATATAGTGATTCTATAGTTTATCACAGGACTGATTCTGCTAATGCATTCATTATATTGCAAAAATGGCATCACATTACAGATGATATAAAAAAATGCTTAATAAGTTGAGAGTTCAAGCATCACCAGATTAATATGGTTCTTTTATAACACGTCTTCACATAAAAAAGATTGATATGTCTGTCTAGAAGTCAATCACTATAGTGAGTTCAACAGACCATCTTCTAATTTAGGTGCCTCAGCTTTTCTTTATCTGGGTCAACAATCAGCAGCCATGGGCTCCTCTAAGCAGTTGCCGAGCACTCTGAACATTAACAGAACTGATGCCCACAGAGTATGAGAAGACTATAAAAAATGACCATTACAGGAATGGTGGAGGTCAAGTTGAAGTGTGGACAACCTCAAAGCTTTGAGAGAACTGTTTGTAAGATTCCCAGAAAGGCAAATCAACACCCCTGTTTGACTGCAGAACACGTTCAGGAAACTTTGGGTTCTGGAGGTTTGGTGCTCTGTCCTGCTGTACAGCAGAGTAGAAGGACCTTCGGAAGTTCTCAGAAGAAAACCTTTTGTGCATCTTCAACAATTTTTCAACGGAACATCTAAGCAACCAGTTGCATTTGGAAAGACGTCCAATGATATCAGGTCAACTTTTAGTTGCTTGAATATTCACAGGGTGAAGTGACGTCCTATTGGTTGACAGTGCATCCAGTAGCATCCCACACATTTTCAATCTGGGATAGGTCTGGAGAGTTGACTGGCCACAGCATAGTATTTGTATATTATGAGTGTGTATTGAGTGTGTGGGGTGTATTTCAAGGAGCATATAAAGTGATTAAAAGTGGACTGACCTCCTGGTCCAGTTCAAGCTCCTCTCCAGGACTGAGTTTCTTCAGGACTTCAGTGACCACAGCCTGGTCTCGGTACACCGGAATAACATTGAATTTGAAGTTCAGCTCGTCTATGGGCAGGTTGTACTTGCGTGCATGGTTCTGCAGCACCCCTGCAGGACAAGAAAATGTATGTCATCATTTTTCTCCACAGGAAAACTCGGAACACACACTTCTATGAGTTTCATAACACCTACCTGTGAGGAAGCCCTGAGGAAAGAAGAAGCCAGAGATCCAGAAAGACTTGGGCGGTGCTCTCGTTAACCAGCTCTACAAACAGACGCAGCAAAAAGTGATTTAATTCCATAAACATACAGCACAAACATTAGCTAGCGGGGTCTACATATGGCAGTTTATTTCATCCACTTCATTACACTTATAAACACTACAGTTGTTTGCATGCGTTACGCTTCACTGCATCTGCCCACAGTACGTTTAGTATTACCTCGGTGGAACTGTATAGGCGTAATAAAGATATGCTTTTTGCAGCCAGAGGTTGCTCTAACAGGCAACAATCACTTCTAGTTCAATTCCCATCCAGGGCATGAAAGAAATCTGACTTGCTAACTAGAGCAGGGGGCTGCAGGTTATAGCAGAGCATTGGCCCCTTTTTGTCCTTGAGCAGGAATTTTTGGTCCGAAGTGCTTCCAGAACCGAGATTGTCCTCAGTGTGTGTTCCCCTGCTCACGACCTTCCTCCGAAATTACCCGTCACTGTTTATGTTCCAAGATGAATCGTTCCAATCAGGTACAAAGCAGGGAATTATATGATCTTGCTGCAGATTAAAATGCTCTGAGACTGAAATGTGAGGAGAAGAGTTAGATCATGGTAACTAGTAAGGTGTAAAAATGCACCAGTCCATAATTATGCATCATTTGAATGGTGGCCATTCAGCTGCATTGATTTTGAAATGTTACAATCAATTACAATTATATTAAACAATAAATGATGTGCTGTTTTTTAGCTGCAATAAAGTTTTTGGTCTGCTCTTCAAAGTAAAGGTCCTTCTCAACCCCAACAAATCTGTTTTTATTGTGTGCAACCAATAGATTTCATGACGCATTGGATCATTTACTACAGAATCATAATAAGAATGTGTGTTCTGATGCACAGAGAAAATGTAGGGATAATTACGTGGATTACTTACTTCATAGTCTTCAAAAGTAATGTCCATAACATTATAAATATTATTATTATTATTATAAAAAAAAAAAAACCACCAATAAAAGAACGTCGTCCATTATTTACATAAACTTTTGGAACGCTTGGCTAATTTTGCAGGGTAATTTATATTCGATTGATTAGAGAAAATGATAAAAGTATTTATAGGAGCCAGATATTGTTAATGTCAGGAGATCCGAGGCTACTAACAGTAGTCTTCATTTGAAACGTCATTAAGATTAGATCACTAGATGTCTATGAATTTTAACCACGTTTTGATGAAAACAATTACTTGTGCCCACAATTTGTTGGCGTTTTGGCTTAAAAAGACTAAAAACACTTATTCATCCGAGTTCTTTTTTATTTTTGTTATTTATGTATCAGTATTATCCCATTATCAGGACTTTCATTCTGAAATCTGTGTGAGCAAAGATTTTTCACATATAACCCAACATATGATATCTTTAGCCCCGCCCCTCTCTCTGATCAGTCAGAGTCTGCATGCAGGTTGAGCATGTACACATGGACAGAGCAGTAACCATGCTCTGGAGGCTCCAAGCAACACTCTTCACAATCCTCCCAGCACTCCACCAACACACAAACGGCAGCAAATAGCCTACAGACCTCCCTCACGTTTCCACATTCATTTATGAAGAAGTTTAAAAAGCAGTGTTAAATGGCTTCTGGCCATGTTGGTCAAAAGTTTAAAAATGTTCAATTCCAGCTGAAAAACTCGTACCATTTGTCATTTAAAAGGAGGCAGCCAGTAAAATGAGAGCTCCCTGTTTTTCATTATAGATGCTGTTATGAGGAAGGTTTGGTAAGAACCTGTGAGAACAGACCCCTCAGCAATGTATCTTGGGCTGTAGTTTAATGTAGAAATATGATGCTCTATGTTTACTTTGACTGAGAGGGACAAATGAAACCTGCTGGGTTTAGTCCTTTAGACCTTTCACATCAGGTATTTTATTTCCCTTTTTTGTAGAGATGTTGTGATACAGCTGTTTGAAGAAACTTTTGATGACGGTGGCAACTGTGATCAGGAGCAGCATCAAAACAATTCAGGATTCATTTGGTACTTTGTCTCTTAAATCTGCAAAACGGGTGGAAAACGTGCTGCAGAATAAGGGTTCCGTGGTGTGAATTATAGTAATTGTAAATTCTACGCAAACCACTGGTATTCGTTAAGATACACACTCTTAATAAATCGGATGCTTATGCAGCAGCAGTGAATCTAATGGAACTAAAGGTCCATCTTATCATTTACTCAGAGTTTCTCCTGTTTCTTTGAACACTTCATGAATGAGGCCCATTGTATGTATCATAGCAGTGAAAGATATTTCCTACCTCAGTGTGCTCGCTCTTTTTTTTCTCTCTCTCACACACACACACACACACACACACACACACACACACACACACACACACACTGTTCTGCTATCCAGCCGTTTCACTCTTAAGATATGCCCCATAACACATGTAGTCATATTAGTGTGTGTGTCTGTGTGTATATATGTGTGTGTGTCACTGTGTTTCTTTGTGTTATGTAAGGGAATACTCCAAACCAGCCACATGGAATAGCAAGCGCATCCAGTCAGCTTTGAGATCAGAGCAGACAGTGTGTGTGTGTGTGTGTGTGTGTGCACGCATGTGTGTCTACCAAGCCATGCAAGATAGCCTTAGGGAGACGAAGTGTGATAGAATGGTTTGAGGATATGTGTGCAAATAGGAAGTATTGAAAAAATATTGTGTCTGGAATTCTGTGTGTGTGTGTGTGTGTGTGTGTGTATGGGGGAACTCATATTTCACTCACTTAAACCTAAGCTGAACATAAATACACATACACAGGCAGAAATCCTCCAATCTACTCACTGGCCACTTTATTAGAAACACCCCTGCTGTTTCATCACAATTATAGACAAACAGTTTAACAAAACCTTCTCTCTCTCACACACACACACACACACACACAAACACACACACACACAGCCCCAGTTAAGCACATTGTGTAGATTATCCACAGTGCAGGCTAGAAAAAGTAAGTGAACCTCTTTGTTAATATTTTCTCTAAGAGATAACTAACAAAAGGTGTTTGAGTTAAGAAACTGCAATTGAAATTGTTTTGATGGAGCTTTGGTCATTAAATTGGGGCACAAAAGGCCTGATTTCTGACTCATTTATTCTTCTCACAAAAGCGTGAACCATGCCATTCAGGACATTCAGGACTGCATGCTATTCTCCCCAAGACTGAGTGAAAAAGAAGAACAAAAGATCTGCAGAAAACTCTACAAACTGAAACACTGTTCATGGGTCCACTTTCAGAAAAGCACTGTACAAACTGCTGCAGCCCATTTCAAGCTTGCCCAAGGACACCTGAGCGTTCCACAATAGAACGTCTGAGATAATGAACACCACTTTTCTGCCCCGGGGCCTGGAATGTCTCGCAATCACTTTCAATAGCTAATTCAAAGGTGTATCCAAACATTTTACAGGAGAATGTAAGAGCAGCAGTCCATGACCTTCAACTGACGAGACGCTGGACGATGATGACAATGACTCAATACATATAAAACAAGAGAATAAATCATTCCGGGGGAAAAAAGATGATTTGTAATGAGGAATGGAGTCCTGAACGTATCTGTCCCTATTAAGATGTCCTGGAAAGGAATGTGCATGCGAGACATCCAAGAAACATTGATATACTCAAACACATTTACAGGAGGAATAAGAATACCCACAATTCCTCATCAGCCTCCAGGGTTTACTTACTTTTTCTAGCCTGCAGTGTTTAATCTACATGCTCAACACTGACGTGAACAGTGTGCATTTACATTCATGCCATTTGGCTGACGCTCTTATGCAGAGTGAGTTACAAGGTTATTCACAGCACAGAGGACAGAGTGGTGTTAGGAGTCTTGCCCAAGGACTCTTATCAGTGTAGCACAGAAATAGTTGCCCAGACTGGGAATCAAACCCCAGTCTCCCACATGACGTGGTGGCTCACTGGTGGTGTTATCTGTTGCACCACACAAACCAGCTCAGTTATTTTGTGTGTTTGTCTATAATTTTGACTCAGATCCTCCACAAAAAGTAGCCCTAAGCCAGTTTTAAACTCAAGCCAAAGATAACTACTGCTAGCCCCAAGCCCGGGTCAGAGGGATATAAAGATTCCCACAGTTGAAGTTCGGAGCAGTGGGACTGTGTTCTCTACAACGATGGATCTGGAATCCAGTACTTTTGGGGTGAGCTGGAGGGCCGTATTCGATTGTGCAACATCAGTACTTAATGCACTAGTGAGTGAATTCAATCAAAAAGCTGTTACCACAGCAAATGAGGAACAAACTACTT
The DNA here is from genome assembly GCA_034509495.1 of Acestrorhynchus altus. NCBI lineage: Eukaryota > Metazoa > Chordata > Actinopteri > Characiformes > Acestrorhynchidae > Acestrorhynchus > Acestrorhynchus altus. The sequence continues at coordinate 15,054,132 of CM067525.1, read as the reverse complement.
TTTAGACTCGTGTTCAGAAGAAACATAGGACGAGCAGGTGTCTACAAACGTTTGGACATATGGTGTTCCTCAGGTGGTCAGTGAAACCCATTACCTGTAAGGCAGTGCGCAGGGTGAGGTCTCTGACCCAGCTGCCCAGTGGCTTCAGTGAGATATACACTGAACTGGCCCAGCACTGTGGAACCTAATTATTCAGAAGGCTGCTGTACATCATCTCCATCTACACAGACATCACTTCCTTCCCTGCTACAGCCATCTGCAGAGTGCTCAGAGACTCCTGAAGTGGAAAACGTGGGCAAGCAGACAAACACAAAGAGGTGGGGAAAGATTTCAGGAGAAAAGTCAGAAAACAGAGAAGACGGCATTCATCGCCAAATCGTTATGTAGGTCAGCGATTCTTCAGCCAAATCCTCGGGGAGCCTCCTTCTGCACAATTTTGATTTTCTTCCCTCTATCACACCTGACTCAACTCATCCACCGATTATCAATTCCTACATGAGCAACACAGGCCTCCAGAATATCTCTGACATGCAGCTCCCAAACTAGGTCATATTCTGATTGTTACCAGGCTTGGTTCAGATGATCTTATTCATCCAGAGGTAGGTTCATAATGTTTTGTCTGTTATTGTTATTATTATTTGTCTATTATTATTATTGAGGTTCAGGAACTATATTCTATGTAGACATCATCCTGAAGGTCACTGTGATTCTTTTGGCTTCAGTCGAACATTAGCATCAGACATCTTTGGGGGTATGAGAATCAGACCCCCATCAAATAATGTTGGTTAGTCCAGGTAAAACATCCTTTTTTGCACACACACACACACACACACACACACACACACACACACACACACACACACACACACACACACACACACACACACACAGGTTTACTGGTAAAATGCTGACTCTGCGTTGCTCCTCTCCAAAGGTCAGTCAACAGCAGTCTTATGCAAGTAGTAAACTGTCACTAGCTGCTGGAGCTGCTGACTCAGTCAGGACGCTTACGTAAGGTTACCTGTGTGGAGTAAAAAGACGACAGTGGGGAACTGATGGGACAGAAAGTTATGGAGGAAGGAAGAGCAGTGTTGTCTATTTGTCTGGTAACGCTGTGAAGAGGTCAGAAGAAACCTCTGCTGACAGTCTTGCTTGAACAATAAGCTTTATTATAAAGAAGACAATGTCAAACACAGGTACCACGGTTACCCGGAGAACCCCATTCTGGAATCTTAGCTCATAGGCTCTGTTCCTATACCCCAATGTTCTCCTCCCCTGATGGCCTCTTTAACAGACCATATGAACTGTTCATTATAAATCACCCAAAGACATACAAACAACACTGGACTAATACAAAATACTAACGAACAGAAATATTCGAGAACAGATTTTGTTGGATTACAAATTCACCTCAGCAGCTAATGACAGAGTGGGGTTACAATAGGATTGTATTCTTTCTTTTAAAACACAGGTTTATGCTTTTTTCTTCTCAACAAACTGATTTTTATATGCATTTACACTCGTTTCCTTGACACGTTTTTATGCTTTGTTCAGTCCAACAAAAGTGAACAGTTTTGGTCAAAGTACCGGATTTGATCCAAAGCACAACTCTTCAACCATTCCTTACTTGATTCACGTGTGTGCTTTAGGTTATGGGCTGCTGTCCTAACATTCTCCTTTGAATTAATTCTTCCCATCAGCAATGATGCTCCCTCCACCACGCTTCACAGTTTGAGGTTTCAGGGTTGGACAATTTATCTAACTCTGCAATGATGGGCACCCTGCTCTTTATTGATGCTATTAATGATTTTTTTGGCTTTGTGCACCTCTATAACATGTCTTCTGTGGTATTGTTTATTGTCTGTGGTTAAAGTTGTTTACGTCTAGACATGGTTCACGATAACATGTCTTTCTTGAGAAGAACAGACTTGTCTGTAATGTTTTTGTGTCCCTTAATTCAACGAATAAAGCACTTCTGAAACACACTTCCAATCTCATGTCTTTAATCTGAAACATCTTTTGCCAATTAGCTTTGGAGAAGTGATTAATGAACACTTTGATGTTCATTTGAAGAGTTTAATGAGATTTAACACAATCTGATCACTTGTGTCAACAGTTAGGCTTTAGAGTTGTGGAATTCAGCCATTAGAAGGGGAGTCTGGATACCTTGGAACATATATTGTAAGTATATAATATAGGGTGTGTGTGTGTGTGTGTGTGTGTGTGTGTGTGTGTGTGTGTGTGTGTGTGTGTGTGTGTGTGTGTGTGTGTGTGTACTGTCCCACTCATAGCAGTGTGCAGAACTGAGTGCGAGTAACTGGATTACATGTTTACAGTACATTTAATAAAAAGAAAGGTAAAAGTAATCCGCAGTGAAAGACAGTAATGAGATTCTATGGAAAATCTCATTAGGAGGAAAAGGAAGTAGATGTAAGCTACACGCTGCCCCCTCAATACGACAGAAAATGAAAGAGGAAAATTAAGAAGATCAGCCGAGCGTGGCTCAGTTATGCTTTGCACAATCTTCAGTCAGGCTTCCGGATCACTTCAGCAGACTTAACTTTCCCGCGTGACAAATGAAATGTTCATATCAAATGCAATTTCAAAGTTAAAAGCAGTCTGATTTATATTACTGTTCTTCTATTTTCTTTGTATTCTTTTTCCTGGTGATACAGTGATGATACACCCAACCAACCATGGGATACCATCTGAGCAACCACCTGGAATGCCATATCAACTGCCTAGCATCACCCTAGCAACTACTAAGCAACTCAATAGTAGCTATATGCAATACCACAGGAACCACCTACAATAGCATAGTAACCAACTGTGTGTGTGTGTGTCTTGTACCTGATGCAGAGTACTTGTATCCCTCATTCTGAGTTTCTGGGGAGAAGAAGCTTTTGAGGCTGGTGTGCAAACAGCGCTGATGTACCAACTCCCTCCATAAGTAATTTCACCCACACATACACATGCATGCACGCGCACACACACACACGCACGCACGACCACGCACATGCACACACACATATTTCAGATTGTTGCATCAGTGACTGACACCTTTCCAGGAATTAATGAGACATCAATGTCACCGAAGCAAAGTTCAATGCCTTCATCAGGTCTTCACATCGTAAAGTACGGCTGCAACTCCGGCCTAATCCTGCCATCTCTCACAAATCACTGCTTAACATTCTCAGGGGCGATGAAGCCCCCCACTGTAAAAACACTCACAGTGGAACTCGACCAACTTTCATATAGTTCTGTAGAGTTCAGTTGTGTGAAAAGTGAATCTATTTACAGCATCAGACACTATTCTCACAAACATGTGTATAAATTTCATAACCAACCAATTAAAATGCTCCAAATTGATGTGGAATAAAATCATTTTACATTGATTTTTATCACCAAAAACAGTTGCACAAATGGTGACCAGGAACAATAAATGATTAAAGATGTAGGTATGATCAATATTTATTGATCTACACATACAGAAGCAGAGTCTCTCAGTATGGCGTCTGAATAACGCAACGGCAGACGTCTTCATTGTTGTGTGTGATGCTCCAAAAGCGGCTCGACCTGTTTTAATGGACATCTGAGCTGTGTGTGAAACTCTAATCTCTTGGATATGGTGGTAAAACACTCTTCCCTCAGCTGCGTCCCAATGTGTGCATGAAACTTTCCTTTTAATGCCTTAATTAGCAGCTCAGGCCTGAGGCATATGACCACTGGTAATTAGGAACTATCGACTGAATTCAAGCAGCATTATGTAGCATCTGCCCCCTAAAATAACAGCTCCGAATTCATGATGCTGCTCCACTGATGTAATCAGAGCTGTGTATTTGGCAAGACCCTGGTGATACAATGCATATCATAATACAGGGGTTATGATTCAAATTCAATTCAAGCCCTACTTACAATACGTAAAATAATATGGCTTTCATGGCTGCTTCTAGACTGGCATGCTGCTAACTGCACTATGTAACTTTGGAGAAGCAGGCAGGACAATGCAGTCACAATCTGTACAAGCTGTGAGGTGTTTGTTTTGTTGTTCTTGTGTGTGTGTGTGTGTGTGTGTGTGTGTGTGTGTGTGTGTGTGTGTGTGTGTGTGTGTGTGTGTGTGTGGCGCAGAGCCGCCCCATATACCGGCTCTCAGCAAGGCACTGTGCAGGCTGGTGATGGTTCCATACCATCGTGGTGTGTATTCTCATAGCATCCAGTGGTCTGCATAAACATGTTACTGACTGGTATCAATATGTTTAACTGTTTAGTGACCATCTGCAGCCCTTCATAGACCCCCAAAATGATGGGAATGTCCAGCACTATCTGTAAAAGCACCCTGTCATTCAGCCCAAGATGTCCAGAAGTGGTTCTCTGACAATACTCATGTCCACTTGATCTGGCACTCCACCAGTGACACCATGTCTTGCTTCAACCCCATAATTCACATAGCCTTGCTATGACCAGGCTGACCAGTGTTCAACCTCACTCACAGATAACACTTCCCAACATACACAGGTGGACATTCCCAAGCTGCTTTAACATTCAAAGCTTCATAAATTCTCAGACCCTTTTAAACTTGAGATCATAAGTAGTCGATGCCCACCAGACAGGATAAGCCCATAAGAAGAGCACTGCATCAAGTGTTCAAAGATCTAAACAGAGTATTAGACACTGAGAGCACCCTGTGAGTGATAGGGTATATAAAGTGCTCCTCAATTCTGGAGCCTCACTCTTAGACAGACCCTCACAGCCTCCTTCCAATACTATTTAATACCCTCATCCATCTTTAATCTGTCTTTGATAGAGCTGCACAGAGTTCTGCTCGGCTGCATGCAACATCTCTACATGCCTCCATGTACAGCACACACACACAAACACACACCCTTACACACTCTTCGTCTGGTCACGGATGAGGGGCAGGAGTGACAGTGCAGATCAATGAATAATGCCATGAATAATTCTCACCTTAACAAGCATTTAGACAAGGCCATTTGGGAAACATGCGCGCGCGCACACACACACACACACACACACACACACACACACACACACACACACACACACACAGGTAATGTAGATGAGAGCATCCCCGGGGATGTGGCCAGTCTGGCAGTACAGGTTCAGGTTGAGTAGAGCGCACTCCCTGTCACTGTCATTGAACTCATAAGGAATGTTCCAGCCTAGGGGTCCGAACTTCTTCCTTTCCTACAGAGAGAGAGAAGGAAAAAGAAATGAATGAATGAATGAATAAATGTTTAAGGTGTGTGAATTGGTAAAGGATTCATACTCAGGCATATCCAGGCTAAGGCTGTGCTGAAGAGCGACTCTTCAATAAATTGTGATTCAACACGAGCACCTAACATGTAGCTTCAGTCAGTGGCCATTTTATCGTAAACACCCAGGCCATAGATGCACTCTGTAGGTTTAAAATCCAAGCTGTAGTCCATCTGCTGCTACACACGTTTTTCAGCCCCTGTGTGCACCATTCATCAGGGACAAATGGAGGACATATAAGACCATTACTACCGTCCCCAAGAGTGATCGACCAACAAAGATCATGCAAAAAACGAGGTTTGTACTAGTCGTGAGGTCATAAAGGAACCCAAGGTACATTCTAAGCAACTAAAGTTCATGAGTCCACCATCAGGAGAACACTGAACAACAACGGTCTGAACGGCAGGGTTGCAAAGAAAAGGCTCTGCAGAAAGAACATTGCTGTCTGTCTGCAGATCGCTAAGCTCACATGGACAAGCCCGAAGACTAATGGAACAATGTTTTGTGGACAGATGAGACCAAATAGATCTTTCTAATGGAAAATGTCAGGACATCTGTCAATGAGCTGAATCTCAAGAGAACATGGGTTATGCAGAAAGACAATGACCAATGGCCAAGTCATTCTACCAAAGAAAGGTGAACGAAGAATAAAGTTGGTGTTTGGGAATGGCCGAGTCAAAGTGTGGACATTAAGATGGATGTTGTGGAAGGACCTCATAGGAGGGAATTCTGAACGTATGTATGTATGTATCAGTAATATTGGATATTTTCCTTAATAAATTCATGAGCAAGTATAAAATGTTTGTCTCATTTGTTTGAATTGGTTCTCCTTTAGAACAAGGCCTGTCACAAGTTGTAATGATGAACAGCCACATTTCCAACCTTTATTGATTCTGACACTTGTTTTGGAAACAAATGCTGTGGACTGATGATGTCCACCTGATTCATACAAACTAGTGGCCTTTTGCCAAAAAGACTGGGACAAGATCCTGGGACAACACTGACATGTCTCCCTCAATGTCCACAAAATGAAAGTGTAATTATGCAGTATGTTTTCTTATCTTTATTCTTTGCTTTGATGTACAGGCTGTGTTTCCTACATCACAATACTTTTGCATACGACTGTACATTTGCATTGCGTTTGTGAAAGTCTAAAGTCTAGCCTGTGGATACGGATGGAGTTCAATGTTTTTCACTGTGACGACACACTTCAGTGAACAGATTTCACAGAACACGGCCAAGTTTCCCAAAAGCACCTTAGTGTCAAGATAGAGAGAAAGTGCTCAGTGTGACGCTCACTCAACCATTAAATAATCATCCTTGTGCTGAGATGCTCTTGAGAACCCTGATTTGGGGAATCTCACTGTTTTATCAGAAAACAAAACACTCAAGATTATCTTTCTCCACTTCCAGCCCAGGACGTGCAACTCGAAGAACGTGCTGCTGATCTCTGTGAAGGCTCGTCGCACATGAGCACGAAGCCCTTTGGGTGGCTCATTAGTCGCCTAGAAATATATTTCCATTAGCTGATTAGAGAAGATGACATTGAATAAACATTGGTTTACGCTGAGGTTATGATGGATTTCTATTAAAGTGTGAATCTAAAGCATGAAACAGACATCAGTGGGGCTGTTCAACAGCGACTGCAACACAAAGATGTTGGTAAGACGGTTAGATGTTTTGTTTAGAAAAGATAATGTTTTCTATACATTTCTTTAAGAAGAAGCATTTTCTCATTTCAGTGTCATCCCAAACGTGTTCAATGGTTTTGAGGTCTAAGTAAGAACTTCTTGATCATCTCCACATACTTCAAGTGATCAGTCATCACCTCACAATGAAAGGATGGACAAATTGACAGTAAAAATTGATTTTCTCATCTTCTCAATTGCTGTTTATTAGGATGGCCTACAAAGTGTTGATACTGGTTTTTTTTTTTTTTTTTTTTTTTACTTTTCTGAATTTTATGACATTTCATGAATTTAAAGAAATAAACGACACCTTTGCTGTGTGCTCCACCTTAAAACAGAGCCACAGACCGTTCTGCTAATTCCAAGAGATGGAGAATGTAATACGTATTTGTGGAAAGGTTCAAAACAGAATGTTTTAGAAGTGTACTTTGAAGAAGGAACTTCAAATAGCTCAGAGCTTTTACTAGAACACGGAGCTTTGACTAGCGTTAGCTGAGATTTGACTCAAGTTTTCACACAAAGATGGAGCTAAACAAGGAACTTTCACTGGCACACAGTTTTAAACTGCTGAGATGAGTTTAAATGAGCTTAAACGAGCAAGCATAAGCTAATTCATACAACGAATACACCAACTGCTGCTACATTCAGGAGAATGCTGTGTACTGCTGTTAAGATGAACTAATGTAATGGAGGTAGGTGCCAAACAGACTGACTCCTCTGATTGGTCAAATTTAGTCTGGGTCAACTTAAATCCAGCAGAAGGACATGAATAAAAATGAATTTTTATCCACCAGTTCACAGTAAATTCATCACAATAACTATAGATAATAGAAGACAGTAAACAGGTACTTTAAAGCTGAAGGTCTTTGTTTAGTTTAAGGGTCATCATCAGCACTCAGTGACCTCCAACTGGGAGATACACTCATGATAAACCAGGTAAGTGAATCCTAGGCAGTTAGGAACTGGGGCAGTGAGATTTAACACATTTCTATACGTTTGAAGAAAAGTATTCAAGCCCCCCAGCACAACAAAACTGATCATACACGGTACAGTTCCTGACTGCGCCATAAACCCACCATGGGGTTCCACTCAGCCTTCTTCTGCCTTCATCTTCTGCCACATCCATGCCATCCAAACACGGACCAGTTCTAGTTTCAGTGTGGGTCTATCACTGGCCTTCACTCTTAAAAATAAAGGCGCTGCAAAAGATTATTGGAGCGAAGCATGTTTGTAAACGAGATCTGAGGTGTGAAAAACCTAGGGTTTTAAGCACTGTCCGATTACATCATTCGATATGCAGAGATGTGAAGGCATCTGGCCACTGGAGATGTTGATGCGTCACAACTGGAGAAGAATGATAACTGCCATTTCTGTTACATCAGCTAACAAGATGCCAGACTGACTTACATCACACTGAGTGATGGGGTGAGAGGGAGGAATGGAGGGCCATCCGACCCGTCCAGGGACAGTAAAGAAAACGTTGCTCTTTTGGACTCCAGGAAATGGAGATTAGGTCAGTGCTGTAATCAGATAAACTGTAAAGGCCTTCAGACACCTGAATGCCTATTTGCATGACAGGAACATATTTAAAACACTTGTGAAGCCTTTGACATGGTGTGATTTGTCAAAACAGGAAATGCAATTAAATATTATTCATCCTTTGCTGTAATTTTGCGATGTCTTGATGGCGACATGAGCTTTCTCCACCAATATCAGCTGTATTTCTGGCCCCGGGACCGTAACAGCCATGAATGACAACTGTACGTTTTAAATGAAATGAATCCAGTAGAAATGAATGCAGCTGCGTCTCCAACATCCCAGTCCAAGTCAAAATGTATTGGGGTGTTTTGAATTGTAAAGGTTCATAGTAAGTCAGGTCTCATTAATTAATGATTAGTGCCTTCATGAGCCACTTTTATTCATCACTGAACATACATTTAACTCTGGCATCTAATGTATGGCATCGAATTATTCCAGTGACTTTGGGTATATTTTATAGAATTAGACTATATTTAGTTATTAACATCAACCAATTCATACCTGCCTACTGAACTTAACCCCACTTTGAACCAAAGAAGCACGTGGATGTCAGTCAAGCAAGTCACCTCATTTTATTTCACATGTTAATAAAATTGTGAATTAATGTGAGTTTGGTTTGTTTGGTTTGGGTTTATTAAGGCAATATTTTCTACACTTGTGGAAATAACATTGGTATAGTGACTTTCCGATTGCACTTCATGCTTGAACCAATGAAATCCACAGAATGTGTGTGTGTGCGCGCGTGTGTGGGTGTGTGAGAGAGAGAGGGAGAGAGAGAGAGAGAGAGAGAGATTGAAGCGTGAACAAAACATGAAAGGGTTCTTCCTCTGTGAAGTGCTATCGTTCACCCTGCAGCAGAGTGTGTGTGTCAGAAATATCAATACAGTTCATGCACACACTCGTCACATACACAAGAGCGCTATAATGGGTAATGAGGATGGATAAACGCTCCCTTCACCCTTCCTCTCCTTCTTCCTCTCTCTTTCTCCGACATTCTGTCAGATGGGTTTAATCAGTGAGACGTGTGTTTTCCTTTCTTGTCACAGTGCAGAAATTTCAGAAAAATGACATGGTCTGGAAGAAGACCCAGACTGTCCACCTCAGCTGAGAGGAAACCCGTTTGGATTGGCATAAACAATTCAAGAAGCGCTAAGACACAGGCCTGCCAGGAACTGGAAGCTGCAGAGCATTGGTGTCACTGTCGGCAGCCAAGCAACTTTTACATTTTCATGGATGGAGAGGGTGCTGTCAAGTAGCCCCTTCTCCAAAATTGACTCAAATTTGGAGCTGACCACAGGGACAAAGACAGTTCTTTGGCCACAATGACCAGAGATATCCCAGCAAGCAATGAGCAGTACAGGAATGATCAGCAATGTTTAAAGCTTCCAGGAAGAGCTAATGTTCCAGGAGCATTCTGAAAACTTAATAATGGCTTGGGAGATCCAGCAGAGTGGAATGTGGTGAAAATTGATTGATTGATTGATTGATTGATTGATTGATTGATTGATACTCTTGATCCTTTAGAGGGAAATTCGTTGGAAAAACAATAGCAGTATACATGAAGTAAGGAAGGAAGGAAGAAAAAAAAAAAAAAAAAAAAAAAAAAAACACACCCAGACTATGTTCCAGGAGGAGCATAATTTGGGGTGGGTCAGGTGAGACCTCGACAAGCATGTCCTGCCCGGTTGCCGGCCAATCCAGCACTGATTTGCAGACACTCCTTGCCACAGAGCGAGATAAGCTGCGGCGGCCTGGGGGCCTCCTGAAGAAAACGCCCTGCCCAGGAGCCAAAGCTGAACTCCAGCAGTCGCCATGGAGACAATATCTCAGTTCGCAGATAACAAAGCTCAGCAAACTCCTGAAAACAGCTTTGATCAGCCAGCCAGTCTACAATCAACAGGTGGAAGGGGAAGGGGAGGGAGCGTCCCAGAGCGTCGTCCTCCGGGAGAACTTTCCAGCAACTGCCAAGGTCAGAGCTGATAGGGGGGACGAATAGCTGATAAGAATATACACACAGAACCCACACCACTACTCTAACTCACAACAGCATTACGCACAGAACCCACACCACTATTCTAACTCACAACAGCATTACGCACAGAACCCACACCACTACTCTAACTCACAACATTCAGAAAATTCACATTTAAAAATATTGTAAATATTATAAATGAATTTATGTTTTCATCCACAAATGACCAGTTAAGGTTGAGAAAGCCTTCTCTAAACAGCCATCCAACACAGAAGAACAGCTGCACCCTTGACAATGGGGGTTCTTGATATTATAGGAAGAACCATATACAGGTTTATTTTGTTATGGTTAACTCAATGGGTTGAGTTGTTAAGGCTGCACCTCAGAATGCACAGAACATCCAACCTAGAAGATGATCCGCTACAACTGCAGAAGACCAAGTTAAGGTTCCACATCTATCAGGTAAGAAATCTGAGGCTGCAGTGGAAACTGCCTCTCTGAGCAGTTTTGCTGACCATGTGCATCGTTTCATGACTACAGTTGACACATCTTCTAATGGCTACTGTCAGCATGATGATGCACCATGTCACAAAAGAAATCCTTCCAAACTGGTTTCATGAGTCAGTGTTCTTCAGTGCTGGTTCTTCCCGGTCACTAAACCTGAATCCAGTACAACACCTTTGGAAGATGGTAGAATGTGAGATATACAACATGAATGTTTTTATCAATAATTGGCAGGAATTGCGTGATGCAATCATGTAAACAATGGTTTAGACTTTCAAACCAGTGTTTCCAACCTGTACTGGAAACCACAGTGTTCTCAATAATGCATTCATGAGTGTTTGGTTTGTTCATACACGAGACTTGAACTGTGCTGATGTGTTCACCCAGGCCTGGGTCATTATGTGGGGGTTCATGTACGTCTCCACACTGTAGTACAGTGTGCTCTTCATGTTTTATGTATGCAGTCATATGTGAATGGAGGCAGGACAGACTGGAAGGCTTCTATAATTCTCATACACTCCATTAGGAATACTGGGAATGTGTGAGTTCTTGCCTGTCCAGGTAACCTCTCTCCTTGGCAAACCTCTGGAGAGCCCCCATGGGGTCAGAGCCAGTGGAGTGGAGGGTGACATGTCTCCATACCGGGTGGCCAGATCCACTGGGGGATTCTCAACAAACTGCTTTCCCAGACTCTCTATCACAAACTCGGTCACTGCAGACACGACCTGGCACACAGAAGAGTAAGGGTTAATAAAACCAATCAGCAATGAAATGCATGTCTTTTTTAATGATAACCTACCATAACTGTCACCAGAAAAACACATGTAGTTGATCTACACGTACTGCAGATACTCATACTGTAGATCAACATATTTCTGGGGTCTTGTGGTTTAATGCAGATTAATTTGTGGATCTGAAGTTGATTTTTATGTATTCTTATGGATTTTTTAGGGACTTCTGTAGATTATTTTATGGTTTTATTCAGATTCGTTAGTAGATGTTATGTAGATTACTTTGAGTATTCTTTGGGAATTTTTTACAGATTAATTTGTTACTTTCGTGGATTTTATGCAGATTTTAGTTTATGCAGTTTGTTTGTGAATTTCACTGAACGTGGTTGAAGATATTTATGTGAATTTCTTTTTTCTGTCAGTTTTATTTGTATCATTGTGTGCATTATTTTATTGTAGACATACAAGGATCATGTGCAGTATTAGAGTTTTTACATTACATTGCATATTATAAAAATATTACATTAACATTTTGTAAAGCATGTGAAAGATTATCCATTTCAGAAGCATAAGGTTTTATTATCATTTTTATTTGCTTTATATTAAACAAGTTCCTCTCTGCTGGAAATTGAGGTGTGGAGCTTGTGAAACACACACACACACACACACACACACACACACACACACACACACACTGCAATATCTGCATTCTGCACAGATTCACTAAAATAGCTGCAGCTCAATAGTAAAAGACATGAAACTTGGCATCTTAGATGCATTGATTGAACACTGATTGAGTGTATCTACAGAAAGCTGAGCAGCCACTGCTGTTCCAACAGAAAACCGGAAGAGCTCCATTCTAGAAAGGCCTGATTATATCCACCAATACAGTGATACAGTAGGTCTTTAGAATGGTTAAATTGTGACCAAGCTGCTCAGTGTTCTGACCTACTTTAGCCCACTATAATACTGGGGCCCAAACTTGTGTTTAAAAAAAAAAAATAGTCCTGTAAAAAACACACAATTCCACTTTCACTTTAAGCTGAAGCACAATGTTAGTCGTGATGCCAGATTATCTCTGATAATTCCTAAAGAGAGAGAGACACATACCACGTGTCACACATACAGATCAGTGTTTTATTCCACGTTTTAGAACAATGACATCAAAACAATGAAGTACTGGCTGACTTTAAGATTCTCTGGCTGTAATACATTTAGAAACACACAGTAACGAAGGTCATATAATAACTGTGGTTCATAATCGGAATAAATATTAACTTTACATTTTACAAAAGGCTTGATGAAAAAAATGCTCAAATACACATACATACACACCATTTCCCCTATTTATTATTATTATTATTATTATTATTATTATTATTATTATTATCATCTTAAAACATTTCACAGACTGCCCGTCTGTAGCAATGTGTGGACTGAAAAGAAGGATAAAGAGGACAAGTTCAGACTCTGGCATCATCATTCCTCGTAGAAACACACATAAAGCAGTGTTCTAAAAACCCTGGCCGTGGATAGTTGCGACTTGCAATGCAATTTAAAGACTTTTCAAATGTCCTTAGAAATCAAAAACCGAAACATTCAATGGTAAGATAACATGACTTTCTTCTAACATTTCAGTAAAGTTATCCGAGTTCTGATTGGTTAAGAGTGAAGGATGCTAACGGGGAAATCTCCACGGTGGCAGTCGAGGGAGAGGAAGAGACAGATGGCTGGTTTCATCTTTTCTCTGAAACAAAGCTCGAGGAGGGATGGGGATGACTGTATCACAGTGTGCTTTAGTAACTGAACCAGTGGGAACACACTGTGTCACACAATCTCACACACACACACACACACACACAAGCAGAGAGCACATGCCCAGGGGGACTGAAGCTAAAATAGCAATCTGCTCCACGCTTTCATTTCGCAATTAACTCAATTACATCTCATTCATGACTTGGGTGTGTAAGAGTATATATATGTTGGCTTTATTGAATTTGGTCTCTGAAGTCGAGGAAAAGGCAAAGAATGGAAAGAACACATAATCGTGCATAATCACACCACTGCTGGGCAGCGTAGCGGAAATGACAGACCGGCGAGTGAAATCATTTCAGTCCATGTTAAACATTAGAATCTTTCTAGGATTGTTTTGGGATATTTTTGATGAGAGGACTTTATACAGTTTTCCCCAAATGATCATTTCACTCTGTTATTCTAATCACTTTCATATGACATCATTACATTTACACAGAAAGACTCCAGATTCCACTGCTGCAGCTCCTTCTTGGTGTGTTAATTTTTTGCATGTATATGTTTCAATTTGTCAGGCCTAAAAATTCATAGTTTGTTCATCATCAAACACATTTTACAAAAGTGTTTTTTTTGTGTGTGCTATTCTACCATTGTTCACATTTTGACGTTAATGGAATCTGGAACCGTTTTGTCAAGATGAAGGACACAACACTGATACATACTGTATATGTTCCTGTCTAACAATTTACCAAAAGCCCGCATGTTATTCTCAAGAAAATACACAACCTAGTCATGATATAAACAAAGAGCAATACTTTGTAATCTAATGTGACCAAAGGGGCCAAATTCATGAAACACATTGCTAAGTTTAGAGTTTAAAAAAACAGGAATGAGTTTATGAAGCAAAAGCGTTTTACCATTGACTTAAAATACTGCTCTTCTGCCTGCTACATTAGTGATCCACTAAACTACGGTCACGTGAATAAAATATCCGTATGATCCAGTGGAAAATGCCCCGATAAGAAGACAACATTAATGATCTTCTCTGTCTGTCTTCTAATGTGTTTGGTCTCACTGACCAGTTAGCCAGTAATTCTGGCCTGTTTGGACAGTTAAAGACACACTTTTTGAAACAAACCACTTTTTTAAAGGTTGTGTTGTTTAGTTTATTTTTCTCTAAACTAACAAATACACTTTCCATTGTTTTTAATGAACTCTTCACATATTTCTTAAGGTGTTCATTAGGAAAGATAATGATCAAAGTGAAACAAGGACAACAAATTACATATTCATACCAAATTCATGAATAAACTGAGAAAATCTGCCCTTTTCTTTGCATCCTATAGTGCATATTCGTGACATTAGTGGTGGCACAAACCTTGTCCGTGCCTCCAGCTCCTCTGAGAAAGTAAAACCACTCTTGCTGAGTGATTTCATCTCTATGCATCTTGATCTCCACACACAGCATGAAGCTGTCGATGGTCTTGTGCTGCTCGAAGAGGCCTCGGGACACGTTAGTGTAGGAGCTGAGCAGCGTGCTCTCCAGCAGAACCTGTAGCCGCATGTTCAGGTCGTTCTGCTGCTCTGTCGCCTCGATAGTGCTGTTAAACAACTGCACAACAACACATACAGTACATACATATACATATTAGTGTCTGAACCTGCTTATTAGAGGTGTGTGAATCTATAAAACCCAGAATTCTATTCCAGGTGATACAGCAGAGTCTTGATTTCACACATGTTTAATATAGGAGAAAATAAGGTGTCTGAAGATCTTTCTGATGCTACTGTGATCCTCTTCAATTTATTGCACCATTCAGCGTTAAAAACAAACAATATATGAAACATACGGTCATGTAAAAAATTAGGACACATGCTGATCATCACTTTAACATCTTTTTTTGACCTGTCGCTTTCTGAAGGTAGATGCAGGATGGAGATATTAACTGTGGCCAGAGCTACCTGGAGATCCTGTGACGTTTTAGGATAGTTGGAGACACACCTTGTGTTCTGCTCCTGAGTTGAACTTGTCACATTGGCAGGTGTTTAAAATGCATCTGTTTTGAGGTCTTTTGAGCATGTGTGGCAGGTTATACCTGTTTGAAATTCTTCAGGGAAAATTGGTCCATGGAGCCGATCTCTGACAGGCTGTCGATGACAAAGTACATGACGGAGCCACGTGCAGCCACAGGCTGATCCTTCTCCCTGGCTCTGTTTATCATCCGCTCTGTAGCCTCCGCCTCTTCCAGACGAGATTTAATGGCCTCTGATACTCTGTTACCTGCCACACACACAAACACACACATACACACACACACACACACACACATCAGCTTGTAATGTGTTACTGAAATAACTCTGTCAGGCTGGAAAGCTTGTTAAACTGCTAGTTTGTCAATAACAAAGACAGATGGGTTCACTACCAAGACAACCTGCTGAACTCATGTTCATGAAACTGGTTTCATGAACATGACAGTAAGTTCAGAGTCCTCTTAAGTCGTCTCCTCTGTCACCTGACTCCAACAGAGCCGTTCTGGGATGTGGTAGAATCCCAGGAGAGTTCCAGAATGAAAGAGCACTCTGGGGTTAGGGATGATCAGCGAGGCTAAATGTGCGAGCAGAGAGAGAGTGTTTCATTAGATAGAGGACAAGGGTCTCATTCATCAGTGAAGCCATCCATCCATCAATCCATCTGGCCTCCTCTCCACCCACTGCTCACCCTCCTTCATCCTCGCATCACTCTGTCAGGGCAGTGGGTGGGTGACACAAAGTGAGATGCAATCTCAGTTCCTGCCTTCAAACGCACACACCTACAGAGCCACTATGTGTGTGTTCAAACTGACACCACTCACACACTCCATAAAACACACCGCGGAAGGGCTCTGCATATCTGTGTGAGTGTGTGTGTGTGTGTGTGTGTGTGTGTGTGTGTGTGTGTGTGTGTGTGTGTGTGTGTCTGTAACATCTGTTTAAATTGTTTTGTAAGTTTACTGGACATGTCTGTGGAAACGCTACAGGCGACACTTGGACAGTTATCCTAGTATGAGAGGCTGGAAACATACCTGGACATACACACACACAAAATCAACACAAAAGAGGAGAGGAAGACAAAAATGAGAGACAAGACACAACCTAGCAACAGAGAAAAGACTCAAAATACTGACAAAGACTGAAGTTACAGAGACAAAACTTAAAATACTAACAGGGACACTGAAGATACTGACAGAGGCGATACTCAATACACTAACAGAGACAGAGACACGACTCTCGGAATACTGACAGAGACAAGACACTGAAGATATAGACAGACACGACTCTCAGAATACTGACAGAGACACGACTCTCAGAATACTGACAGAGACACGACTCTCAGAATACTGAGAAAGAAAGCAAGTCAAGCCTCATGCAATATTCCAACCTGTGGTCTTTGTAGAAGATTCCACCACCTGTTAGTTACATTATCTTTGTAGTTACAGTTCAAGACTAAACAACAAACCACAGACACTGAACATGTACTGAGTTCACTTGGAATCATCTGGAATTTTTTGTGAATTTGATATTTTGGCTGAAACATGGACAGCATTTATGTCCAAAATATCACTGCCCCTTCCAGCCCCTTTGACCCTGCAGGGTTAGAATGAGCCCCCCCTTCAGCTGGTTACGGTCAGCACTGATGCGCATAATCGCCTGATTTCTTTGCTTTTCTAAATCCAGCCGCATCACATCACTGCAGAGACACAACAATAAACAACAACATGACTATCAGATACTGTCCAAGAATTATATCAAATGCACTCTCTGGACACTTTATTAGAAGCACATATCTTGGGCTCTTCTATCGTTGGTCAGTTTCTGGCCACCAGAGATGTTAAAGAGATATGTTTTGGTATCACTCTTAGCCGAGTAGTGTTGCTGGAGTGTTTCTGATGATAGCTTGAGTTTGGTCCATCACTCCAAAACTCCCTCTTTGTGTGATTCTGTTGTCAGAAACATACCGTTAATGAGGATGTCCAACACAAACTGTGCGTTAAACCATATCATATCGGGGCGGAGGTTTCAGCAAGGGCTTAAACGTGCCACAGACACTTTTACCATAGATCTGCTGCCCAAAGCTTAACTAGGATTAGTTCTTCTCTACATTTTCAAAGAAGATTACATGAAGAGCAAAACACTCATTACAAGGTATTCTACATCATTCGCCTGCAGATTCCTCTCAGTGTCTTCAGGGTTCAGACCCTAAGACACCAGAACTCCACTTTAAACTGCTGTTTAAAGGTACAATGACATAATGAGCTGAGGTTTCTGAGGCATACCTGAGAAGTTGGTCTTCTAGTCCTGACTTGGTCACAGTCACAGTTTAACTTTGATTCAAACCTGATAAGGAAACAGAAAATAATCATTTAGCTCACGAACCACTGCCTGTACTACTGCATTACACAACATCTCAATTTCTAAACACATGTCCTGTTGGGGCTTTGAGCAAAGCCCTATGCACCATAGTGATGTGCAGGTACCACAGCATGGCTGACCCCATCACGGCGTTCTAAGCTGGGATATGCAAAGGTTACTTGCCACTTCCAGTCCAAGGTTGTGGGTTTGAGACCAAGGTTCACTAAGCTGCCACTGCTTGACAGGGTTGTCATGGAATTGTGGGTTTGATACCCATGTTTTCTACGCTGTCATTTCCACCACAGGGTTGTGGGTTTGATACTCAGCTCTGCTAAGTTGCCACTGTTGCCAATATTGGCCAGTGTTGTCACATTGTGGGTTCAATACCTGGGTCCATTAAATTGCCTTTGGCACCACAGGGTTGTAGGTTTGAGACCCTGGTCTACTAAGCTGCGTCTTGGCACCACAGGGTTGTGGGTTCATTATCCAGCCCGACAAGCTGCCACAGGCCCCACACATCCGTGGGTTCAATAATAAAGATTTGTTAGGCTTTGTTGAGTCATTGTTGGCCCGTATTGTCAGATGGTTGCGGGTTCAATACCCTGGTACGATAAGCTGTCTCTGCCACTGGGTTGTGGGTTTACACAGGCAAGGAGACCCTGTTACCATGTAGTTGGCACTGTTGGACAGGGTTCTTGGTTCAATAGCAGGTCCTGGGTCTGCAAATGTGCCACAAAAAGGTTATGGGTTCATTCAGTAAGGGTACTCCCATAGTTTGAGAACCACTGGCCTGCTGTATGTTGGCATGTAACTATATGCAACTGCGTGGGTGAGGACAGGTGTGAGCAGGCAAGGACTAAAGCATGGAGAGAGGAAGCTCTTAGTGAAATTGGTCATGAAATTATTCATGAGACTGTTTTGTGCTACACAATGACTGGCGTGTGGTTTTTTTGGCTTGCGCTCCAAAATTATGTGGTCACATGACCAAATCTAGTTGACCTTAAAACCAGCGACAATCTGTAGGTGCTGCAGGTGGTTTAGATGCCCTTTTACAGGGATGAAGCTCACGCAGATATGTTAATACCACACAAACAGTAATTCCATGAAAACAAAAAGGAAACCACGCGGGGACAGACATTTGCAAGGGCTTAAAAGCTGCAAATCACACAGACCTTCCCATAGGCAGCTGTTTGCTGATTCAATACACCGTACTGCCATATTCTGACACAATTGAAGAGCAGCATGAGAGCAAACAGATACAAGTCCCTTTCACAGTTAATAAATAGACCATTAAAGCTCGGGAACACAATTTTTTAAATGCTTTGACTGCTTAAAATGATTTCGAATGATCTGCGTAATAGATGTAAAGAAAGTGGGTTTTTTTTGCCATCTCAGGATCTTGCACTGAAGACACAGATACTATGCCATATCCAGTTGTATCGCCACACCTGTCCCTGATTGAAAAAGTGTGGGATGCTATTGGACACTGTATCAACACTCCACCCCTACCGCACAATCCGCAGAACTGAGTGAGAACATTCAAGATGCATGGGATGAATTAGGAACCCCTATAACTCAATTCTGAGATGTCCGGCATGTTGTGTCACTATTTCTGTATGTGTAGCTGAAAAAATACTGAGCATAAATAATAAATAATCATTTATTGTTCCTAATAGCACTGCAAAGACCTTTCCCTTAACAAAGCCCAAAGCATTAATGACTCCTTCCTATTTCATTGAAAAGTAACAGTGAAGACGGGTAGATGTCCTAAACTTCAGGCGGGCAGTGTACTTTTTTCAGTGACTTTGAACGAGCATTGGACACACACTCTCTCTCAATTGTCATACATACACACCTCTGGAAGGTAGTGGGACTTGGCCATCTTGGTGGTCATGAAGAAGCAGATGTTTTTGTCATAGTCGGTGTCGGAGTCGCCCAGGCGGATTAGTGTCCTATCGCCCGATACAAACGTCTGCTTCAGGAGAACAGGCTCGAGGGCAGGGTCCAGAGTTTCTTTAAGCTGCACACACACATTGAAATAACCATGCCATGAATACGGTGTGACAGAAACCTCCTTAATAATTAGAGTCCAGTTTAAAACCCATGTCCATTTTGTGTGCTTCACTGGCTCTGTAATGGTGCTCAGTGCTTGGACCCAAAACATGGCCACTTGAAGCATAAAACAGTCCATAGAAATCATTAGGATATACATGAATTTCAGACAAAAGCTTAATATTACCAAAAATAATACACTATATGTACAAATATGGGTGGAAACCCGTTCTAATGAATGTGTTCAGCTCCTTTTCCACTTCTGAAACAGATGTGCAAATGCACACACAGCTTGTCTAGTCCCTAAAGAAAAGTACTGCCAGTAGAATATTGGTTCCATTTGGTCAGGGATGTCTCTCATTAACTCAGTGTCTAATGTGTGTCCATCATTCTGGTGTAAAATAACTTGAATAATCAAAACACTTCATCTGAGACCAGCAAGAAAACCAATCTAATCCATCAATCAGACACAAGTCAAAGCCGCTCAATAACACTACTCACTAATTAGTCCACAATATTGCTTTCAGTCCAAACCAATCATGTCACGTCAAAGCAGAATTAGGCAGTGACGGGACTAAATTTCATCGTTATTGGAACAGGGCAATATCACATCCACCTAATTCAATAGTGTATTGAATTATTGGATCTGCCATAATATTAAAACCACTGACAGGTAAACAACATTTATGATTTGGTTACGGTGGCTGTTGTCAATGAGTGGATATATTAGACAGCAAGTGGGCCAAATTGTGATGCTTTAAACAGCTGGGTCAGAACATGGGGTGTTCCTGGTATGCAGTGGTCAGTATCTAAACAAACTGCTCCGAGGACAAACAATCAGCGAACTGGCAACAAGGTCATGGATGTCCAGGGGTCACAGATAATTATAATTATACCTCAGAACTGAAAGGACCTCCTGTTTAAGACTCGACGTGCTCGACAACAGGACACCTTCAGAGGGCCACATCAATATCCAGTTGTAGGGGAACTCTCATTGTCAGAAGAACTGATTGCTGAGGAGATCAAACTTCACCTCTTCCAGCAGAACAGACCTGCCCAGTCGGATGGCGTTCTCCAGGGTGCCGAGGAAGCCTGCGTCTGTTCGCTTCATGACCTTCAGACCATGCTTTGTCTCTTTGGCACAGATCCAATGATTCGCCCGGTCCAGGAGAGATAGGAGAAGAGGAGAAAATTAAAAAGCCCTTTGGGAAGATGGACTCTCATACAAATAGCATTCAGATTTGCACATATCTTCACCAGAAACACTGGGGCGCTCTTACTCTTTCCTATCAAATCAATACATTTCCATCCAAAATAACTTTAAAAATAAAGTTTGAGGTAGTACATCTATTGGAAAAATCCAGCTCATAACAGGATTACTCTAAGAGCAGTGCTGGCTGTGAGTTAGGGCTCTGGGTTATTGACCACAAGGTTGTGGGTTTGACACCTTCGTACGCAAGGCTGTCACTGGGGATCCCTTATCCCTCTCTGCTCCGGGAGTGCTGTACACTCTGAAAAAAGGGTGCTTCAAAAGGTCCCTAGAACAACCACTTATGGTTTGATTAATTATAAGAAATCTAATTATAATTATAAAGAAATCTGAACTCTTGGAACACCCAGTAACGAGCAACTGTCAACTGATCAGAGTAACTTACAGATATGAGACACATATTATAACAGACTTAACCTGCTCAACCTGCAAGCAGACAGACTGTCCATCTGTCCGTCCATCCATCTGTCTGTCTAGTTATGGGGTTCTCACACAATGGAGTCAAAGCTGGACAGAGCCAATGGGGATTGTTACTAAGTTACTGGTTACAATCACTTGTCAACACAACACAACACAAGAGGACAGCAATACTGTTCTGTAAGATTTGGGAATAATTACAGTGTTTTTGGTAGAGGGTCAAAAGTATACTATGCTATGTGCCTATTGGTCATCTCAATGTCCTAATCCAGCCAATCAGAACAGAGCAACCCCTCATCAAAGCAAAATCTGCATGTTTTATTCTGAAGCAAATTAAAAAGGGGTTAAATAAGCTTGATAAACTTTATTTTTTGCATACCAAACAAAAGAACATGCTCATCCAACAGCGAATGAATTATATGGTACCTTAAACAGTGACTATTTTCTGCTTGAAAACGTTAGATGTGCTTGAGCACAGACTCAGTTGGGTTTCTACTGCGGGCAGATGTGTGCCAGAAGAGTTCGAAAGGTCAGACTGAGACCGGGCGCTTAGACAGCTGTGAGGACGTCAGATGCGAACAAAGGAGATAAAGCTGCTTGACCAGGCTGGAGTGTCAGAACTGTCAAGTGAAACAGTGAGCGTGTGTGTGTGTGTGTTCATTCTCTATATGAGATGGGAAGGATGTGACAGTGGGTTCTTATATAAAGAGCCTGGGCCAGAGGAAACACTGCTGTGATGAAGAGAGGGTGTGTGTGTGTGTGTGTGTGTGTGTGAGTGTGTGTGTGTGTGTGTGTGTGTGTGTGTGTGTGTGTGTGTGTGACAGAGAGAGAGCGATCAGAAGAGAATGTGCCAGAGAGGAAGCAAGATGAGCTGAGTGGAGTTGAGATCAGGGCAGTATGTAAATATGTTTGTGTGTGTGTGTGTGTGTGTGTGTGTGTGTGTGTGTGTGTGTGTGTGTGTGTGTGTGTGTGCGTGTGCATTTCCAATCTCTCTCCCAGAAGAGCCGCTGAGCCTCCCAGGAGAGATGAAGAGATGGAGGAAAGGAAAAACTGAGAACGACAAGGAGCCGGAGGAAGAAGGAGCACAATCACGGTGAACCGTAATGAAAACACAGGGAAGCACAGAGGGGGCCAAGCATCTGTATACTAATGCAGAGGGAAAGCAGGGAACCTAGAGGATTGTGGTGTTCCTGGCTGCTTTCCTCTTGTTCTCTCACCGTTATGAATCTCCTGAGCACTGCTCCAAAGCAGAGAAGGAAAGTCTAACACTACAGCCTCTGTGATTAACCCTTTAATATCTCTACTGGCCCTATTCTGCCCCACTGTTCTGCCCTCAAGTGGGTGACAAACAGCAAAAGTACACAAAAAATTAGCTGCACCCTGTATGCATCCACCTGGGAATGAATATAACGGTGATCAGGATCAATAACTGATTATAAATGTAGAATGATCTGATCAATATTTATTGATCTACACATACAGAAGTCGCGTCTCTCAGCATCAGGTTTAACGCAACATGGCAGACTTCGAGATTCCTAATGGTGTCCTGTGACAATCCATCCCATGCAGCTTGAATGTTCTCACTCAGTTCCTGCAAATGTTTGGTAGAGGCGGAGTGTTGATAGAGCATTCAATAGGATCCAGTGTGTGGACGAGTACTGTCCTGTTGGAATAGCACACCGGAGTGTGTGTTCAGCAAAAGTAGGACCACTGGTTACAGGACCTCATTAATTAACAATGGGCTGTCAATGTCCCTGTAATGAAGACAAAGTGTGATCTGGCGTTGTAAAAAAAAAAATTGCACCCCAAACCATGACACCACCCTTCTGGACGTGTGACGTGTGCCAACAAACCGCTGATCTTGCCACTGACCACAGTGCCTCCACACTCGGATTCGGTGGTCACCTCCAAGGAGACAAAAAGTGAACTTGTCACTGAAGATGACCCCCTAGCATTCTGAGTGACTCCAGTCCATAACAGTCATGCATTCCAGTCGGTTAATTCCTTGTGGGTGCAACTATTTGATAATGAGTGTACAACATAATACTTAAAAACATGTTAAAAACCCTTTTTGATCCCTTTTTGCTGCAGTTGCTTTGGTCTGTTGGGTCACTGTTTGGGAGTGTTTTTGCCAGGTTCCAGGTTGCTCAGACCCCACTGAGGATGCCGCCACCACCATGCTTCAATTTTTGGATTGTGTTTGTGGAGGAACCAGCAGTGTTGTTTTTGTGACATGCATAGCCTTTACAATTTTATTTGAAAGGCTACATTTTGTAAAATACCATAGCTGCAGGTGTAGCTGCAGGTGTAGCTGTAGCTGGATCACAGAGAAATGATTGATCTATATACAAAGTAATTGTATGACAATATACCAGACCATTGGTACAAGCGGAGAACACTGATTTCACTGCATTCTATCCACGTCTATGCCATGCCTTCTCCACATGAGCCTCTGCGCTACACAACACCAGCTACCTCTAAACTCTAATCCATAATTCATCAAACTGCTGCCTGAAATTAAGGCTGAAAGTATCGTCCCACACTATTCATGCTGTAAACACTCAGCCGTGTTTGAGGCAAAAAAAAAAAGGGAGCGTGCCAGTCTCATAGCTTTAGAAACAGATTGTGACGAGTGATGTAACATTGTTGTGCTTTGGGAGGGGTGAAAGGTCACCTGATCCTGAGGGTCAATCGTGAGCGGCCAGCGGCGGGCGTGGGTCACAAGGACTCCGTTCTCAGTGGACACGTGTCTCGAGGCACTTTGCGTTCCAATGACGGATCTCGTAGGGGTCCCCTAGGATTCCAATTACACTGAAGATGCCACTGATGGGGATGCCCAGCTCCTGACAGCGTGAAATCCACTGATCTATCAGCTACATATACAAACACACACACACACACACACACATCATTTTCATATGTAAAATTAATGTCCCATATGTAACTGTACATACACAGATCAACCATAACATGACCACCTTGTTTCTACATTCACTGTCCATTTTCTGTGAGTACAGGAGCTCTTTGTGGTTCTATAACTCCAGACTATAGTTCATCTGTTTCTCTGCTGTCTTTATTCTCCTCCTTTCAACCTGATCTTCAATGATCAGGACCCCACAGAGCAGCTATTATGTGAGTTCTGGGTCATTCTCAGCACTGCAGTGAAAATGATAGTGGTGTGTTAGTGTGTGTTGTGGATCAGACACAGCAGTGCTGCTGGAATGTTTAACCCTGTAAGTGTCACTGCTGGACCGGTCTTTTTTCCAGAGCTGTAAATTTTATGAACATAGGACACGTGCACTCTGCAGTATTTCACAGATTCAGCAAACTGTGCTGGATTATGCTGATGGTGAACTAAAGTCCACACATTTTTAGAAATAAATTGCATATTTTGAAATTATGAGCGTTGTCATTTTTTGCATCTTGTATAAGACAGTTTTGAATATCTGATACAGTATTTGGGGAACAGCCGTGGCCTGATGGTCCGGGAACCAGCCTTGTGGCTGAAAGGTCACTGGTTCGAATCCCCGAACTGGCAGGACATGACTGAAGTGCACTTGAGTGAGGCACTGAACTGCTCCCTGGGTGCTGAGGATAGGGCTGCCCACCGCTCTGGGCACAAGTGCCCGCTGGTGTGCAAATTCACTAGTGTGTATCACTGTGAGAGGATGGGTAAATGCAGAGATCTAATTCCAGTGTGTGAATAACACAGTGGGTCAAATGAGTATAATTGCTTGCTTACTTCCTTTTTGTCCAGGCATTCTCTTTACCTGTGTCTATTCTGTAGCCCCACCCTCGTCATTCTCCCTGCATGTTACTGATCACATGGTTGTGGGTTCAATACCCTAGTTTACTAGGCTGGCACTATTAGAATCCTGCACAAAGTCTTTTCCCTCTCAGCTACAGTGGCACTATAGCTCTTTGAGCTCTGCTGAAGCCTAGCTGTTAGTCAGTATGAAGCCCTCCTGACCACAGCTCATTCACTGAAGCCCCTCTTCTCTCTCTCTCACACACACACACACACACACAATGCAGAATCCCTCTTGCTGTTAAGTAGGACAAACACAGCGTCTGTACAGTCATGCACACAGTCACTCACATGTCACCACATAAATCTTTTGTCTCTCACACACACACACACACACACACACACACCTGAATAGCAGTGCAGGAAGCCGTTCACACACAAATGCTTACTGTGGGCAATATATAGAAATTCTGTCACACACCTACAGTGCTGTGCACGACCCGACTTGCTGTTTATAGCCACACCTACACACACGCCCTCACAAATGTCACTGTGAGCAGAATATAGAAAGCTTCTGTGCAACTCACACACACACACACACACACACACCATTGTGCGTTAATTTGCCTGATAACAGTCAGACATTACTCAGAGGTAAAAATAATGCACATCTGGAAAAGAGAAGATTCAACAAATGATGCATCTATTCGTGTATTAGTCTCACTTCATTGTTTAGATCTGCTTGGTAACAAAGTAGTGACAATAATAAAAATATGAACAACTGACAAAATGGTCCAAATCGGGATTACTGTGGTTTTTCTTAAAAGGTAAGGAAAACTAAATTAAACAAACAAAACTTGTTTAGAGATAGTTTTGTAACCTTTTACAGCCTCATCAAAAACTCTTCTTCTGAGTTGTTTGTTGTGGTGTAGAATCAAATCCCTGTCCTTTGTGCAATTTTGTGTCTCATAGTGTCTGAATTTGGTAAGCCACATGATTAGGCCACGTGGGTTTTATCAGGTTGAGATTGTAGGGTTGTATCCCTTAGGAGTCATGTCCCTGAGGTTTGAGCTAGTGTAGGCCAGGATGTGAGATTGTAGGGTCATATCCCAGAAGCTTGTGTAATGGTAAGCCAGGCTGTGCGGGTATAGGGTCACATCCCTGAGGCATGTGCAACAATAAATCAGGTAATGACATTGGATGGTAATCTCCCTGAAGCCTGAATAATTGTAAGCTAGGCTGTTATATTGTAGGTTCAAATCCCTTAAGCTTGTGCAACTACAAGCTAAGATGTTCTAGGTTTATGTCCCTCACCGACAACAGAGGTCGGGGTGGTGTTATAGCAGCGGCGGAGCTCTGAGTAGAAACATTCAGCCATGTCTGTCACACTCCACGCACATTTCAGAGGAGCAGCGCCTCACTGCCAAACTCCACATTCTGGAGAAAGGTCTGGGACACGGAGAGGAGAGCCTCGTGTGGCCACTGAGAGAAAAAGAGGGGGGTCGAAGCAGTGGCAGATATAAAAGAGTTTATGATTAATAACTGTGGTAATGATTTTGTCCTTTGATTCACATTTTGTACGAGAGGAACGTCCTCGCTAAAAGCTAAATGTCACATAAAATTCATGCCAAAAATATATGGACTGAAATGAACTAAAGGGGCAAATGAGGGAGGATGTGGCTGTAGGCTGTAGGACCATGTCCCTGAATTCAGTGTAACTATAAGCCATGTAGTGAGACTGTAGTGTTATATTACTAAACTTTACGTAACTGCAGATGAAGTTGTAGGGTCACATCCCTGATGTTTGTGTCATTGTTAGTCAATGGGGTTACGTTTTCAGGTTCTATCCCTGAAGCTCATGTGATAGTAAACAAAGTGCTGATGTTGATAGGTCAGATCTCGTAAGCTTGTGTAACTGTAGGGGTTGTGAGGTTGCATGGTCATATCCCTGAAGCATATGTAATTGTAAACCAGGCTCTTGCAGGGTTGTATCCTGTAAACCTGTGTAACTGTCAGTCGGGTTGTGAGTTGTATGGCCAATTCCAAAAATTAACTATATTATTCTTTAACTTTATTCTGCTGATGTCATTGTGTGCTCAGCATCTTGCGGCGTAACCCGTAAAGTACTCTTAAATTTCTGCTCTAGACACTTTAACATTTGCTGGTATAATTCAGAATTCATTTTTCCATCAATGCTGCAAAATGGGCCCAAACCATAACACTACCACCACCGTGTTTCACAGATGGGATGTTCTACACACACAACGCTGCTCTTTTAAACCAAAAATATTTCTTTTGGCCTCATCCATCCAGAAAACATTGTTCCAGCAGACAGCTCCTCAGAAATCTCCTTTGAGCCTTGATACACTTCCACAAACACATTGTGAAGATCAGACTTTGAAAGATCTTAAAAATTAAACAAAAAAGTTTCTTCATGCCTGATTGTCATTCCAGTTGACCTGACCCATTTTCACCATCAAATCCTAAAGGGCCACATACTTTTGCCAGTTACAGACAAGACTGGATCATTTGAGAAATGGAGGAAGTGTAATTATTGTATCTAATTTAGCTGATTTAATCTACTCCCAGGACGTTGACGTTTTAGGTTCACTTTCAACTTTCATGCACCCCCGTGTTGAGGTTGGAGAGCTCATTTGATTAAAAAACATAGTACTTCACTGAATTAATTGTTAGTGACTGTTACCATTGGCCCACCAGCCTGTTACAATTAGCCCTGCCTAAGGGGTAAGTGGTGCCCTGCTCTTCCCTACTTATTAAAAACTGGAAAAACACTGCAACACTGTGGGGTCTGAAACCACAGACTGCACCACATTTTACTACTAGCATGGGGTTCACCTTGAAACAGATGCTCTGTGTGTGTGTGTGTGTGTGTGTGTGTGTGTGTGTGTGTGTGTGTGTGTGTGTGTGTGTGTGTGTGTGTTGAGAGAGATACAAGTGTCCAAACGAGTCCAAATATAAGCTGCTATAAAACAAATAGGCACACACAGTAAACACAGCAAACTGACCCAAAGTCTAACTTCTAATGGACACACATAAAAAAATGACCCCATAATACATCCCATAATAAGTGAACATATACATTTTACCACATTCATATACTTCAGGGCATGCAAATGAGTGTCCTGACCAATCAGCTCCAGACAAGTATAATAATATAATATGGTGTTTCATTCACCACACACACACACACACACACACACACACGCGCTTTCAGCAGTGATTAGCCCAACACCCTGCTCTTCCCAACAGCCTGCAGAGATCAGTCAGCATCCGCCTCGTTAGCTCACAGAACAGAGCAGACAGGAGAGAGAGAGCAACTGAGGGCGAGAGAGATTTATAGACACAGGCAGACGTCGATGTATGTATGAAATAATAAGCGGCCCTAAAGCGTCTGTGGCCAATTAGAAAGCCTGCCAAACACGCTTCTCTCTCTCTCACTCTCGATCACTCTCTATCTCACTCTGAGGACACAACACCAGACAAGATTACATCCATCACTCCTCATTCTACCACAGACAGGAATGTCACTGAGACCACCGCTAAAGGCATGTGGGGACACCACGCTGACTTTACAGTGGTGAGATGGTTTTAAACCCCTATTAGCAACGCTGGGACCAGAGCTCACTTTCTGAAGGGAAAAATAAATGGGTTTTTCCAAAACATGAATCTGACTGAATGTGAGTGAAAGATGTATTTCATGTACTCCTGAATTCATCCATCAGCAGACACATCATCGACAGTCAGACATGCACATACCGTAGAACTACCTCCACCATGTTTGACAGATAATGTGTATGTTTCCTTCATTTCATTTTCTCAAGATAATCTTGGTTCCATCTGTCCTAGAACTGGGAAATACATGTCTCCTGACATGTACAAGCCAGTCAATGGTGCAGCAGCCGACCAGTGAAGGGAACATATGGCAACGAGATCTGAAGTCGTCACCCACTGGACTCATAGCTTCTCCGTCACCTGAGAGATGAAATACTGGAAGACCTGCACAAGCAGAGAAAAACATACACAATATTCTAACTGATGAATTCAGTTGGTAGAGCCTATGGAATCTGAAAAGTCTGGATGCAATGGAGCAGGTGTGTGGGTGGAGTAGATTATGGATGGAGCACATGCAGGAACAGAGCAGGTGTATGAATAAAATCAAATTATACATGGAGCAGATGAAAAGATGTATGAATGGAGCAGATGATCAGATGGATCAGTAGTAGAACTAGAGCAGTTTTATGGATAGAGCAGGTGTGTGTAGGGAGCAAATTTATGAAGGTAGCAGATGCAAGGATAGAGCAGAAGACTATAGAACAGATGGAGTATGAAGTATGATGAAGTAGAATTATGGATAGAGATGATGCATGGATCAAACAGGTTTATGGATGGAGTAGATGTGTGGATGAAGCAGATTTGTTGATGGAGTAAATGTATGAATGGAGATTTATTAATGGAGCAGATGTAGGAATGGCGCAGATATATTGATGGAGTAGATGTATGAATGGAGCAGATATGTTGGTGGAGTAGATGTTTGGAAAGAAGATTTATTGATGGAGCAGATGTATGGACGGAGCACATTTATTGGTGTGTGCGTGCACCTTCGCTGCTGCTTGTGTGAAACCGTTTTGATGGGCCAATAGGGAAGTTTTACGTCCATGAGTTTTAACCAATCACAGCACTGATTTATTGATTCCAGTCATATTTTGTCGCACTGTTGGAACACACCCACAATGCTCCATCATGTCGCTTCCAGTGCGAGATGCGACAGAAAGCCGTGTAGCAGACAGAACATTCTCTATTTCTTCACCTCTCCAGAGTTCAGCGTGTTGTTGATATCCTCCAGAAAGTCCTCCATGACAATCTGAACACATTCAGAAAAGATACATCACTTTCTCGATCATTAACCAAGTTTACCAATTTACACACTCTGTACAAACCACTTCTTAATCATACGTCCTGCACAGATTAGATACGTCACATTTAACGGATTTAATGAAGTAAATAAACTTCATAACCCTGAGTTCAGAACGCCACTCATGTCCTTCAGAAACCCCTCCATCACTGGAATTAATCTAATGAGCAGTAGCTCATACTAATCTAATAAGGAACACATCATTACTTATATTCTTGAGTTGATTAATGGCCACCAGGAACTGCTCCTTCATCATGGTGAAATGTACCAGCTATTTAACACCGTGACTACTAAGACCTTCATTTTATAGACAGCAGAGATTGTTTCTTTAGGAAAGCTTCTACATAACATCACCAAAACACTTGCTCCACACTGACGATGGAGATCTGCAATCCTACCAAAAAGCTCACCCACTGTCGTCTCTGCAATTATTACTAGTGCTGGTCATCAGCCCTGCTGGACTGGAACTGGAGGACAGCGTGCAAATGCAATGTTAGAGCGACAGTGGCAGAAAGTTCCATCCAATGACTGTTTGTATCACACACTGACTCCAAGTAGTCCATCCATCCATTTTCTGAACCGCTTATTCCTGAATAGGGGTCACGGCGGAACCGGTGCCCAGCCGGCAACTCTGAGAGCAAGGGCGGGAAACAACCCTAGACAGGGTGCTAATCCATCGTAGGACACACACACACACACACACATACATACACACATACACACACACACACCTCACTAAGGGCCACTTTAGAGTCACCGATTAGTTCACCTACCGTGCATGTCTTTGGACTGTGGGAGTACCCAGAGGAAACCCACACAAACACGGGGAGAACATGCAAACTCCACACAGAAACTTCCCAGGTCGCCCCACCCGGGGATCGAACGCAGGTCCTTCTTGCTGTGAGGCAACAGCGCTATCCACTGCGTCACCGTGCCGCCCGTAGCATTTTGTGCATGAAATGCACTGCAGCAAATAAATAGCTATTTCTTTGTTAACATTTTTTCTTTGAAATTTCAAAATTTACCAGAAGGTCAATTATTCATCTCCTCAAACCACCAGAATTCTGTTATTAAGAAATAAGTATTAAGAAATAATTGAGGTTTTAATGACAATGAGCTTCAATGCTTGGATTAATTATCTGTTTTTTTTCCCAACTCTTCTGAATATAGAAGCTCCTCCCCAAACATGAGAACAGCACTCATACATGGTCAACATGGTCAAGACTAAGGAGCATTCCAAGGGCATCAGAGACAAAATCCTGGACAGTCACAAGGCTGGCAAAGGGTACAAAAACCCTTTTCAAGCAGTTGGGCCAACCTGCCTCCAACATTGGAAGCTTCATCCAAAAGTGGAAGGCATATGGAACCACTGTTAACCTTCCACAGTCTGGAGAGCCTGTCAAAGTGTCCTCCCTTGCAGAGGCCACGCTTGTCTGAAAGGACATTGGTCTCCATTACAGTCGAGTCCATAAGGTACCTGTCCTTTCAAAGGTAGCTGTATCTTGCTCATAATCACTTGGAGGACTCTGAGGTAGACTGGTTCAAGGTTCTCTGGTCAGATGAGACCAAAATCAAACTCAACCACACCTGGGACATTTGGCGAGGATACTTGCACTGCTTACAACCCCAAGAATACCATCCCAAGGGTGGTGTCAGCATCATGCTGTTGGGTGGCTTCTCCACGATAGGGCTCCTTCATCAAACATCTTAAGATGGGTCATCTTTCCTTCTTCCAACAGGAAAAGGACACAGCCATGAAAACCAGAACCTGGTTTTAGAGGAAAAAGATCAAGGAGTTACTGTAGCTTAGTCACTTGACATTAACCCAGTTGAAAACTCGTGAAAGGAGCTCAAGATCAAAGTCTACAAGAGATGTTCAAAGAGCCTAGACAACTTTGAGAAGGTGTGCATGAAGAAATCGGCCAAGATTACTCCAGAAACCTGTGCCAGGCCTGATCAGGACTTATAAAAAGCGATTAATAGCTGTAATACAAGCGTTTTTCCACAAAATAGAAAACCTAGGAGTTTTTTTTTTTATATGTTTGTAATATTTAGTCATCTGTTAATAAACGCTGCTCTTGTTCAAAGATTGAAGGCTCTAATTAAGTGCAACTGCAGGGGGTTAAATACTACATGGGATACACAGTCACTGGTTCCACTCCTCACACTCATTCAAACAGTCTGGATTGTTGATACAGTAAACGTTCTCAAGAGAAACTGTGTTGCTGTTTTGTTTGTTAGTCTGCTGCTGGTTAAATTAGCCAAAGGCCTCCCAGTGAGCTTATTCAGAGCTGAAGGGGCCGAGCAGTTCAATCCGTGAACGAAAGTAGAGAGTCATGGACCATCATCTAGCTCGGATGGCTTACAGTGTCTTGTGACAAACTAAAGCAATAATCTAAAAGAGGTCATACTACATGGTTTGGAAGTGCACTGAGAATGACCTCCTTATTCTGAGGGGGTCTCTGTCCAGTAATTTGGCTTGGACACATAATGAAAGCCTTTAATCCACCAATGAGCGCTGTGCAAACTACACCACACACATCACACCGTATCAAGGTGTTCACAAATGACAATTACCAAATAGTCTGAACAGACTTGGTGCAGTTTATCTGCAAACGTGGCCAAATATATACAGAATGTGTGTGTTTTTATATCATTAACATCAAATGAACTAATGTCAGCTAAATGACCTCCATTACCCAGTGTTTGACCGTGTGTCTGGGATGAACTACAAATGTAATTTTTGACAGAATATTCACATTCGGATGCACAGATTAAGAGTTTAGCTATAAAATGTGGAACAGTCATTCATGTCCGACCACACAACAAGGAAGAAGCCAAGCATCCGTTCAGAGTCAAAAGGTCAGCTGCACTCAAAGCTCTGAATGTGTGGGATCTGTTGGAGGTGTCAGGATTGTCCCTTAATCGACCAGCTGAGGAATTAAACCTGCAATTCTATCAGATGGCATGGACGGGCTGCCCAAAGAGATAAGAATGGGCTTAAAGTGGCTGCTGTGAAGCAGAGCTATACAGCTCAAGAGCTACAATGGAAACAGGAACGCTTTCAGATCCTTTCAGGGTTTCCACATTTTGTGTTACAGTCTCAGCTCACAATGGATCATAAACTTATTCAGAATCAAATATCCAAAGTATCCAGATCCTCACAATTAAGGGCTGATGCATCCTGCTTCCATCAATGGTTCTTGAGATGTTTCTTCAACTCGATTTAAGTCCATCTGTGCTCTTTTGAATTCATTGGACATTATTAAGAAATGCAAACATCTTGTCTACTAGCTGACGGTGTAGGTCTGAGTAAAACGCGAGACATGAGGTCAAGAAAACTCAAGAGCAGGAGCATGGAAGCCTCCATATCAGATCAAAGATATCTGGAACCATCAGTGGTCCTCTTAGATCTGGCTACGCAGCCAAACCAAGCTGCCTGGGAAGAACAGCTTCGGTCAGAGAGGTTACCAAGAACCCACTGGTTGCTATGAATGAGAACCAGAGTCCAGGTGAACCTTACAGAAGGATGACCACCAGTCCAGTACAATCAGGCTTTATGTACTTTCTTGAGAAGTAAAATCCTCTGGTCTGATGATACTAAGAGAGAACTACACTAAGGACAAAAGTAATGGGACATCTGATAAGTCACTCAGTGTTTCTTCTGTTATAAGGGATAATAGAATATATCCTGCTTTTGATTTCATAGCAGTCTCCACTGGACATTTTGGACCATTGCAGTGAGGATTTAACTGCATTCACTCCACCGTTTCATCAAAGGATAGGATGGAGCACCATCATTCCAGAAAACACAGTTCCACTGCTCCACAACTCGGTGCTGGGGGCTTTATTCTCCTCTAGCCCTGCCTGGCATTAGATCTGGTGCCATCATTCATCTGTTTGAGAGAGTCCTATTCTATTGGCAGTACTTCTCTACAGGGACCAGAGAAGCTGTGTGTGCATTTTCACATCTGTGTCAGCTGAATAAACTATACTGTGTTTAACCACAGTGTTAAAAAGTGTGTGTGGAGGAAACCTACCATCCCTACAGCCAAACAAAGTGGTGGTAGCATCATGCTGTGGGGATGCTGTTCTACAACAGGGCCTGGGACACCAGACAACAACGTTACAACAGAGATACAACATACAAACCCAACCAAAACAACACATTCATGCACAGACATGAAATCAAATTCACCCCCTTTCGTCTCTCCAGTCCATCACACACACACACACACACACACACACACACACCCCAATTCCCCCAGACTGTATAAAAGCAGTGAATCTGTCTCTTTTTGTCATCTCCAGGCTGTATTTCATTGCAGTCAGATTTAAACAATGTGCTGGCAGGACGACAGAGGTGGGTGAACAGCACTTATTATACTGTACTCTCAAACCCACAGGCAGAGTGCAGCCTGTTAACAGTGAAGAATCAGGAATAAATTAGTCTAATAGACGCTTTCAGTGTTGGAGATAACCATACATCCTCATTTCACCGTGGACTGCAGTGTTTATGGCTACGGCATTCTCCTGCATTCTGGCTGATTTCACTAATGACCTCCAGAAGGATGAGAGTCATTAGTCAAGTCTGCTGCCTGTTGGGCAAGATGTTGTAATCAGTTTTACCATCTGAATATCTGTATTCTTAAACGATCGGTATTTGAATTTGGCACTGAATTACTGTACTGAGTAAATGTGTATATTTATAATTATTAAACAGGCCGTTTCCGGCCATGCAAGCTGTCTGGTTGAGAACCATTCTAACCGTGTCCTTGTTTTGTCACTCACTCTGCTGAACACCACTGCAAACGCTGCATTCCGTTTACCAGGAAAATCGGATGTCGGCACTGGGAATGAAGTCATATCCGAACTGAAAAGAAAATGTGACTGATTAAAATTCCTTCTTGGGTAATTCCAACATCCCAGATCAAATGGAATTCTGCACAAGCAGTATGTAAATGCCATATACAGAGTTTCATTTGTTGATCTATGTAAGCACCTGGAGAAGGAGCTGCAGGCAATGCAGTGAGTTTGTTAACGTGACAAAGTAAGAAGCTGCTAGATGTCACATAGTGCGTGGAGAAGATGAAGAGAGGTGGACGTACTCACAGGGATTTATTAATTATGTAATAAACATCGTAAACAAAAACAAATGCACAGCACATACACAGACTTTGAAACAAATGACTGACTGGGAACTTAAACACAAGGACAGAATGGGACACCTGGGACTGAATGACGAATGGGCAGGGTTACAAATGAGACACAGGTGGGAACGGGCGGAGCAAGAGCGGAGACCAGAGCAAAAGAAAACAAAAACAAGCCCATGGGGAAACCAAAACAAAACAGAACAGCAACAACAGGACTGACAGGGAGACAAAAAGGACAGATACATAACACTAGATAAGAAACTATCATTTGCTGAAATTAAAATATATTAAATACTACATTCACAGCTCAATTAATTTATCTTTATTATTGTGAAATAACGACAGTTTCTACTGGCTTGCTTCTCCCATTTTGTGTTTTCTTGCTTTAACATACACACTATATCCACAGTATTCATTTGAGAACCCAGGTTTAGTGTTCATTTCATTTACATTCAGTATATTTAAATTTAATTAAATAAATAACTGAATATACCTGGTATAATAACTCCTAATAATATATTTAAACATTTAGGTATATTTCAACTAACCGCTTCAACTTAACCATACTTATATATATATATATATTTGTATTAGTGTGCATATTTAAATATCCATAACCAAAAAGCAACAAAACTTTTTAATAACTTTAAATCCAGTTGAAAATGAATGAGACAGCTATTCCAGTCTTGGCAGATTTAAACTGGAGTTACTACCGTTCATTACACGTTTAAGCCATTTTCAGTGTCAATATCGTTCCCTTTAAAGGATGAAGGTGAGCCAAGCTATGAGTCAGTCCCTAATATTCACACACAGTGCTCCGTCTAAAATCCACTCATAAAAAAGTGCTACTTGATTAAAACAACTGCATTTTCCAGTTATTCATTTCGGTCACTGAATCGTTTATTACATAAACCAGATTCACTTTAAACTGATTAATTTGGAGGGTCAGACATGACAGAGCACAAGCAGGGTCACTTGTAATCTAGACAAATCTGACGATTTATAAGGGGATTGAAACCTGCACAATAATATCCTGCAGAACACAAGGGAGGTTTTCGGCAAATACACCCATATTATCGATAGTCTATGTATTCAACCAGCAGTCGAGTGTGCTGCACTCTTGACGACTCATACGGGCAATTCTGAGAAAGAAAAAGGGAGGAAGGAAAAACATTGTACTGTGTCCACATGACCTCTGGATGGGATTTCTTTTACATGTACTTAAATAAGACGCTGCTTCTTCCTGCTTCTGAATTGTAAATTATGTTTTATATCAAGTTTTCAACCTGTGGGACACAGTGGTACTGCTAGGGGGCAGTTGGCCGTATGCAAATTACAACGCCTTCATTTACATGTACATATAGCAACAAAAGGAATTTAAGATGAAACAGATATTGTGAAAATAATAACAGTCACTGAACCTCTGACCGAGAATAACCTGAAAAGAAAGCAATACAGCAGTGAGTACCTGGGGCTAGGCTCCACATGCACCAGCAGAAAATGATCAATTACCACACTGCAAGCTTGGCATTCGCATTTCATCTCTGTTCTTTTTCACAAACACCACAATTATCTCTGAAATTACTTTTACTAAACGGTGAACAAAGTACAATCATTATCCATCAAGCTATCTAATCTGCTTCCTCCTGGTCAGGGCCGCGGTGAGCTTGAAGCCTACAGAGTGTTATTGGGTACAAGGCAGGATTACCCCCTGGACATGGCGTCAATCCATCTCTAGGTACCTCACACTCAACACTAGGGGGCAATTTAGCACCTGCCATGTGTATTTTTGAGAGAGGAAATCTGCACGGACACAGGAAGAACACACCAAACGTCTCACAGGCAGTGACCAGAGTCTAGACCCCTGGAGCTTTGGGACCCATGCACTACCTGCAGCGCCACCATGCCCCAACTACATTTGTTATAATAGGTCAAAATTCCCAATCTTTGCTTTGTGCTGATTAGATTAACCACAAAAGTGAAAATTGCTGCAGTAGACTAGAAGGTGCTCGTCTTATTTCATTCTTATTATATATTTACCTGGAAATGTGTTCAGTGGCATCCTGGAAGAAGAAAAGCTTGGTTACCTTGGCAAAGATCATGCTGAAGTCATCTATGTAATCCTGCAGAACATATGGGATCTTCTCCACATCCTTCATGTCCTAAGGCTATCTGTTCCAATTTGCACAGCAGAGCAACCTTCACTCAACACTCCAGATATTTCATTAAAATAACCTGTGACTTTTATTACACATTATGAATTACCATCAGTAAACACGCACAAAGAGAAGCAAACTGTCTGACTTGCTCTTGGAAAAAAAAACATGAACCACCGGGAGTTCCAGAGAATTTAAGGGGTTAATTGAACAATAAAACTCAAATTGTTTATTAGATTTGAGAGTTTTCAATTTGTTCCACCTAGACTATACTTTAATATTCAAATCTTAAAATCAACACAGAGATTAAGACATTTCCCAATTTGAATGAAGGCAGGTCTTCTCGTTCCACTGTGTCATTTACACTCGTCATTGTCAGACACCAATCAGCTTGAGCTAAGCTTAACCATGGCATGTTACTAATGGTTTACAGCTTAAGGATACTGGTGGAACATCTTGATGTTCATGTATTATGTTCATCAAAGTGCACATAATCTCATATTATATAACAATGGAGTCTAAACAAAAGCTTATACCTCTTTAAAAACTAAGAGATCAGCATTAATAAATGAATTACTAAATGTAATGTGTTGCAATAAATTCATTAAAATGTTGTTGTTATGGTTTATTAAAATATGCAAATGTAATCCTATATAAAGTTAATTCGGAGAAAGGTTACACGGTTCTTTGCACTGGTGGACGATTCTATGTAGTACCAAGAGTTCCCCCATCATTACCGGTCAAAGACCCATAGAGGGTTCTACAATAAGGTTACCTTAATGAAATCTCCCAAGACGATGGGTGTTCACTGCCCATTAGCGTGTGAATTCACTAGCGTGTGTGTGTGTGTGTGTGTGTGTGTGTGTGTGTGTGTGTGTGTGTGTGTGTGTGTGTGTGTGTGTATCACTGTGTGTGGAGGGGTTAAATGCAGAGAAAAAGTTCCCCTGTGTGCAGCGCAGTGGGTCTATGAGCATCTTTACCTTCACCTTTACCAAACACACATAACTAGATACCACATTTCAAAGAGAACGATCCGTGTTGTGACATGGAGTACAAGAAGACTAAAATGATGGGGACACAGAGAGAAAAAGCTATTTAAACAATATATAATATGTACGTAGATGCACATAATATGTAAAATCTCATGTAAATTCGATTGTAAAGATGAAATAATAAGGAAAATAATAAATCCAGTTTTGGTGGAAATGGTGGATCCACTGACATACAGTATAACAGCAATGTCTAAGGTATGTACATAAACCCAGCCCACCAGCAAAGGCTTTTTATTCTTCTACTCCAGAAGAATATGGGAGTGAAATGAAAAGCAAGAACTAACATGTTTATTCAGTGTGATGGAGCCTTTAGAGAGGCTGAAAGCTAGCAAAAGACTAATCAAAGCAAGGACCACTGTGGGTATAATTCACACTGGAGCTGCTAAAAGCTGTTGGAAGGTTGACTGAAGAGAGGACCTATGCAGTTATCTCCTGCATTGCAGCATATGGAGCAGGTAAAGCATAACACTGGATGGGAGCGTCTGAGGTTATTTGCCATGCTGTGGCCATTGGAGGGATTACAAGATTAAAGCTTGACCAGCCAAAGCAGAGGGTTTCATTAGAGATGACATAACAGGCTGATAAATAGGTTTGTAAACAACATTTGAGCATTTTTCATCCCCAAGCAAAGACACACAGTTACTACTTTATACATCAACAAATCAAAGTCAAACAGTGCATTATATGTCCAACATAATAAAGTCTGTAATGTATTTTTCAGCTGTTTCGTGAGAAATTCAGCTGTGTTTACACTGGACGCCTCATTGCTCTGATTCTTTTAAAAGAAGCTTCACACTGCTGCGATCAATAAGTGATCCATATCAGCCTTCGTCATGAACGAACCTTCTCTAAATGGCTTGCATGTCCACATACCTGATCAATATCAATCAACAGAGTGAACTCTGAGCGGCATGAACATCAAACTGAATCCCAAATGGCTCCCACCTCCTTATTGTACTTAGTTATAAAACTAGGGATTGAGCACCTAAATAGCACAATATACATCTCAATAAAGTAGAATATCATCGAAAAAAAGTTAATTTATTCACTCAATCAATTCAAAAAGTGAAACTTTACACACAGAGTGATTGATTTCCAGCATTTATTTATTTTAATGTTGATGATTATGGCCTACAACCAGTAAAAACCCAAAAGTCAGTATCTCAGGAAATCTGAATATTATTTAAGACCAATTTTAAAAAATTGTACATGCACTCAACACTTGGTCGGGGCTACATTTGCATCCATGCATTGTGGCAGTGCGGTGGGGAGGTGCAGGTGCGGTATGGAGGTGCGGTGGGGAGGTGCAGTGGGGAGGTGCAGTGGGGAGGTGCAGTGGGGAGGTGCAGTGGGGAGGTGGAGGTGTGGTGGGGAGGTGATCATCTGTATGTGCATCTCAATAAATTAGAATATCACAGAAAAAAAAAAAAAAAAAAAAAAAAAAAAAAAAACAGTATTAAACAATGCTGTCTAATTTGCCTTGCGACACTTCTGTGATATTATTTAAGCATTTTGATTAATGTTTATATAATGTTTATAGCTTTAGCACAACTGATCTCACAATTTTCACTTACACTACATAATTACTTTAAATCACACTTTTCTTCATCATTTCTTTGTGTTTTAATTTTACTGACTATAAACTAAAACTGATCATTGCTATAATATTATTTATAAATCTAGCACTGCAGTGACACTGACATGGTAGGGGTGTATGTCTGATCCAATTATACCAGTGCAATACACACTAACACACCACCACCATGTCAATGTTACTGATAAAAATGGACAGTGAGCGTAGAAACAAGGTCCGTGTTATACTAACCAAAGAATACTGAGTATAGTTTACTTACACTTGAGTTTAACAAACTCAAAAAACCTGTGTAGAGTTCACTGTAAAATTCAAATGCTTAAGAATGTTGCCTTAAATCATTTGAGCTTAAACACCCTCAACAGAGAACAATGCGCTTGTTGAATGTTATTTGTAGGAAAGTAAATTGAGTAAACTTTATTTTAATTCTACATTGTTTCAGAGACATAACATCCATATCATAGATGTCTTCCTCACAAATGCTGACGGCATCAACTCTGCATTAGTTGTCAGTGTAGCATTAAATCTACATACAACCACCAGATTTCATGAAAATCAGAAATCCAGAATCTCACATTACGATGTCTGAATTCAGGTTTGACTAAATCACAAATCAAAATACATCACTTGAAATGGAATGAATATAAAATATACGACAGTTAGCATGTTTTGAATTAAGTAAATATATAAAATATTCTGGATAACTGTTCATGTTAACACAGCAGCCACACTCAGCCCAGCGTCCCAGTAAACCCACCAAACCCCTCACCCTCTTCTGCCCTTCCCCCTTGTGGAGTTTTCCAGCCTGCAGGAAGACTCTTCTCACTTCCTGAGTTAATTGCTTAATACAGCCCCAGGCTTGCTGCAAATTTACTGCTACGTCTCGTTTAGAATAAGAGTCCCTTCAGAAACAAATCTACTCATCTACTCAAAAAATAAAACTACTCATTTCTACTCCACTACAAATCCTAAAGTACACACGAACACACACTAATCAGCCATAACCTTATTACCACCATAACACACCACAGCACTGCTGTGTCTGAGCCACTCGTAACACACCCCCACCATGTCAGTGTGACTGCAGTGCTGAGAATGACCAACCACCCATAAAATAGCTGCTCTGTGGTGGTCCTGTGGGCTCCTGATCATTGAAGATCAGAGTGAAAGGAGGAGAATAAAGTATCAGAGAAACAGATGAACTACAGTCCGGAATTATAGAACCACAAAGTGCTCCTGTATGATCAGAGGAGCTGATAAGATGGACAGTGAATGTAAACACAAGGAAGTGGTCATAATGTAATGGCTGATTGGTGACCTCACATTATTACAGCTCAACCTTTCATCTCATAATGCCTAGCAACGGGGCTTGTTTTGTTATTTTAAATCTGGTGCATCATCAGAATCAGAATGTGGGGCACTGTTCTGCTGGTTTCCTGAAGATTTGTAGGAAAAAATATGGGAAGTTTAACATCAAGTTTAATTATAAAGCATGGCGTGTACTGGAGCTGGACCACACCAAACTGGGCAGAAGAAACTGGAGCACTGACACAGTAAAAGTGAATTCAGACATTTTTCATGGATAAGTACTGTCAGGATGAGCTGGATAAATCTCATCTTCTCAGCTATGGTTTGGTGAGGTGGGCTTGTATGCAGCCGTTTGATTGGATCTGATCTACTGTACTTGTGCTCGACGGAAACACACTGTTTTAGGTAGATTTTCTCAGCACAGGCCCCAAAGAACACACACACTGTTCTGTAGACCTGCATCTGTTTATTTGTTTAGCAGTGTGAAATTTCACAGTGAAACTATCCACTGCTGGACAGATTTAATGTCTTTCCCAGTTTGACCATTAAATAGTTCATTGATTTTGATGGTAAATTAAACTGTTAAAAGTGATGACATTTACTTTGCCTTGATCAGTCTGCAGTATGACATTAGTTAAGCAGTTACATGAACGTTTATGTAATGTTTAAAGTTTGATCACGAATGATCTATTGATTTTTACTTCCCAAGTTTATTTCACATTGATTTTATGAATTAAAATGGCCCGTTATGTATGGCTGGCAATGGTCCACAGTGATTGGTTGGTAGGATGGAGACCATATATGTCTGTCTGCATACGATTACAGGGATGAATTGATGGAGGTCTACATGTCAGTCTGTCTGTCTTTCTAGGTTGTTTGGTAGGAGAGATGGGTGGATGTATATCTAGATGTCTGCGTACGCTTCTAGATGTAGTATAAGGATGAATACATGAAGGCCTATGTACATGTCTGTCTGTCAGTCTGTCTCTCTAGGTTGTTTGGTGGGATGGAGAGATGGGTGGATGTATATCTAGATGTTTGTCTGCATACGCTTATAGACTTAATGTAGTGATGAATTGATGGAGGTCTATATGTCTTTCGGTCTGTCTCTCTACATGCCACTGACCCACCCACGCAAAGAATTCTAGCTCTCCATCCACCCATCTCAGCATCCTTCCAACCAACTTAGAGAGACAGAGAAAAAGACAGACATGTACACTTCCATCTGTTCATCCCTGCATGCCACTGACCTGCACACAACTGAGCAAGGCATTTAATTACCCAAATGCTCCCTGGACACTGCAGATGTGTGTGCTCACTGTCCCTAGTGTGTGTATTCATTACATGGATGGGTTCAATGTGGAGGACAGATTCCTCTCTGGTGCAGTGGGTGATGATCTTCAAGGAGGAAAGCTTCTTACCAGCCATTTCAGACAGCACAGTGTTAAAGAAGCTCTTGTCTTCATTGTTGGTGAGCCGGTCACAGAACACACGCTGGCACTCGTGACAAAACAAACAGAAGACCTGGTTCTGATCCTGCACTGCGCTGGGCGCACACTGCAAAATGCCTACAAACACACACAGATGACAGGTAGCGTGAAATGAAGCAAACACAGCAAAATTAACTAAGATCACTAGTATTCAGTTCAAAGCCTTTTGTGATAACAGTCACTGGACTGAACATCTGAAGTGTCCCCTTGTGGACAAGAGAGGCAACAGACTTAACATTACATCTGGGTTAAAGCTTTTCACTGTAGGAACCAAATGTCTGATTTACAATTCAAACATGGTGGTGGTCGTTTGATGCTGAACAGCTGATCTGCTAACTTAGAACCTGAACATTACTGAAGGAATCATGAATCATGTTCTGTATCAGACAGTTGGATCATCAGTTCATCTATCCATAAGCTGTAGTTGAACCCGAAACAAAATAGGGTTATTCAGCAAGACACAGATCTAAAACAGCAATGTTTTGGAGAGGCCTATTCAAAGGCTTGCCTCGACCCCAGCAGAGAGCAGTACATTTTATTTAAACATGAAAAAGCATTCACTGACAAATGTGGAAATAACAGAAAAATACCAGTGAGAATAAAAAAGCTTTCATACAGACTTCATTGACCGAAAGTAACACATTAAGAAATGACCTTCACACTGACCTCTGGAACCACTGTTAAGTACTAAAACTATAAGAGGCCTTAAAGTGCATTGGCCTGCTCAGCTTAACTGCTTTATATGATCATCCACTGGGAGGGTCTGAAGCCAGATGAGGGTGTTTTTACTGGCCCACAGGCACCTTGCAAATTATGAGAGAGCATTTATATTGGCCACTGGAGAGTCCAGAGACAAAAGGTGATTTTTAAAAGTCACAGGGTGAAGGATAGCATTTGGAGCAGTCTGAGACTAAAGTACAAAAATCATGAATCACTGGAAAACTATGCTGTTTATAGAGTTAAATACAGAGGCACACAAAACTGAGGAGAGAGAAGATGGATGACAGAATGTTTGTGTGTGAGAGAGAGAGAGAGAGAGAGAGAGAGAGAGAGAGAGAGAGAATAAATAAGTCATTTGTGAAAGCTTCATGAACTGGGTTTGCCTCTGTGATCAATGGTTTCAGTGGATCCTGTAGTTAATATTACAGCAGTGAGGCAGACTGCTGGGATTAAGCCTTTAATCACTTTTTAAACAACAGGCAGATCACAGGCGATCGTTTCCCTATCGTTCACCTATCAAAAATCAATAATACATCAATCCAGCCTCTTCAAGGGTGAAAACTCATCTCAGCGCTTCCTCCTTCTGTCTCTTCTAACATATTCATAACTCAAACAGCAGATTGATGAACATGGCGTTTTCTCTTTAACCTTGCCAAACTGAGCATCTCTCCTTGTAGCCTTGTTTACACTGATGTTGCATCTGTGTGTGTGTGTGTGTGTGTGTGTGTGTGTGACAAATTCTGTAAGATCAAACAGTAACTGTTTGCCCACATTCTATTTTATTCTATAACTAATTATTATTTTAAGTGTTTTAAGTCATCACTCATTTTTCTCTGCACCCTTATAAGAGAGCCAGACAAAGGGGTTTTATATCTTAATTGGAAAACCAGACCTTGTAGTCTGTGTCCCAAACAGTGTGAGTGTGTGTGTGTGTGTGTGTCTGTGTTGTATTGAACTGTACCACAATGTATAGTGTGGGATTTACGTGCATCACAACACAGACTATGAGATCAAACTGCACTGCGATATATCATAATAAGATCTCATATTGAATCGCTGAGTATCATGTTGTTCTCGCATTGTA
The DNA here is from genome assembly GCA_034509495.1 of Acestrorhynchus altus. Taxonomy (NCBI): domain Eukaryota; kingdom Metazoa; phylum Chordata; class Actinopteri; order Characiformes; family Acestrorhynchidae; genus Acestrorhynchus; species Acestrorhynchus altus. The sequence continues at coordinate 15,009,309 of CM067525.1, read as the reverse complement.
TTACAATGTAATGTGTTGTATGGATATGTATAATATTGTGTAACACATTCTGTCTCAATCATAATACAGCAACCTGAAATGCAACATGGTGGCAAATTATTGCATGAATCAATAGAACATGGTTTGTGCAATTTATCTGCCCAAAGGTTGATTTTAATCACATGGTAAGAACTCTTTGGACATTTACAGGTTTTGGACGTTTCTAGGGCAGCGATGTTGTTTTTAAATGACCTTGAAAGCTACATGTTTTGCGGGTATAGACTACCTACATTATTACGTCAAAGTGTCAAGTACATATATATGTACATACATTTGTACAAAGTGCAATTCTGTGCAGCTGAATTGTTTGCATTGCTGAGTTTAAAAAAAACGTAAAACAAATTTACAAAATATATAAATATATGTTTAAACCCCGGACACATGCCTTTGGGTGAAATGATATATAACATCTTTATAATTATGACTAGTAAGGATTGGTAAGAACACAATTACTTCATTATACCATGTTTTCAGTAGTATCATACCGTTGTTATATTGGCAGTATGGAATGATTTTCTCCGATGGCTCCAGATCCTTGTTCTCAAAATCCATATATAGGGTCCATAGGTCCCCTCCACTGGGAAGCTGCAAAATATGAAGAGAAAAACAAATAGAGTTAAAGGGATTTCTGGGTCACTTTAAACAAAACACTGCCATAGGACAACACCTTTGCTACAATTCTGCCCTGCTAGAACTGTCCCAGACAAATGTAAGTGATCACATTGCTCACAACGATCACAATGCTCAAACTACCCCTCTTCCTCTCAGCAGCTTCAAGAAACAGGTTTCCACTGATGAGCAGCTGCACACAACCTTCAGATCACTGTGTGTATCGCAAAGTGTGCTGGACTTTTGGGGAGTGGAAATGTCTGACGGACGGAGGCTGATGGATGAATTGAGGTTAGACATGACAGGAGAACATTATCTACAAGACTGCATATTGCCAAAAGGAAAGTTTGGTTGAGGAGGAACAATAATCTGTAGCTTGAGGGAAATGCTTTCAAAGACATTCAGATTTCCAACGTTCTTGCAGCAACTGGAGGGAAACCCTACAGAGAGGAATCTTTCTACTGTGCAGAGTTGAACTACTTCAAGAAACACAAGCTGTAACTTCTGGAATGACCTTCACAGCAGACTATCTGTGAATAGATCTCAACATGCTGTGCAAGATGGTCAAAGTTTATTCCAGAACTAGAAGCATCCCATTTATTTAACGGAATTTATGAAAGTAATGAAAGAGGGCCAGACCTCCCCAACCCTCCCCCATCATTCATACACAACCAGAGAACTTTATTCATTTTCTATTATTTCATTTGTTTCTTCAACTACATTCAATATTAATGCAACTTTCCTCCAACCCAGAGCTAATATCATAACCCACACTGAGAATTCCGCTCACACTGTTTTCCTTCATACTAAAAAAATAACTCCAGTAATGCAGAGTGTAAGAATAAACGAGAGAAGAGAGAGAATGGCAGAAATAACAAACCCTTGGGCTAAAGTGAAATATTACAGACAAGGCCCACCTTTACCCTCCATGTCTCCACCACTGGCCAATTTCATATTCCGTCTCTCTCACCTTCTCTCCCTACCCCATCTCTGCAGAACACTATTAATGCCTCCAAAAGTCCCGAGCTGACCTTCTGAGATAAATATCACCCTCCTCCCACTGTCCTCACAGGAACCTCTAGGACGGATTGCTTCTCTTAACTCTTCCTCTTGTGAAACAGCGAGAGGCTGCTATCAGATGGAGAGTCTTCTGAAAGTGTTTTGTTGTATCGAAGGAAATTATGTGAAATTATAAATAGTGTCCTGCCAAGTCGTGTCACATTCAGCGTAATGTCTTTTGCTCGGCCAAAAGTTAAACTGTGCAGAGTCTGCCAAACGTCATAATAAAGAGACAGTGGCAGAAACATCATCGTCAGCATAGACGCAGCAAGTGGAGCAGCTAGACTTCCACTTTTATCCCCAAATATAATTCACTTTATTTAAATTATATATATTTTATAAATGATGAAGAAATCTTTCTAAAACACTATTATTGCAAAACAATTTATATTTCAATAAATATTAGTTCAGGACTACAGACATTTTAGGATTACATTTATCACCCAGCAATGCTTTTAAATCTGATTATTTGGTGGGAAAATCTTTTGTTTTTCCATCTTTTATGTTGTGGACTGTTTTTAAAGAGCATTTGCTCTTCATGAAAATATGGAAGATTGGAAACCCACCTGTTTCGTAGAATGACTCACATAAATAATACATATTATATTATATTAAAAGTAGGTATAATACAGAAATGCCCCCCTGTGATGCCAGCCTGTGTCAGGAGAGAGCCATAATGAAGTTCAGGCCCACCATCAGGCGACGCTTGCTGTAAGACGTGATTACATTACTTTAGTTCTACCTTGATTATAGTCATGATTCACAATCAGGCCGTCTGTGCCATCCCTAATCTGCAGATTTTGGTGCAGGAGGAGTGATTGCACAAAAAAAAAGAGAAGAGGAGTGTAAAGGAAAATTGACTCTTGCCTCTTAATCTATCTTCAGGCCAGTATATCAAAGGACTGACTTCTTCTATGGAATACGGATGTAATTTAGAAGTGAAAGCATCTCAGCAACTCAATTACTAAACGGATCTAAGCAGCAATAAATGATAAATCCAAAACAAAACCACAAATGAAATTATAATGAAATTATAAATCACATGACTTTTTTTTACAATCTGTCCACTGATTTCTCAAAATGTATACTTACTAAATATTGTAGACATGAATGAAGTTTAAAAGGGCTTGGTGTGAAATGGTGAATCCTAGAGAGTCTAGCAGCTACATGACAGAAAGCTGAGATGTTTGTGAATATGCTCCCTCACACAGGAGACACTGTTCAACAGATCTGAGGACGTTTAGGACTAAAGACATACACAGTGGAGAGGAACATGCAGGTGCTGTGAAGCAAAATTCGTCCCTGAGAGAAAGCTTACTTTTCCAAGTGCAACATTATTTTACCATCATTATATTAACTGCATGTCCAAATGTTTGTGGACACCCTTTCTAATGAATACATACAGTTGTACTTACTGCTGACACAGGTGTGCAAATGCAAATATGAATTGCCTAATGTTTGTTGAGAAGCACAGCCAATAGAATAGGACTCTCTCAAGCAGACAAACCTATTGGTACTGTGCCTAATTCCATGGGCTAGATGGGCTATAACGCCAGCAGAACTGAGCTGTAGAGCAGTGGAACTGTGTTCTCTGGAATGATGGTGCTTTGTTCTGATTTGCTGAATTTGTAAATACAGTTACTCCAATAAAAGCAGGAGAAAATGTCCCAATTACTTTTGTTCATGTATAAAATCCAGAAGACTTGTGTAGGTTCACCGGTGTTTTTGAACAGTTCATAAATGGGTTTTGCAGACAAGCCCTGGTTCTATTCACCATCGCTGTAAATAAAGCTTCTCTACAATAAACCATTTCACACCAAGAATTTTGGGTTGGCGGCTGTACTCTTCCCATCGGATCATGTACAATGCAGCTGCTTCTACCATCGCATCACTGCTGTCCTCAAACTGCTGCCTGACGAAGCTGTCGAAGGCATCCCAGCAGCTGTCTGTCAAATTCCCTCCCACAGCCCACAGGTAGCAGAATACGAACGTCTGGTTAAGCACACTGTTCAGCCTGCTGGCATCCTGTTTATACACACACACACACACACACACACACACACACTATTGTGATGTTACTGTACAGGCAGCGGAATGTGCAAATAGGTGTCATTATACATCAGGAGACATTTAGAATGTGTTCAGTTGTGCCCAAGGTGGAGGCTTTCACTCACTTTCCATCACGTCATTCACCACCCTGGGGACTCTGTTTTCAGCAGCTTTTTTTTCTTATTCTATGCCATTTTATGGATGTTAAAGATATTTAATGCTCCCATTTTCCACCACAGTACTCTGTTAAAGTGTGCAAAACCAGGGCAAAGCTATGTTAAAGGCAGGCTACTGACTATGAACTGGAAACGCTTATTCTACAATTAAGATGCATCTTCTTGAATTTAAGAGAGAACCATTTGATGGATGTGCTTAATGATTGTCTGATTGGCTCCACATTTCCATTTTCTGTGTTCTGCAAGATCCGGAGTCTTTATACATCTGATACAGAAAATGACAGAGACCATAACCTGGTCTGTGGAGGGTACACACGCCCCCTATTTGGCATTCATGGAGTGTAATATGTGTATCTTTACACACAAAAAAGGATAAGATGATAACTGTGAGATCAGGGTGGGAATATAAGACCGGAAATATCCAATAACATCATCTGTAGCATAATTCTTAAGACAACATGCAAAGAAACCACAACCGTTCTAACCGTTCTAACAGTACGGCGTGGCCTTAGTAACAGTTTAACCCTGCATTGGAAAAGAGGCCAATGTGAATCAGATATCAGAACTCAGACAGGACTTCTATTTTAACTGCCAAACTTTATGTTTTTGGGGGAATATCATCATCATCTTTACCTTTCACAGTAACAGAACGCTGAAGTTGAAACATTAGCATATTCATTTTCTTTTATTCCATTTTAGATTGATAAAATGGAAAGCAGCGCCATGCAACAGTTTGGACACAAAGATACTGAAGCTTTCAGCTACCTTAGGAATAGCGAATCACACCCCTGTTTGACTGCTGTTAGACCTTCAGTCTGGAGTGGTGATACACTGTTGTACTGGGCAGCAACACCTGCACTGATAAGACTTTCATGGAATAGTCATCAAGCATTTACTGCCTCACTGCAAAATGAAGCCGCACAAGGTCGAGTATTTTGGAAACATTCTCTAGACAGAGTAGAATTTCTTGGCCATAGCAAGCAAAGGTAAGTGTGGAGAATTTGTGTAAAGAACTGTTAAACACAGGGGTGGATCAATCGGGCTTTGGGCTTATGTTGTAGCCAGTAGCTTGAAGAACATTTCACTGGTAGAGTGCAAGAGTGGAAGAATGCATTCTGGAACCAAACCTCAAACAAAAACTGAAGATAATAAACAGAACATCTTGAAGAGTAAGACAACGATCCAAAACCAGCCGAAAAATACACAATGGATTTAAGATCTTAAGAGGCACAAGCTGAAGGTTTTGCCATGGCCTTCACTGCCACCCAAATCTAAACATCACTGAATATCTCTGACTAGACCTCCAAAGAGAAGTAAATACAAGACAGCCCAAGAATTTCAATTTACAAATAAAAGCATGCAAGATGGAATTGGCCAAACAAGAACTGAAAGACTCTTGCTTTTGGTCCTTTTACTGTTTGTTATTTGGAAACTGCAGAAATAAAAAAAGCAATCTTGCAGACCTGCAGACCAGAAGACCAGACTGGTGATGCACTGCTGTGTAGCAACATGTGCCTCTGTTTTTCTGTCATTTACAAAGTGGAAAAGGTCAAAAGTGATGTTTCTTCAAATATTAAAGAAACATTTTATCTTTAATTTTATAATTTTTAGACATGAAGTCGCGTTTTACTCACTTCACTATTCACAGCAACAACTATTTTGACCAGGGCTGCTCAAGGGATTGCATGCCAATTCATATTTACACTCTCCACAATAGAATCATAATTCAACTATAAAAACTAAGCTCTTCTATCCCAGACTGCAACCCCTTTCTCTATCCAGGCAGAAAAACCTTAGAGAAACAGACTCGGTGTGTTTTGTTTGACTCTAAAAGTGCTGATTAAACCAATACATCACTGCAATAAAACCAGTGTGTTTATCAATGAACAAAAATCAGAGGAGACCTGTTAACAGAAGCTTATTCACATAATGCTACCAGGCTCTTGCTTCATGATTATTAGTGACATTAACATTTCTTCAGTGAAGTGTTCTTTCAAGACCCAGTTGAAAGACTGGGACTGTCTTTTTTTCCAAGATGCTTTTCATTTGCTTTTCAATACAAAGTAGCACGCTGTTCAAACCAAGAAAGACACTGTCGTACATGAAGAGACATGACTATTCTAATAGTGGTGTTTTGTTCTGATAGGATGTTTATTTCCTGACTGAAGTGGAGGGTTCAAGTGGGCTTACCTTCTGTGAAAGGCCTGTTAGCCATGTCTGCACATACGGCATCCACTTCAGCTCCTCAGAATCAATATACACCATCCCACAGCGACTGACAGTGGCTGGGGAGGCTACAGCTAAATCCTGAACCTGAGGGACAAAGAGACAGACAGAAAGAGAGAGAGATCATGTTTATCAATTCCATCTTAAACAGTTTGTATGAAGAGTGAGATCAGGATAAGCAGGGCAGGCATATCTGTGTGTATGGGTGAGTCTAATCACATTAAACAGTGTGTATAAAAATGTGTCAATGATAAACAAGTTGGGCAAATTAATGTCATATCAAACAAGGCTGTGAGAATCATATACAGTGAAATAAGTGATACAGTGAGTGTTTGCCTTTAAAAGCTGCATGTGAGACATTATTTTATTTGTCATGTCCAATATTTTCAGTTTGTGCAAAACAGTTTGACACAAGAACGTGGTGTTAAGAACTGCTAATGACAAAGAAGTCATAAAAAAATGTTTGTGATGTCAAAAATCAGAATAGCTGGTGAAGATCTGGATCTCTCTGTACATTGGAAAATGCCTACACTCACCTCAAACATCATGTGTATAGATGCTGTGAGCTTTATCCTCTCGCTGTTGGCCAGACAAAGCATCTTATTATCATCCAGCACTGTATTCATGTTCTCAATCCACAGCGCGTCCACTGGCTCATCACTGATAACCCATTTGTGGTCATCGCTGGTGTCATTGACAGCCGCTCTGACACACAGGGCCATCAGGCCATCCCTCCACTCCAAGGTCAGCAGGTTTACCTCGCCATACAACTCCTCCATGCTGATAGACTTGGGGTTCAGCACGTAGGTCTTGACAGGCAGGTAGAAGGGGTTGTTGTGACCAGCCTCATGAAGGACCTGCAGGGCGTCAGCCAGCACCCTGTAGACAGTAGTCTTGCCGCCACCACTGGGGCCCACCAGCATAAAACCATGATGCAGCAGCATGGTCTCATAGAGCTGGATCTCTTTGCTGATCTTGCTGGGCAGTGGCTGCAGGGAGCGGGCACAAGGGGCAGCGTGGAGGGTGGACTGCAGTACGCCACGATTATGTTCCAGGATGGTCACTCCGGATACCTCCAAGACCAGATACCTCTAACACCAAACAAGGAGTTTTGAGAAAGAGAGAGCAGGAGGAAGGAGAGACGGAGAGAGAAGGGAAAAATATCAAGTGAAACATCTAGACAGAACTTTGGGTAGGTTGTTTTTAGGCAGTTGTTAAACATAAATAAAAAGACAGTATAAGAACAGAATTGTACTGAACATGCACACATTTCTGGTTTTTCCTCCCATAGAGTTGCAAGATTGACACTATTACATATACACTAAATTAGGTAAGTGATTTTAATGTTATGGCTGATCAGTGGAAATTCACCCACACTGTTCTAACCTCAGTGTTACTCTCCTAAGTGGCCTGACATTTGGTTAGGGTGTAAGTTCAAACCTTAGGACAGCTCAAGAAAACAAACATCATTAATAAAAAAAATATATGTGAAATGACGCACACGATGGAGATCCTGAACTCTGAACGAGTTCACAATAAGCATCAAATAAGTAAAATAACTCACTCTTTCTTCATAAAACAACCAGACATTGTGTGCTGCATCTCAGATGGCCTGCAGCAAATATATGAGTACAGGGCTATATAGAGGAACTCACGCATCAGCTTATTCTTCAGTGGACTGCTTGTGCACATCCATGTGTATTTTCACACACCACCAAACATCAAGGACCTAACTGAGCAGCAGAGTCAGATCTGTCGCTGCACGAGCCTAGAAAACTCAGCCACAGTGTGGTTTTGGTAGAGATTCACCAAAGGTTAGAGAAGAAGTTTGCGCTACAATCAAATAAAAAAAAATGATTTGTATTGTGATTTTTACAACTGATGTCACGGAGCAGCTTTACAGAAATCAAAAACCTGGTGAGCTAAAGGTCAACAGTGGCAAGGAAAAACTCCCTCAGCGCCAGACGTAGAAATCTTGGGAACTAGGCCCAGAAGGTGGGACCCCCTCCTCCTCTGGTCAACTACTTACAGTGTACATAGTTATTTAGGGGACACTGGACCCCCAAGCATCTGCTGTAATACTGAAGTAATAATAGTTTGATGGACATAATAGTAACAGCAGCAGATAATTAGGGTCTGTGTAAATTTCTACATAGTTGGTGATGCAGGTGGGCAGCTAGTCCAGGTCCAGTAGCCACAAGGCGGGAAGCCAATGTGAAGTGGTGGCCAGGGAGCTCAGGGTCCTTCTCCGATGGGGCAGAAGAATTTAATCAGCCCAGGCTGGTCGGTCATCATTGACTCTGAAAAGGTAGAGAGATGTGATTAGTTTGGGGTTTAGATTCATGGAGAACAGAGAGAATGTAAACATTCCCAGAGTGTGGCGAGTGACTCGGGCAGATCTGACCATAACGTTCTGACTAAAAGGCGAAAATCAGAAGGAACGTAAACATGGGAGCATCCTGAAACATTGGTGTCTAACCACTCCAAGGAGCAATCCATGCTCTGATTTTCCCACCTCCACTCGGGGGAACCACTTGGAACTTCTTACCTCCACCCCTCCCATAAGCCCACCATAACTCAGACAGCCCCCTCTCTGCCCTCAGTTATCTGGTATCGATATCGACTTGCCATCTGGAATTTAGTAGTAAAACAGTGGGTCAGCACCTACACATCTGCCATTTGATGAGGGGTGCGTTCCATCTCCATCCAGTGTCTAAGCCCTCTGTGGCCTAATGGGACTTAGTTTTGAATCTGGGGGTGCTTCAACCAAGCGTGTGCATTTTCAGTGAATCAGTAATGTCTGTGATTCTCTGAGGGTGACAGAAAATTAAAACCTAACCCTTTCCATTCTCCACTGTTCTCCTCTGAGGAACAGGAAAGGTTGAACATACAGTGTCTGGTGCGCACACTGAATGAATACTTCAGGAGGTCTGAACAGCTGTTTGTATGTTGGGACAAATCTCACATGGGGAAGCCCATCACTGGATTGTGGAGGCTATTACATTGGCCGATTCAAATAACGGGCTTGAAGCTGCTGATGGCTTGCCCTCCCATTCTACCAGGGGCATGGCCACATCTTGAGCTGTGTGTAAAGGTATCCCAATTCAGTAAATATGTGATGCAGCAAGCTGGACATCACCCCACAGTTTTGTGAGGTTCTACAATCTAGATGTGACAGCACCTACAGTCACCCATTCGGTTCTCAGTGTTCTGTCTATGCACTGGTTTAACTGGTTTCATTTGGCAAGAGTGAGGAAGAGTTGTGCTTATCAAGACTGAATATTCGCTGTGGGGATGTGGATTATAAGACAGTGGGGAGACTCATCCCCTGCTACACTCACATCAATCAATCAATCAATCAAATTTTATTTATATAGTGCTTTTTACAACAGAACGTTGTCACAAAGCAGCTTTACAAGGATCCGGGTCCAAGCCTCAAATGAGCAGCCAGTAGGCAAACAGTGGCAAGGAAAAACTCCCTCAGTTTAGGAGGAAGAAACCTTGAGAGGAACCAAGGCTCAAGAGAGGAACCCATCCTCCTCTCGTCGACACCGGAGAGCAGATAACAAAGGCACAATGGAAAAATGGGAAAAAAAAAAAATGAAGGGAAAATAAATAAAATAAATAATAAATAAAAATGGAGAGAGGATAAATAAAGATTGGCTGAGATAGTAATGCTACAGGTATGCATGATTGAATAGTGAAAAATGAGATCCATGCAGGTGGGATAGCCAGGTCTGGAAGTTGATAGTAGGTGGATGAGTGGGCCGGTATCCGCAGGTGTCTCGGGCAGCTAAGGACATGGGGGGGAGAGAGGGAGAGAGATTAGTGCCCCCTTAAAAGTGTTAATGAAAAGCCTGCAAAAAGAGAAATGTTTTCAGGCGTGATTTAAAGACGGAGAGAGTGTCTGAGTCCCGAACAGTAGGAGGAAGGCTGTTCCAGAGCTGGGGGGCTTTAAAAGAGAAGGCTCGACCCCCAACAGTGTTCTTTTTGATTTTAGGGACAATCACCACAACTGGCATATTGAAATAATGGATCTGAGCACAACGTGAAAGGGGCATGTCTCATAATGAGATATCTCACTCATGCTAACAGAGAACTGTGGTTACGTTCATAACCTAAAAATCTTGCAGGACAACGGTCATGCTGTGTCCACTGCAGCCTCAGCTTTCTGTTCCTGGCTGACAGCTCATCCGGCAAACAATCCTGCCATACTCAAAACCAACGAGAGATTTTTCTCCATTCTGATGTTTGTTGTGAGCATTACCTTAAGATGGTAGATTATATGATGATTATATGCATTGCAGTGCAGCCACCTGATTGTCAGATTCAATAACTGAACGAGTGAGCAGGTGTACAGGTCTTCTTAATACAGATCTTGCTCTGAGTCTGAGTACTGCACTAACGGCAGCTATTTCCTGATATTGATTCCATATAATCCAGTGTATTTTCTTTACTCCACTACATACCGTTTTCTTTGTATTTCTAACATCACAGCACTCCTCTGGCCTTGGGTGACCCCCTGGTAACCAACAGTAGTTACGCAGTAGTACAGTAATTTACTGTTGACTCAATATGCACAGATTGTGTTTGTGTGTCTTTCTGAGTGTGTGTGTCATCAGTGGAGTAGCGTTCCCCCAAAAAGAATGGCATCGTCAGTGAGGAACTTGGGCAGGTTGGAGTCTCGCAGCGCTCTGATCAACACAATATCTTCACTCAGATGCGGATTCTCTCTCTTCAGAGAGCTGCAAAACACAAAATGAAATGGATTCATTCAAATTACAATCTGTAAAAAGCGGATGATGAAAAGAGTATGATTTCTACAGCAGTATAATGATAGTAGCTGAAGATTCCGCTTTGGCAGATCACCAAATTACACCGTTCCATCATCCCGGGAATCACAGCTGTTTTGGGATGTTTTCAGGGTGACGTCGCTGCATATATTAAAAGCAGATATGGAGTTAATAAGGAAACCACTGATTACAACATTCAACAGGCTTACAGATAAGAGTCCCACCATTAAAAAAAAAAAAAAAAAAACAGACCAATCAGATTACGGCTTATTGCCTGTCGGGACCACAAAAGTGACATCTTTTTCAGATGTCTCAACAAAAAGAGCCAATCTGCTTGTCACTTACTGTCCGGCACCGTTGTAAAACTGACCGCTTGGTGAACAGACTAACCAACACAGTCTTCAGTAAAACTCGAAACTTGTTGTTGTTTGTGGATTGCCATGTCACTCAATGAATTAATGCCCCTGTTAAGTTTCAAAAACGTTACATCCATATAAAGAGTACTTAACTCCAACAGCATCTAAGCTTAAGGCATCTCTGGATTCTAGCCTCGTCCAATAGCTAAGGACATCTGAGTAAACATCAAAGCACTTTTCTAAGTCGATCACATGAGCTGCTGATAGACTTTGACCAGGAGTACCTAAACATATGCCTGCCACTGTATATTGCATTTACGTATGGAACAGGGCTGGGTTTTGCTAGATTTTTCAAATCGATTCTACATTTAAGCACATTTCACTAACTTCAGCTCCACACGCAGCACTGAAATATGAAATGTGCTACTGAACCATTCATGCTGAACTGCCATTCAGGCTGCTCATTACAAAATGAGTCAAATGGATTTTACAGGATCACATCAAGTCAAATTTAAGCTGTGCTTCATTGCCAGATTTCTTCAGGAGGCATTGTTATGCTGTGTGTGCGGAGAGGAGGTGTGTTGTGTGGCACGGCAGTCTTTATTAAATTAACTTCAGCTGAGAATCGTATGCCCGTATCCAAGCTGAGATCAGTGATGAAATGACCCGTACTGGGTGTTTGCCCCATAATCCCCCCAGAAAGAGCTGCCAGACCATGCGATTACCATATGAACAGCTGATCTGGATGGGTCATCATAGCTTGCACTGTGACTGACAAACTAAATTGGGTTACTTGGCTTCCAAAATGGAGTTATTTAAGTGTTTTGGTTAATTTTTTTTCTGCTGGTAAACGTTCCAAGTCCAGAGGATTGAAGATTGATCTCTGCTGAATGAATCAATATCAAAACATTCAAACAAAGATCGACTTGAATCAAAAACGTCTATATTTTAGTCCCACCCCTAGCACGGATATGAACAAAGACAGTGAAGGACTTGTTTCAGTGACATTTTTGCTGCTGTGTGAAAACCTGTAATGAATTGAAACGTCATGAATTGCACTGCTTTACTGGTCTTCTTGCAACAGTAACAATATGCAAAATGAGTCAACACAGCAGTGTAAACAGGCTTTTCATTCATCTCTAACTGCAGCAAATAAAGCTGGTCCAACAGCAGGTCTTATGAAGACCTTAGGGAGACTGCAGTAAGACTTAGCCTTCTTCAGACTGCTCTCGGATCAGCGTACCCAGCCATGATGAGAATGGATTTGACAGCCCTCATGCCAAAGTCGTAGTGGTCCTGCTGGGAGAGCTGTTCACTGCAGAGTTTATACATCTGAGTCATCTTCCTTGCCAGAGTCTTACAGGATTCAAAGCCTTATGAATACAAGATCACCTGCATAGTGAGAGAAAGAGAAAGAGAAAGAGAGAGAGAGAGAGAGAGAGAGAGAGAGAGAGAGAGAGAGAGAGAGAGAGCACGTAACAGCTTAAGAAGCTTGTCCAGAAGAATTGGTCAATTGAAATAACTGATCTTTAAGGGCAAGTATATTAGATTATCTTCTGCTCTAACTGGAAACAGTATAGTAGAAACCCCACCTCCTCCTCTTGTAGCCCCACCTTTCTGTTCCTCTAAATCTTCCTTCTCTGGTCAGAAACTGACCATCTAAAAAATAAGAGTAAGGCCATAAAAGAACCACCTTTTGTTCAAACAAAGAACCACATTAGAAAAAATGATGGGCATTTAAACAATCTTTACATCAAATGAGTTCTTGAGATCTTCAAAAGGGTCTTCACAAACATCTCTATAACAAAGGTAGAAGCAAAAGTGTTTCTTCTGTCATCACTCAAATAACCTTTTGGCAGATATTTGTGTGTGATGGACCCACTCTTAACCTAGCAGTGATCATGATGTGTCTAAACACCCCAGCAACACAACCCTGGCTGATACAATCATCCCAACACCACACACAGTATCATGCCATGACCATGTCAGTGTAACCGCTGTGCTGAGGAAGGTCAACAGCAGTCCATTGGTGGTCTTAAGCTGGCTGATTTATTATGCTGAAACAGATGGTCAGTAATTACGTCTATATAGTTCATTGTATTTGATAAAATGGCCAGTGTAGGTACAAGAAAGGTGGACCCTTTAGTTCACTCTCACAGACACCCACCTCAGCGATGAGGGCGTAGTTGGGCACCATCATGAAAATGGGTCTGAAGAGAGCTTTCAGGTTGTCTGGTAGTCTGGTAGTACTCCAAAATTGTCCCATCATCTGTAATCTCTCTAATATCTGTTATGTTGTAAGAAGGTCACAACCTTAGAGTAGAAACAAGCAAAAATTATCACTCAATTCAACCTTTTTTTTATTTCATTTATGAAGCTGAGAAGGTTTTGAATTAAGACCACACTCATAGCCAATGTGAAACTGTCAGCAGGCAGCATTTGAAATCAGCCTAAATTGTGACAACAGACCATTTTTGTCATTGAAAACATTCTCCAGCTATTTTAAACGAGCTGTCCTACATGGATAAGCCCATTCTTTACCTGACCCTTACTCAGTAAATGGCCAAAGTTACCATGGCCGGACATCTCCGTATACCCGGGGGGGAAACCCAGCGATAAGAAAAAAAACATAGCCAGTGACAAGCACATAAAACGCCGCTATAGCAGATGTGGGCTGTTATCAAAGAGAGTCAAACAGCTACATACTTACGACAAACTGCACCTGCATGGCTGGTTTAGTGTTCACGCTTTTCCATTGTTTAATGTATGTTAGAACAATGTAAATCATTAGACCTATTGTTGCTACTACTGCCTAGTTATATGTATAAGAAATAATATTTGTAGTTCATATAGATATAGATATACAGTGCACTGTGGTGGGGTATTGGCTGTAGAATTAAATTGATTGAATCCATTTTGGAATAAGGCAGTAACATAAAATGTGCAAAAAGTGAAGCTGTACATCCTGGATACACTGTATAAATTAATATTTAAAAACAAAGCAAGTATAAATATTAGTTCATGCTTTAAGGATAACGCAGGGCTAACACAGTTAACTAAAAGAGAATTCAGGAGGACTCCACCAGTAAAGACTGTCTTTAAATAGCTCCAAACCATAAACATGTTTGCCTCAATGGGCCTCTTTGACAATGGCATTCTATAAAAATCAAGGTCATGTCATCCAGATTCTGGCTTCCAGCACCACTAAAGGCCATGTTTGGGATTATTTCTTGGATCTCGCCTGTTTTCCCGGTTTTCTGCCACCACCACAAGCACACAAGTGTGACGTAACCATGACGTACGTGACCGACAGAAATGTCACTTTTCAAAGTCTTTCATGAAAGCCTTACCACACAACTGCAGAGCTGAAATTCCCTCGTTTAGACTAAACATTTCAGTACAACAGAAGACGAGCTCTGGTGTTGACTGAGCTGTGGCTAAGAGTGAGTTTCTACAACATTTCATGTGCAGTGAACGTAAATGTGTATTATTGGTGCAGTTTTTAATTTGTTGAGCCACAACCCAAGAGAAGATGATTTCTCTATTAAACACTGATAGATATTATAAAACATTATGAAAAAGTTCCCAAAACCAGCAAGAATTCTTCAGTAAATATCATCATACTAACCTCTGGGTGCCTTTAGGGTTTGTGAGGTTAATAAAAGAGAAACCTGGATTTAGTTTATAATCATATAACCATATAACTGTGTGTGATACCTTGGCATTCCAGATAGTTGAGTTGTTGGACAATGACAGACAGCACCTCGACCAGACTGAGCAAGACCACTGAAGATCGTCCCCATCATCTACATGCAAAAACACAAAAATTTATACAAGCTCTCACACAACCCTCTGAGTACACATGTCAACATTTTAGTAATTACATGTTTTAACCTTAGAGAGAACCTAGAGATGTTGCTATTTCCATTTTGGTAAACCACTCAGCTTACATGTGAGCAATGTAGCCCCAGAGCATTATGCACCCACCACCATGCTTAAAAGTTGGTACAGAACATCTCTAACTGTATGTAAAACAAAACAAAATTCATTAAATCCAGTGCTTAGGAAGACACTTGTGATTAAACAACTGTGGAATGGAGTGAAGGTTCGGGGGATTAAAGAGTTATTTCAAGCTTAAAAGTTAATCAACATACAAAAGATTTTCAACTTTCAAAGTGAAAAAAAGTTCATTTAAAGGCAACACTTAAATGTAGCACTGGCCCCCAACGGCACGGTTAGTCAGGATGGTCAGGAGAATAATCAAGGAGATTACTAATTAATGAGAAAAAACCCTTGCTATTCCCTTCACTTTGTGCTTTTATTCTGAAGGATACATTCTTGTACTCCAGAGAGGAACATTCTGGAAAGTGTGTGTGTGTGAGAGAGAGAGAGAGAGAGAGAGAGAGAGAGCTGCTGAGCCAATGCTGCAGTTAGTGCAGCCTTATGCTCCAGCATTAATAAGAGAAGCGTACACACCAGACGGCAGCATTAACGACTGCATCACCTCACTCATGTTTCTGTAGAGCGAACAAGGCCCAAAGGAAGTGTTAGACAATGACTGTACATTTCAAGAGCAGGATGACTTACAAAGACTCCTCCGTGGTTCAATTCAGTGATTTATTGAGTCAACATCTCGGATTTCACCACCACCCAGTTCAGTTCCATTTGGTTCAATTAAGCTTATTTTCTGTTAATATGGAGCTTCACCACTTCGTTTAGCGACCCACACACCACACAGTCCTGCAACAAAATTCCACATGGATGAACCTGGCTCTAAACATGTCATACACTTTCTTGAATAGTCAAGCTCTGAAGTTGCCTTTTCATCTGTAGGCATATGCTTTTCATTTTTCCCACCTTTCCAAACTGGATCCACAGAACACAGCCTATAGATGTTTCTATTTATGTATCTACACTGTGAATCTGTTGGTGTATTTTACTAAACAGAATTTGTACAATATGATACAATATATTCCTCTTTTGCCTGAGATGTAAAATCCATTTTCACATCCAAACAGGCACAGGATGCGAGTCATTAATATGCATGAGCTCATTAACATGTTGGTAAATAAAGCAGCAATGTGGACCACTACTGTAACTGTATGGGCTTGTACCTTGCCACACGTGTATGACCCACTGTGTGTGGATGGATGGATGTGTGGATGGAGAGATAACGTGGGTCTACTGATGTTAATGTAGTAGACACATTACAGATGAACTAGTGGACCACAGTTACACACGCCCCACTTCACAGTGTCCCCCTCACTTCTGAAACCAAAACTATACCTTCGCTGCTCTGAACCAAAAGTCTGGGCTGCAGGAAAAAAACGAGACACTGCTGCCCCCTTGTGGTGGATAACTGCAGTCCTATAAGAAAATTGAAGGTACGTTCATGGCCTGATTGGTGTGAAAATTTTAAGGTTTGATAACCAATACTGCTGGCTGATGTCATTTCCGGTTTATATATTATTTAATTCAACCCCTGAAAAGCTTTATGCTTAACACAAACTAATGCTCATTATTCAGTACCTACAGGGAAACTGAGTCCAGCAGGCAGCCAGAGGTTTCTTAAGGTATGAATCAGTGCTTTATGATCTGTATAATTATATATATATATATATATATACACATACACATACACACATACACACACACACTTATATAATATATGATCATATAAAATCTGTAAGACTTAAGTAGACAGATCTGAATTTTTCCAGAAGCTGCTGAGAATGAAGAAAGTGATGAGATCAAAAGAAAAAAGCCAGAACTGCTGGAAAAAGAGCAAGGAACGAGAACTCTGGAATCTAGAGGGATGATGAATCAGCAAAGCATAAAGGGAGGAAGGGTAATCAGTGTAGTTATATAAAGGGAGGCTCTGCCTCAAAACAGCCTCTAGTTGATCTGCTGACAGTAACCAATTACACAGGGAAGGAAAGTGAGGGACCTAATTAGGTTATAAAGGAGGCTGGATTTACAGGAACTGTCATATTGAGTCCTTTCATAAAAAGCCTGTGACGTCAAACGCAAACAAGTCATATGCTTTTTCCACTTAAGTGTCAGTTCTATCAACTGAAGAGGCCCAGTTTGATCCATTATGAAGTCGCTGGGATTCCCAGACAACACCATCATTTGTAATGCAAGCCAGTGTAGGTGTATGTTAACTTATGAAACTTGCAGGGAGCCAATCGCATTGTAGACAGAGCAAAAGATATGGTTAACTGGTTTCATGTGACTTGGAGTAAGAACATGCTTGTTTTCACAGGAGGGAACAGGAAATGACAGATTTCTGGGCTCCCGAGTGGCACAGCGGTCCAAGCGCTGGTCCCATTATCTGACCTACAGCCGGGCTCCCTATAATGCAACATTGTTGTTCATGGCCAGGCGTATCGGAGATCATAACTGGGTGGGTCAGATGTCTACATCACTGGCTGCAATGTTAACCTCTGTGTGTGTGTGTGTGTGTGTGTGTGTGTGTGTGTGTGTGTGTGTGTGTGTGGTAAAAATGCTCCTGAGCACAATTTTTGTTTAATTCCACCACAAATAACTGCTCTAACAAAGACAGAACTTGTGAGGACACATCCTGTTTAGTCTCTAAGTTGCCTTGTTTTAAAGTATGAACTAAAAATGATCATTTTATTCAAGTGTAAACAAAACGTAAGTATAAATGTTTGGAGCAGGGCACCTTGTAGTCGAGTCCATCTGAGCAGTTGAAGACCACACACTGGATGGCCAGTGCTTTGGCCAGGTCTTTGGTGGTCTCGGTCTTCCCTTTACCAGCAGGACCTGCTGGAGCTCCACCCAGGTCCAACTGTAATGCCCCCATCAGACACAGGTAACAACGGTCCTGAAAACCAACATAAAAACCAATACAGGCATAAATGAGTGCAGTGAATGGACTGATGAGTAGATGAAGGGGAACTGTACTGCGTCTGTGGGTCTGTCTGACTGTATATTTACACATGCAGCCACACACTTCTCTTTCACATTTGATCATTTAATAAAAGTTTATCATTTATTTATATTACAAGCAGCCCTTTCATCAGTTTGTCATGTAATTAGGTAACGGCAGTTAAAAGGAACGATGAAGATCGACTTGAGATCTGGAACTGCTTCCTACAAAATTACACTGGTATACAGAGGGGAAAATAAGTATTTAGTCAGTCACCAATTGTGCAAGTTCTCCCACTTAAAAAAATGAGAGAGGCCTGTAATTGACATCATAGGTAGACCTCAACTATGAGTGACAAAACGTGAAAAAAAAATTGAGAAAATAATTTTGTCTGACTTTTAAAGAATTTATTTGCAAATAATGGTGGAAAATAAGTATTTGGTCAATAACAAACAAGCAAGATTTCTGGCTGTCACAGACCTGTAACTTCTTTTTTAAGAGGCTCCTCTTTCCCCCACTCATTACCTGTATTAATGGCACCTGTTTGAAGTCGTTAACAGTATAAAAGACACCTGCCCACAACCTCAAACAGTCACACTCCAAACTCCACTATGGTGAAGACGAAAGAGCTGTCGGAGGACACCAGAAACCGAATTGTAGACCTGCACCAGGCTGGGAAGACTGAATCTGCAATAGGCAAGCAGCTTGGTGTGAAGAAATCTACTGTGGGAGCAATAATTAGAAAATGGAAGACCTACAAGACCACTACTAATCTCCCTCGATCTGGGGCTCCACGCAAGATCTCAGCCCGTGGGGTCAAAATGATCACAAGAACGGTGAGGAAAAATCCCAGAACCACAAGGGGGGATCTAGTGAATGACCTGCAGAAAGCTGGGACCAACATTACAAAGGCTACCATCAGCAACACACTACGACGCCAGGGACTCAGATCTTGCAGTGCCAGACGTGTCCCCCTGCTTAAGCCAGTCCATATCCAGGCACGTCTGAAGTTTGCTAGAGAGCATTTGGATGTTCCAGAAGAGTATTGGGAGAATGTCATATGGTCAGATGAAACCAAAGTAGAACTATTTGGTAAAAAAACAACTCGTCGTGTTTGGAGGACAGTGAATGCGGAGTTGCATCCAAAGAACACCATACCAACTGTGAAGCATGGGGGTGGCAACATCATGCTTTGGGGCTGTTTCTCTGCAAAGGGACCAGGACGACTGGTCCGTGTACATGAAAGAATGAATGGGGCCATGTATTGTGAGATTTTGGGTGCAAACCTCCTTCCATCAGCAAGGGCAATGAAGATGAAACGTGGCTGGGTCTTTCAGCATGACAATGATCCCAAGCGCACTGCCAGGGCAACAAAGGAGTGGCTTCGTTAGAAACATTTCAAAGTCCTGGAGTGGCCTAGCCAGTCTCCCGATCTCAACCCCATCGAAAACCTTTGGAGGGAGTTAAAAGTCCGTGTTGCCCGCCGACAGCCCCAAAACATCACTGCTCTAGAGGAGATCTGCATGGAGGAATGGGCCAACATACCAGCAACAGTGTGTGCCAACCTTGTGAAGACTTACAGAAAACGTTTGACCTCTGTCATTGCCAACAGAGGATATACAACAAAGTATTGAGATGAACTTTTGTTATTGACCAAATACTTATTTTCCACCGTTATTTGCAAATAAATTCTTTAAAAGTCAGACAAAATGATTTTCTCAATTTTTTTTTTCACATTTTGTCTCTCATAGTTGAGGTCTACCTATGATGTCAATTAACGGCCTCTCTCATTTTTTTAAGTGGGAGAACTTGCACAACTGGTGACTGACTAAATACTTATTTTCCCCACTGTATGAAAGTTGGTGAACCCTTTAAAAAAATTATTTCTGTATAAATTTGACCTAAAACTTCATCAGATTTCCGAAAAGTACATAAAGGGAACCAAGTAAAACAAATGAGACAAAAATATTATGTCTGAGACAGAACATGGCCTCCTCCACCTTACCTAACCAGTGCTCCACATTACCATAAGCCTTCAGACCCTCCCCCAGAGTCACCTACACACACACGGTATTACTGCAAATACACAAAGGAACACAAACACACAGACTGAACTGTGCCCAAGCCCACGCTTTCATGTGGGTCCAGCCACGGTTGATTGTACCACGCTCTGGAACAGTTCAGAGCAAGCACACTAATTGTCTGAAACAGGCTTTGTTGGGGAAACATGCTTGTGCACAGTACAGATCACCTACTGCGAGAACACCCTTAAAGCAACACTATATAAGATCTGGGATTTTTGCTTCTGAGCTCCTCAAACAGCTGCAAATTCTAATTTACATTCACACCAGTGTTTTGAAACAGCAAGCCACGGACATATACACTCCTCTCCAAAAGTATTGGAACAGTGAGTCCAATCACTTTATTTCTGCAGTTCACTGCATTAGATGACATTAAAAGATGAATATGAGACAAAACCATCTGACTGAACACACTTTTGTCTTGTGAGCAAAAGTATTGGAACATGTGACTGACAGGTGTGTGTTAGTGCCCAGGTGTATCATGGGGAAGATGGCTCTCTTCCGGGCATTTCTGAATCTGCTCCAATAACGCATTATTGTTCTGGAAGATCTCCAGAAGCCCTAAGGAGTGAAAATGTACAATTCAAGCATTTCTCAAAAAAACAGCCATTGTGTACTTTCAGCTGGTGTTATAACACTTCCCCCTTTTTTTCTTCTGTCTTTTACTGCTTCAAAATAAAAAACACAAAACTGGACTGAAGAAAAGATATAGTGACTTTATGTAATTATCTAACTTACTTACGTGAGGTCAGTCTGATCATAGACTGGTCTGGTTACCAGGGTCTGGTTGAACAGAGCGAGTCGTTTCTCATCACATCCACTCTCGCCTTGATGGGACCCACGTAGCGTGACGATGCCACCGTGACCATGTTAATGGAGCTGTCATCTAACAACACCTATACACAAACACAACACACACCATTGTCGAGACCCACATCAATTAGATATAAGACCAGTCAAAAATCATCATCATTTGTGCTTTAATGACTCTATAGTGCTTGGATTTCCCATAGAAATTAATACAATGTAAATCAATTTCAGACGAACACTAAGAAACTAAAGGTTTGTTGATTTTCTCGGTTGTTAATAATGAATCCAGCAGATGGAGCTACAGTTGTTCCTCACCTGGATATCATCTGTGCCTCCGAGAATGAACACATCCTTAGAGTCTCGATGTGGTAAGACCACAAACTCAGTCGTCTTCCATAAGTCCTCAACCTAGCAACAGTACGAATATCAAAAATAAGTCTGTTCAAATACGTGACTGAATCTAAAAGAACTCGTGACCATATGTACCTTCTTAAGAATCGCCTCCAAGGCTGCTTCTCCTGATGCTTGACCTGAAACCTGGAGAAGAGACCAAGAAGAAAGGTCAGACAGAACAGCTCTGTCAACACATAAACATCCTTCCAGCTTTTGACCCACCTCAACCTTTCACAGTGTCCATACATACACCACCCATTCTTTCCATCTATTCCTCCATCGTTCCATTTATTAATTCTACATGTTTGATTTCCATGCTTCCATCCACCCATTTATTATCCATGATCTTTTATCTCACCCTCCCACCCATCCATTCATCAACCGCTCCAACCTCCCACGCATCTATCCACACATCCACAAATCTATCCACAGAAAAACCTATTAATGCATCTACCAACCATCCTCCAACCAGATTTACCCAAAATCCACCCATATTCTTTATTTCCACACATCCATCCATAATTCATGGTTTCTATTCAACCTAACCATCCATTATCTATCCTTTCTATCCATTCATCTGTCCATTATACATTGTTACCATCCTCTCTCCTATCCATTCTGTTTTCCATTCATCCATGATCCATGCCGTCTATTCATCATCCATAATTTCAAGTGACCCATCCTTCCATTCCTCCTAAAATTCATTTATCCACCCGTTCTGCCAGCCATCATACATGCTTTACATTCATTCATGCATCACCTATGACCAGACCCATCCTTGTGTGTTCCTACCCATCCAACTGTATATTCACCCATTCATACATCCCTCCCTCCCTCCCTCCCTCCCGTCCTTCCTTCCTTCCTTCCTTCCTTCCTTCCTTCCTTCCTTCCTTCCTTCCTTCCTTCCTCTGTTGGATGCCATGGCTGTAGGTGAAGATGTTGAGCTCCTAAAGGGCACTGAGAGCGAGATCTTGGCCCAGCAGCCTGGAGCCAGGATCTCAAGCCAGCCACACACACAAACACTGATTAAAGATAAAACCATGAACAAAACAACATCATGTTGGTTGTCCAGCTGTGTTTCCCACCTTCTCACTTTCCACTGTCCAGTCACCAGCAGTATGTCCTGTTGGCAGATCTTGTCAATTTCAGCCTGGACTTCACCATAAAACCTTTCAACATCATCTTCACTTGCGTCTGTTTTTGGGGCAGGACCTGCAGGACTGTAATGTTAAATGGTTGTCCACAAAGTCGGACTGACATCAATCCATCATTTTCAGAACTGTATCCCATAAGTCTTTTTGACATCCTTGTTGACAATGAAAGCCACTCCATTTCTCCTTTGCTGGTCGTGACCCAAGTAGTAGATGGTGTTCCCCTGACTGAAGGTGTTCTAATCCAGTTAAACTCCAGATGATGCTGATGTGTACATGATCCATTGTCATCTTACTTCCAGCTTGCCATGATTCATGCTTTGTCTGTTCCAGGGTCTGTTGTGTCTGTGGTTTTCTTGGTAAATGTACAGAAGTGGTTTATCCTGGCCATCTCTCGCACAGCTGCCGTCGTCACCTTTGTGATCATCCACTGATGACATTGTCTTACTTAAGACTAAGTTAAGACTGCAAGCAACATATTTCTATGCTTCTCTGATGCACGCAAGCCTCCTCGCCTCAACTAGACAGCATATCATGAGATGGTATCAGGCCCTACATTAGTGACTTTATCAATGACCACACTGGAGCAGACTTTCTCTCATGAAGTCCACTCCGGCCTTGAGGTGAGATACAGCACTGCTGGACAAAGGGCTTCCACACAGCTGGTTCACATACTTTATTCACGAGAGCACTTAGAAGCTCTGGGTCCAGCTCGTCAAACTTACTCTGCAAAAGCCACACATCACACACCAAACCAGGGATGATCAGATTATTCACATAAGACGAGTCCAGTTCATTTCTAATGAACATAATGAAAGAAGGATAAACAACATGAAGGAAGGATAAACATTAAGGATAAACAGCATGAAGGAATCATAAACATGAAGGAAGCATAAAGACAGAAACCCGCAGAGAGCCTTGAAGCACCCTCCTCTGCATAAAACTTCTTCTTCCTTTTCCTTTATTTGGGCTTTTCTGTCCTGCAGTGAGACGCAGCCTGCTGTTCTGATCTGTTTTATTAATGAGCTCCTTTTTCAGGTGGTTTGAGACGCACCATCTTGGCGTCGCCTGTTTGTTTTTCCCGCCAAAACCCAGAAACAAAGCGGCACTAATCTACACATAAATAATTCCATCCGGACACTTTAAGGCGGCGGACCGAGTTCCCCTCGCGCAGCACCCTACACACTGTTTAGTGTTCTATTTTGTGAGTCGGCCATTTTGAAGTGTCCAGATTCTGAGGGAACGGATTAGGTTCCCTATAAAGTACATAAACTCAAAACGTCATCAAGCACCCTACTCGGGTGTACATAGACCACAATGCAGTGCGGGGGCTCTTTGGAGATTCAGCTTTATTCAGAATGAAAAGCTGTTTTTGTATTAAATAGTTTTTTATTATTGAATTATTTATGATTTAACCTCATTATGTGCTTTATTTAGCAGTATATTTAATCTGACTGAAATATTGATTTCACGTGTGTGTGTGTGTGTGTGTGTGTGTGTGTGTGTGTGTGTGTGTCCTTCCTTCATGTTGTTTATCCTTCATGTTTACCCATATATATATATATATATATATATATATATATATACAGGATGAGAAACAGCAGTGTTTGAGGTTGTCAGGTTATTCTACTCTATACTAAGATAAACACAGTTCCCCTTTAAGCTGATTCACACCCATATGATTTATTAACACAAGGAAGTCCATTAGCAGAGCCCACGACTCGTTTTAAGTGAAATATTTCAACTTTATTTGTTTTTGCAGCTGACAAATAAACATAATTTCAATTCTGTGAACTGTGAGGGTCCAAGAGTATACATTTTCGAGGCTGTGCAGGTGAGACAGGTGAGCTGGCAGAGCAGTGCTGAGGCTTTGGCGATCCAGTAGTCACTGGGCCTGTTGGACGGCAACAGCACTGTCACCACAAAGGTAGTGGAATGCCCTGCAAAAACAGACAGAGTAGGGAGTAAACAACTGTTCGAGAGTGAATCTGTGGGATGTGTAGTGATTCTATGGTTTATTCCAGGACTGATTCTACTAACGTGTACCATTTATTATATCGTAAATATGGCATTTCATTACAGATGGATAGAAAAAATAATTAAATTAAATTAATAATAATTAAAACATTAATGTTTTGAGATTCTGGATTTCTGGTTTTCATGATCTATAAGCCAAACTGATCAACAGTAAAACAAACAAAAACGTTACCCTTTGAATAAAGTTGTGATCATCAATAAATTAATCAATTTATTATATTCTAATTTTTTGAGATGCACTAGTATTAGGCTATAATTCATATACATGCATATAATTTATTCGTCACAGTTCTTTTCTGTAGTTTGTCAGCAAAGAGTAAATGACTCCACACGTGTGGATTATTCATAGTAAATATTTGCTGATGCACCACCAAACAAAGGCTTTCAAAAGTCAATGTTATTGCACTTTACCTTTGTTGTGGCTGATCTGTGGTTTGTGGATTTTACCACAAAGATTACCAACACAGACTAGTAACAGATCTGTCCTATTTTTTAGCTTTTGGAGCTTTATTTTACTTTATTTATATTTATGAATGATTAGAATTTGTAAAATGATGTAGCATCAGGTCCAAGCAAACAAAAAAAAATTAATAGCTCAGTGTTTCACATTAAGATATGAAGAGAATGAAATATCTAGGCTTTACTTTGAGTTTAATTCTTCATTTACTGTATTTCACCTTAAAAAAGTAGAGGAGAAACGTGATCAATACTATAAGGCACTGGAGCAGAAAAACCGTCAAGAAGTAACATGTCTCATCCAACCCCTCCTCATCCACCTCCTCCTCTTCCACCTCCTCCTCATACTCCTCCTCCACATACTCCTCCTCCTCCTCATCTAACATTTCTCTATCACAAGATGGCTGATAGAATATCAGGGAACGTTCAATCCCAAAGTAAATGAGCAGAACAGCGTATTTATAGGCTCTGTGAGTGACGTCACAACCCCAGAGCTGCGTTGGTCTGACGTCATTGAGGGTATGTCTCTCGATGTAAACCTGCAGTGAATCAGCAGTGTTGCTATAAGGAGGTGGCTGCTAAGGTGTTGCTATGGAGAGTTGTTGTTGGCTATGATGGCTATGATGGCCAAAATGTTTGCACATTGGGTGTTGATATGGTATAGGAATTGGTTGCTAAGGTGTTGCTAGGGTATTGTTGTCGGTTGCTAAGATGTTGCTGTGCTATAGGTTTCAGTTGTTAAGATGTTGTTAGGTATAGGTGATGCTTGTTGCGGTGCTTGGAGTCAGTATTGGTGTCCACAAACGTTTGACCAACATATGGGGTGCCGAAACCTTTGCACATTAGCTGTGTCTACAAACTTTTGGCAACAGTACTGTTCTCTGTGCGACTCCTGTGCTGAAGAGCAATGTTTCTGCCCAAGTTGAACCTCTCCTGCTCAGAGCAGGTACCAAAAAGTGAGTCATGGAGAATGGAGTAGTGAAGGTATGCAGTGGGAAAGCTCCATAAGTGTGGTGACACTTTGACTTTTTAAAAAATTTGACAGTATACTTTTAAATATTTAGAACGGTGTTTGTAGATATGCATGAGAGTGTGAAGAACCTTTTTAAGGTTTAGAGAACAATCACTCACTGGATGCAAAGGTTCTTTGAACTCACACCGATTGAAGGCCCAAGAGTGATGATGAGTTCTGAAATCACAACTAGGAGATCAAGTATGTGACCCTGTCTTTATTCCCAAGGTATGGACACCAGGACCTGATATTATTACTTCAGTTATTAACTGATATTATTATTCAGTTACTGAAACTGAATTGAAATGTTCAGTTAGGCAGCCCAGAAAAATACACTTAAATTTTATTAGAAGAGTGGTGAAAATAACATACGATTGTACTTTAGGATAATAGTAATGATATTTTGGTAGTGGTTTATTACAAATTTGTCATTCCAAAATAATACATAGAACAGTGCTAAATATAGAAATTGAAGTATGCCTTGTTATTTCTTTTTACAAGGGCAGCAAGTTTAAAGACAGAGATCATATTTTCCTATTGTTATAAGTATTAACAGTAGATGTTCACGAACAGAGGGGTCATCAATTAGGATGGTGGAAGAATCAGCAGATGCACTTACAGATATCATATCATATCAATTAGCAACACTTTTCCTCTGGTAATTTGAGACATTTCTTCTTAATGCTAAAGCAGAACCATGAGCAAACACAGTGACGGCATGTCTTAGCCAGAACGCAGCTTGATCATTTCACCAGGATTAAACGAAACCAGCGTTGTTTTGTTTTTCAATCTGTTTTTGTTTGTCCAAAGGTTCCAGATCTCATCGGCCCTCTGAAACCGTGTTCAGAACCGCCAAAGACTCAATGGGTCATGAGCTTGAAAGGAGGGATAGCTGCGTAAGAGCTACAGTCACTGCACAACCAACCAACGAAAACATTGTGTACCTTTGTTACAGGTAAAAACATTTTTCTAACAGTGTGTGATGACTAGTGAGCTTTGATTTTGATGCCGAGCAGCCTGCTTTCATGTTGTTGATTAGTTGAGTAATACAGTGTTTTCTCAGGGCAAAGAATGGAAACAGCATAATTTTATATTATCTACACTATAAGTTTAGTGTACAACCTTCCAGTCAATACATTCATTTACTTTGAATTGTATCCATTGCTGAGACAGATGAGTAAATGCAGATTGTCCAGTCCCTGTAGAGAAGCACTGCCAATAGAATAGGATTCTCTGGATTAGATATATATGAACCTACTGGCCCCATGACTAATACCAGATGTGAGCAAGAGGGGTATAACACATTGAGCTATGGAGCAACAGACTGACCTCACTAATGGGGCAGCTGTAGCCTGATTTTTAGGGAACCAGCCTTGTGACTGGAAGGTCGCCCTGGGTCGAAAATGGCCTTGAACCAGGCGTTTAACTCCCCAGCTGCTCCCTGGATGCCTGATAGGATAGAGCTGCCCACAGCTCCGGGCATGTGTGCTCACTGCCCCCTAGTGTGTGTATCACTGTGTATGGATGAATGAAATGCAGTGGACAAATTGCCCTGTACGCAAGCACAGTGGGTCAATAAGCACCTTAACCTTCACCTTTTTCATGTGTACATACTGGATACAATGAAACCCTGAGCCTTCTCTTGTAGGTTTTTCCACCAGAAGAAACTGAAACTGAGGACGTGTCACAGAATACGTCATCAACAGAGGGTGTTACTCTATATCAGTAAACGGGAGTGAGAAGATGGTGGAGCCGTGATTGTTTAACTTCAAAAAGCAAGCATGGATGAAACTTGGATCAACCGGAACAGAACCTGTTCCACCTTTGTGGAAAAGACCTGTAAGTACAGATGGTGTGACCACGGCAAATTTCTGCCAAGGGAGCATTACTTTACCCAGGTTTATCAACCAATCACATTCAAGGGACCATTACCTTACCCAGGTTTATCAACCAATCACATTCAAGGAAGCATTACCTATCAACTGGCTGCACCAGATCTATTGTGAAAACTGCATGTGTACTGAATATTTCTCAGTTAACTGAGGAATGTGCTCGGCTGGTTACTCTATTGAATTGTTTAGTTTCAGACATAACTAAAAATCCTACAACTATTGTTGGCATTGTCATCAGGATTGGAGTCTCTTGTGGAGGAAAACACCGTCTGGGAGGAAATGTCCCTGAACCGACAAGCTGAAGAACCTGCGGTACCATGAGACCAATTCCAAACGAATCGTCAGGTGAGTGGATTCACAATAATCAGAAAAAAGAAATAAAGCAATATGATCCAGTCCAGCAGTATGTGGTTGTCTGAGGCACAAGTGGCTCCAGAACCTGCATCTACACAAGTCCATCAAGCTGCAGTAGATGACCCTGTCACCAACCCTGAGACCCCCCTTCCCTGACCTGGTCAAAGCTCCTATACAGTTCTACAGCTGGAAGCTCAAGAAATAGACCAGAGGCACTCCGAGAAAACGATGAATCTAAGGGAGAAGACCCCAGACCTGACTTGAATGAAAAACAACCTGACCACACTCCAGTATCCAGAGGGACCCGACTGCAAGAGAAAGAGAAACTCCAGATCCAGCCCCATCAGTCAACTACCCACGGTTATGGTAGCAGGACACGACTGCCCCTGAACACCATCAAGGATCACGCCAAGCACCATAAGTCCATGCTGAGGGGCATCATAATGATCAGAATGAACAGAGGGGAACAAATGATTGGTGGAGACAAACACTCTGGTACAGAGTGCTGAACTCCATCACCTCTTATTGAGCAGATCTGGAGTTTCTTCTTTTTACTGTCTTTATTTTAATGTTAAACTCTGATTTCTACACCGTTCACAGACTTTAGTCACTTACTAAACAGTAACTTAGTGAAACCTCTACAGTAATGTGTGTGTAACTCTTTATCTTTGGATGCAGTAAATCAGAAATACAGTCATTGATTAGACCTGCTTTAGCTGCTGATTAGCGCCCTCTTGTGGATCCTTATGATGTGACTCTCAGTCTGTTTTTAACAGTAACTGGAGCTTCTTTAGAGGATTCTAAAATACTGATCAATCACTGATCAGACTGATTTATTGTGTAATATTGTGTAGTTTATTGTTCACTGACTCAAACAGGAGAATGTACAAGCTGGAGCTGAGAGACAGTCAGGAATGATGGAGGAAAGTCATGTAGCTGTTAAAGAGGATTTTATTATTAATGTCTCATAAAGACAGAGATCATAGAATGACATGAGAAATATTCTTTATAAATAACAATATAATTATACAATAATAATAATAATTTATTAGAAACTTTTTATATAAATAATAATAAAATGTTTTATGTAAAACTTTTGGCAGAAAAGCTCAGTACATGGAGGTGAGAAACTGAACCTCTAACAGTGTCGTCTCCTCTTTCAAAAGCAGAATCCTGTGACAGTCCTGACTGATTATATTCACTCCCTACATTTGGAGAAGTTACCCTTAATGTCTCTCTCACAGATCCCAACTACAGAGTGACCACAGGGATAATCAGCCCAGGTTGATGAATCAGATTTAGCTTTCTTGTATCCAGTTATGACACAGTCTTCATTTCCTTCATAATCATTGGGTTCCCCCTCCCACCAGAACCTGAAACACAGAACCAGACTGTTCAGTATTTCATATCTAGACCTTCAGAGACCTACAATGAAGAACTGCATGATGATCATGGTTCAGTTCAGTGGTCTCTTACTCAGTGGTCAGTGCTGAGCCGTCCACCCATTTCCAGACCCCCTCTGTGTCTGTGTCCGTCAGACCAATCCAAGCTTCAGCACTGCCAAAGTTTCTGGAGATGAATGTCTGTTATTGAGGGAGAACATTGTGATTACACACATCTCTCTCTCTCTCTCTCTCTCTCTCTCTCTCTCTCTCTCTCTCTCACCTGTTCCTCTCTGCTGTTGATGATCAGCAGGTCTGCTCCTCTGTATCTGCAGTCCTCTCTGCTCTTACTCCAGCTCTTCTTCTCAGTAGAGATGTAATACAGTCTGGAGCTGAAGTAGATCCATCCTTTTTATACAGATGGAATAAGGCTTGAGTTTTGTTCTGCATTTCTATGATTAAACAATTAAACTCAAGATCAAACACATTCATACACCATAAATATCAATGTTTGTGTCTCATAGTTCCAGCAACTACTGGAGTAAAGATCCACAAAAAGAAAATTTAGTTATTTAAATGACTTTTAATTATTTTAGTTTTTGACTGTTTCTTTTACTTCTACTTTAGTGTGGAGATTATACTCCATGGTCACCTCTGATCACCAGGGAGTCAGTAAAGAGTCAGTGAATCCACTGGTCAACAAGACTGACTACTCAGCTTTGTTTCTACACTCACTGTCTGTGGAATCAGTTCCTCTAATTCTATAATTACAAACCATCGTCCATCTCTTTCTCCACAATGGAGGTATTATTGGTGGGCCATTCTCAGCACTGCAGTGACACTGACATGCTGCTGGTGTGTTAGTGTGTGTTACACTGGTAAAAGTGGATCAGACACAGCAGTGCTGCTGGAGTGTTTAAACACTGTGTCCACTCATTGTCCACTGTATTAGACACTCCTACCTAGTTTTTCTACCATGTAGATGTAAAGTCAGAGACAGAAGTTCAGCTGTTTCTGCACAGTTTCAGTTGGTCATCGGTGCTTACAGGACACTGTTGGCTGGACATTTCTGGTTGATGGACTGTTCTCAGTCCAGCAGGGACATTGAGGTGTATAAACACTCCAGCAGCTCTGCTGTGTGTGATCCACTCGATCCACTCCAGGCTAACAAAGTATGCAACAGAAACTGAAGAACTACAGTCTGTAATTATACTGCAAAATGCTCCAGTACAGTGAGAGGAGCTGAACAAATGGACAGCGAGTGTAGAAACATGTTCATAAGGTGATGGTTGATTGGTGTGTGTTAGATAGTCGTGGGAGAACCTGAGCAACTGTGACATGAACTAAAGCTTTTGTTCAGACAAATGTACAGGAGGATTTCCTAAACTGGTGTTCCTGGTCAGGAATGGTGAAGAACTACAGAAACACAAACTGGTGACAGGATGTTGAGTGTCCAAAGCTCACTGATATCCAGGGCAGTAAAGGGTGGGACACAACAAAGACACAGTCCTTAGCCAATCATTGCTCTACAGAGCTGTTACAGAGGATTTGGTGAACTTAGTTACAGGTAACAGAATAATGTGGAGTAATGTGCCGCCCTCACTGCAGGGTCTAGTTTATAAACAGCAGGAATTCATAAAACCAACCTGCCTTAAATCACCAGTTCAGACTGGTGTTTAGTTTAATGGTGTGGAGAAAACTTAATGGCTCACTGAGACCCCTTGTATTAGAATGGTGTTCCTAATAAAGTGGTCAGTGAGTGAAAATAAGAACTGCAGTTGATCACTGACCCAGTTCAGAAAGACTTCTCTGGAGCTCATCTCTCTCTGCCTGTAACTGGTTTCTCTCCATCTTCAGGTTGGTGTAACTGGTCTGTAACTGGTCTCTCTCTGCAGTCAGGTTGGTGTTACTGGTCTGTAACTGGTCTCTCTCTGCAGTCAGGATGGTGTAACTGGTCTGTAACTGGTCTCTCTCTGCAGTCAGGTTGGTGAAGTTGATCCACAGCAGTGTGATGACAGTCAGCAGAAGAACACACAGCAGAGTCAGACTCACTGCAGCCAGTCTGTAGGATCTGCTCCCTGCAGAGTGACTCTCTATGGAGAAACACAGATACAGGAACTTTAATCATAACCAGTATCACTGTTTATATCATTTTATTATTTATATTATAATATATTATTGATTTTCTCTGCTCTCCCTGTTCACTGTTCTGTTTTTATTACTGTTACAATAAAAATAATTTTTCATAAAGTACAGAATAAAAACACTACAGTATGTGACTGAACTGAATTTAGCAGGTTTATTATACCTTTATTACACCTTTCTTACACACAGGTTTCACTGGTTTCTGACCCTAGAGTCCCTCTTGACTGGATACTTTGGGTTGCCAAAGTATTATCATTATCAAAGTATCTCACTTCTCACTACATCCACACACTGCACACACTACTCTCTTACGCAGACTAATAAAGCTAGCTCTCTCTCTCTCTCTCTCTCTCACTCTCTCTCTCTCTCTCTGTCTCTCTGTCTCTCTCTCTCTCTGTCTCTCTCTCTGTCTCTCTCTGTCTCGCTCTCTCTCTCTGTCTGTCTCTCTCTCTGTCTCTCTCTCTCTCTGTCTCTCTCTCTGTCTCTCTCTGTCTCGCTCTCTCTCTCTCTCTCTCTGTCTGTCTCTCTCTCAGTCTCTCTCTCTGTCTCGCTCTCTCTCTCTCTCTCTCTCTGTCACTCAAACCACATTCAGAGACACATATTATCACATTATTCTTGATTCGCAAACATTAAAGCATCTCAATGCATCCCAACAGTAAAGCAATTTGCTTTAAACATATCACTTCAAACAAACACATTAAAACCCTGAGATCACTCCACCAATCCACCACGAGTTAAACTGAGCTGAGTAGGGCTGCCATGTCTTTTTTGTGCAGGGGCTTCAGCAATGGCAGTCAGATGATCCAGGTTAGGGTGTAACCCTTTTTAGAAACGACATGTCCTAGAAATGTGTGTTCCTGGAAAAATTACACCATCCCCATCATGAAACATGGTTTACTCTGTGGAACAGCCAAACCTGCAGATGTAACAGATACATGTGGAGGTTGTTTTTGAGGCCTGTGTGAGAGGATTCATAGGGCTGGTTCATACCTAGTTCCTCATCTATATCTGATCAAAACCAGCACTGAAATCACTCAGACTGTCTGTGTTCTGACTTCACACCAAACCAAGATGTCTTTATTAGAACCATATAAAACCCCATGCTGATCTCAGTACCTAGAGAACCGTTCTATAGTGTGAGTCTGGACTATAGTGGGTCTCTCTGTTGACCATGTTGACCCACTCCACTTTTATCAAAGTTTTCCTGAGAGCATCCCATGAACCTGTAATCTAACAATGTTCTCTACAGTACAGAGATACACTGATAGCTGTACTGTAGTAATGCTGCTGTTCTTTGTTAGCAGCACTGAAAGAGTTAAACTAGGCCAGAAGTGCAGCAGTACAGTAGTGTTCCTACAGAATACAGCTCAGTGTTTTACTATTATAGTATTTACTGTTTCTGAACTCAGTGATTAAATAAAGGATTAGTAATCATACCTGCTTGTTGGGTCTGTTGGCTCCTCTGTGTGTTCGAGTCCTCCATCTCTGTGTTGGGGTCATGACCTCTAACAGCGTCTGCACTCTCATAGATGACCACCTCCATCTCCACTTTATCTCCTCTGTTCATCTCCTCAAATCCAGTCACATCATCATAAACATTCAGAGACATGTCTGATCTCTAAAAGACTGAAAGACAGTGTCTCTGTAGGATTAACTACAGCAGTGCTGCTCGGCTCGGCTGGTTTAACTACAATAGAGCCGTAAATAAAGGAAGTGGTCAAATACCAAGATGGTCTTCATTCAGTTTCCTGTTGGCTGTGAGCTGAAGGTGTGAGTGCAGTAGAGGTGTCTCCTTTCTTAAAGCTGGTTCTCCCCCTCAAACACTATTATTAATATATTATAATAAACATTTATCTTCTTTATATCTGTGTGTGTCTCCATGCACGGTTCTGAATGTCCAGTTCATCTATCCTTCCACATTTCTAATGAGTGTTTTAGTTACAGTTTCACACACTGATCAGTAGCAGCAGTTTGATCGTCTCTCATCGATGAACTGAACACATGAACTGTTACTTTCAGAAAACTGAATCAGACATATTCAATAAAGCACTGTCTGCTCATATTCAGAGACTGAGCTGCCCTTGGTTTCCTCTAGAGGACAGTAGAGGTGTGTGTGTGTGTGTGTGAGTGTGTGTGTGTGTGTGTGTGTGTGTGTGTGTGTGTGTGTGCTTTTTGGCATGTACATGCATGTGTGCCTGTGTGTGTGTGTGTGTCAGTCAGATCTGTATATTTATCTATAAACTATATACTACATGCAGTAAATACAGTCATGGTCAAATATATTGGCACCCCTGCACTTTGGTACAAATACTCTGCTGTTCATGTTCTGTGGTTTAAGCCATCTAGCTGAGGCCCCAACTTCCTGTCTTTAGAGCAGAGTATATGTTGTATGAAACCACAGAGTCACTCTGAGAGCTGGAGACTCTGATGACTGTGATCTGCAATTAAAAGAATGAATTTTCTCTGCTCGTTCCATAATGTTCCAGAAGAAAACAGAACTGAAGATGAGTGAGGATACATATATGAATTCAGAAACTGCAGTAGACCTCAGATCAAGTGCTTCAAACGACGGATTTATATGAAGAGATCTACAACAATGATGACGTTCTGGGGTCTCATGCGAGAAGAAACCATAAGGGCACCATGACCACAGGTACACTCTCACACACATGAATTCAGATAAAAACTTCACTACATCAGTATCGTTTTATGAAGAATAGAAATCAACATTATTATTGACTGTAAAATGTAAACTATCATAGGTCTGAAGGGTGTGTTTATTTCCAGTCTCAGGAAGGAGCTCTTCAGGGAGCAGAACCTACAGACTGACTGCAGTGTGTTCTAATGCTTACTGCCATCACACTGCAGACCAGTAAACCCAACCTGAGTGGAAAAAACAAACCAGTTACAGACCTCATACACCAACTTGATTGCAGATAGAAACCAGTCATAGACCAGTTAGACAAACCTGACTGTAAAGAGAGACCAGTTACAGACCAGTTAGACCAACCTGACTAAAGAGAGATACCAGTTACTGACCAGTTCAACCAACCCGAATGCAGAGACAAATATTCTGACCCATGTGGGTCTCTGAATTCACCTTCCACTCCACCACTGAGTCAAAAATAATTCTGAGGGTGGAACAGATCTGACCTGCCCTTGAAATATGTGGTGTACAGGGTGAAGAGGAAGGGGGAGTACAGTTCGCTGAGGTGCTCCAGTGTTGCTAACCAGGAGATCAGACCAGCTGGTTGCCAACTGCACATACTGGGGCCTATGAGACAGGTAGTCCAGAACCTGAGCTATAATGGACTTATCCACAAGCTTTTTATCCATATTCTCTCACTGTTCTCTCACTGACTCTCACTGTGGTGTCTTTCTGGTTCAGATGAGAGGGTGCCTTCTGCAGTATTACTGGATCATCCACATCAACCTGAGGCTCAGGTTAAAGAGACAATGATCAATCCCACTCAGCTGAGTGTCACAGACCCTTAGTACATTGGGCTGATTCCACCTGGTTCTACCAGCTGTTAATTAACCTTGTTGGTTGTCACCTCTAATGTAGGATGAAGGTCTTTGGAGAAGGTCTTTATATAAAGCCATACTAAACAGTAGGAGTTGAATAAACCCAGTTCAATTCTTTTAACCACATCACGCAGACGGAGAAGGTGAGCTGAGGTGAGGTGGATGCTAGTGGAGGTAAAATGGATTTATTAGCCAAACAAACCAAACATAGAAACTAAAAGATACAGAATCTAAAGAGATTATGAGACTGAGACAGAGTAACATGTACACACACAACAACCAACACACACTAAAACAAAGGGCTTTGCTGACCAAGTGAAGCATCACTGTGGGGAAGACAATGAAGCTCGCTGGTCACTAGACTAAAAGCTACTTCAACACAGACCCACTACAATCCCTTCTGCTAGCTAAACACACACTGTGTCTACTGGACACTGAGAGGACCCAGAGAGGACAGCAGCACTGTCCACTAACAAGCAAAAAGAATGACTAAATCTTCTTGTTACAGTATTAAAATCCAAGATAGAGTAGATTGTCTGGAATCCAGCCAATAAAAACAGATTTATTTTATTAAGCCCATCATGAAAAGAACACCAGCATAGAGGATTCTGAGGCACAATAACAGGGTCGTAAATAGGCTTGTTAAACTAGATCTGAGACACACAGAATCAGACTGTTCAGTATTTCATATCTAGATCTTCAGAGATCTACAATGAAGAACTGCTTGATGATCATGTTTCAGTTCAGTGGTCTCTTATTTAGTGGTCAGTGCTGAGCCGTCCACCCATTTCCAGAC
>CM067525.1:14925841-14972576 GCA_034509495.1 Acestrorhynchus altus | reverse complement strand
CTCCTACTGTTTAGTAAGGCTTTATATATTGCAGGACTGTATGAGCAAGAGTCCGTTCTCCTCGTGAGATGTTATGGTGACTAACAGACTGGAATAAACATGCACAGCTTGTTGCTGGTGTGTTCTACAGTAACGTGTGTGTAACTCATTATCTTTGGCTGCAGTAAACAAGAAGAAACAGGTTGCTGTCTCAACACTTCTATACATATCCCCTCCACACACAGCCAAAAAGACCTTATCCAAAGACCTTCATCCTACATTAGAGGTGACAAACAACCAGGTTAATTAACAGCTGGTAGAACCAGGTGGAATCAGCCCAAGCGTACTGCGGGTCTGTGACACTTAGCTGAGTGGGATTGATCAGTGTCTCTTTAACCTGAGCCTGAAGCAAGAACAGGTTCCTATGTTGTGGAAAACATCCTGTCTGGTTCCTGTTCCAAAAAAGTAATTTATCTCTTCTCTCAATGACTTCAGACTTGTGGCCCTCACACCCCATGTCATGAAGGTCCAGGAAAGACAGGTGTTGCGACATCTCAAACTTCTGATCAGACCTTTCCTTGACCCTCTACAGTTTCCTGATCATCAACAGGTTGGTGTGGATGATGCAGTAATTCTGCAGAAGGCACTCTCCCATCTGAACCAGAAAGACACCACAGTGAGAGTCACATTTTTTGACGTCTCAATTGAATCCAACACCACTAACCTCTCATGTTTGGGGAGAATATGGATAAAAACTTGTGGGTAAGTCCATTATAGCTTGGGTCCTGGACTACCTATCTCATAGTCCCCAGTATGTGCAGTTGGGAACAAGCTGGTCTGATCTCCTGGTTAGCAACACTGGAGCACCTCAGCGAACTGTACTTCCCCCTTCCACTTCACCCTGGACACCATGGATTTCCAGGGCAGGTCAGATCTGTTCCACCCTCAGAATTGTTTTTGAGGACTCAGTGGTGGATTGGAAGGTGAATTCAGAGACCTAGTGAGCAGTTTTGTGGAGTGGTGTGTGATGAACCTTCTGCTCCTTAATGTAACCAAGACAAAGGAGATGGTGGTGGACATCAGAAGAAGGAAGACCACAATCAAGCCTGTTAACATCATGGGTCAGAATGTTTGTCTCTGAATTCAGGTTGGTTGAACTGGTTAGTAACTGGTATCTCTCTTTAGTCAGGTTGGCGTAACTCGTCTATAACTGCTTTGTCCCTGCATAGCAGTTGGTGAAACTGGTCTGTAACTGGTCTCTCTTTATAGTCAGGTTGGTCTAACTGGTCTGTGACTGCTTTCTATCTGCAATCAAGTTGGTGTACATTGTACTGGTGGGAACTACATTACCCAGAGTGCTGTGTGTGGGGGATGAAAAATGTGAAATATGCATGCAACAGAGTACAGCAGTGTGAGCCACTGTTATCTAGCCCAGTGCCAACTCACCCATGGTGTAAAGTGGGTATGGATCTCTTTAAGCATGACAAGAAATCCTACTTGCTCATTGTTGACTATTTCTCCAGGTACATCAAGGTGGCAGAACTCAAAACCACATCCCCAGAGGTCACAGAAGTTAGAGAAAACCAACTTAACAAGACATACTTCAAAATGTCATTTGTGTGGGTATTTCTCAGCTAAAAGGGGAAAGTGTACTGGTGGGAACTACATTACCCAGAATGCTCTGTGTGCCAGAGATGTATGGGAGAGCGGAGCGGGAAATAAAGAGTCTAAAAGCTGCAAGTAACGTGATGGTTCATGTCTCTGTGTGTGCTGAAGATGGTCTAGTTACACATACATGGTCTGTAACTGGTTTGTTTTTCCACTCAGGTTGGTTTTACTGGTCTGCAGTGTGAACACACAGCAGCCAGTCTATCTATTCTGCTTCCTGTTAAGCTCCTTCCTGAGACTTGAAATAAACACACCCTTCAGACTTACGATAATTAACATTTACAGTCAATAATAATGTTGATTTATATTCTTCATAAAACGATACTGATGTAGCGAAGCCTTTATCTGAATGCATGTGTGTGAGAGTGTTTATGGTTTCGTACAACATATACGCTGCTCTAAAGACAGGAAGTTGAGGCCTCAGCTAGATGGCTTAAACCACAGAACATGAACAGCAGAGCATTTGTATCTGTAGCAGTGTTCTGGAAGAAGTGCAGGGGTGCCAATATTTTTGACAATAACTGTTTTTACTGCATGTAGTATATAGTTTATAGATAAATGTACAGATCTGACTGATACACACACGCATGCACACACGAACACAAACAAACACACACACACACACACACACACACCTCTACTGTCCTCTAGAGGAGATCAAGGGCAGCTCAGTCTCTGAATATGAGCAGACAGTGCTTTAGTGAATATGTCTGATTCAGTTTTCTGAAAGTAACAGTTCATGTGTTCAGTTCATCGATGAGAGACGATCAAACTGCTGCTACTGATCAGTGTGTGAAACTGTAACTAAAACACTCATTAGAAATGTGGAAGGATAGATGAACTGGACATTCAGAACCGTGCATGGAGACACACACAGATATAAAGAAGATGAATGTTTATTATAATATAATAATAATAGTGTTTGAGGGGGAGAACCAGCTTTAAGAAAGGAGACACCTCTTCTGCATTCACATCTCCAGCTCACAGCCTACAGGTAATAAAGACTATATAAACACCATCTTGATATTTGACCACTTCCTTTATTTACGGCTCTATTGTAGTTAAACCAGCCAAGCCGAGCAGCACTGCTGTAGTTAATCCTACAGAGACACTGTGTATCAGTCTCTTAGAGATCAGACATGTCTCTGAATGTTTATGATGATGTGATTGGATTTGAGGAGATGAACAGAGGAGATAAAGTGGAGATGGAGGTGATCATCTATGAGAGTGCAGATGCTGTTAGAGGTCATGACCCCAACACAGAGATGGAGGACTCCAACCCACAGAGGAGCCAACAGACCCAACACACAGGTATGATTACTAATCCTTTATTTAATCACTGAGTTCAGAAACAGTAAATACTATAATAGTAAAACACTGAGCTGTATTCTGTAGGAACACTACTGTACTGCTGCACTTCAGGCCTAGTTTAACTCTTTCAGTGCTGCTAACAAAGAACAGCAGCATTACTACAGTACAGCTATCAGTGTATCTCTGTACTGTAGAGAACATCGTTAGATTACAGGTTCATGGGAAGCTCTCAGGAAAACTTTGATAAAAGTGGAGTGGGTCAACATGGTCAACAGAGAGACTGAGATCAGACTTGGGGTTTTATATGGTTCTAATAAAGACATCTTGGTTTGGTGTGAAGTCAGAACACAGACAGTCTGAGTGATTTCAGTGCTGGTTTTGATCAGATATAGATGAGGAACTAGGTATGAACCAGTCATATGAATCCTCTCACACAGGCCTCAAAAACCCACCTCACCAAATCTTTTAAATCTCTTTCCTACTGAAGAGCTTTGTGAGTCTGCGTAAGAGAGTAGTGTGTGCAGTGTGTGGATGTAGTGAGAAGTGAGAAACTTTGATAATGATAATACTTTGGCAACCTAGTATCCAGTCAGAGGACTCTAGGGTCAGAAACCAGTGAAACCTGTGTAAGAAGGTGTAATGAGTATAATAAACCTGCTAAATTCAGTTCAGTCACATACTGTAGTGTTTTTTATTCATACTTTATGAAAAATTATTTTTATTTATAACATTAATAAAAAACAGAACAGTAACAAGGGAAAGCAGAAAATCAATAATATGTTATAATATAAATAATAAAATGATATAAACAGTGATTCTGGTTATGATTAAAGTTCCTGAATCTGTGTTTCTCCATAGAGAGTCACTCTGCAGGGAGCAGATCCTACAGACTGTCTGCAGTGAGTCTGACTCTGCTGTGTGTTCTTCTGCCCAGCTGTCATCACTGCTGTGGATCAACTTCACCAACCTGACTGCAGAGAGAGACCAGTTACAGACCAGTTACACCAACCTGACTGCAGGGAGAGACCAGTTACAGACCAGTTACCAACCTGACTGCAGAGAGAGAGACCAGTTACAGACCAGTTACACCAACCTGACTGCAGAGAGGGCCAGTTGCAGACCAGTAACACCATCCTGGCGATGAAGAGACCAGACACAGACCAGTTACACCAACCTGACTGCAGAGAGAGACCAGTTACAGACCAGTAACACCATCCTGACGATGGAGACGAGTTACAGACCAGTTACACCAACCTGACTGCAGAGAGAGACCAGTTACAGACCATTTACACCAACCTGACTGCAGAGAGAGACCAGTTACAGACCAGTAACACCATCCTGACGATGAAGGCCAGTTACAGACCAGTTACATAGCCTGACTGCAGAGAGACCAGTTACAGACCAGTGACACCAACCTGACTGCAGAGAGACCAGTTACAGGCCAGTAACATAACCTGACTGCAGAGAGAGACCAGTTGCAGACCAGTAAGTCCAACCTGACGATGGAGAGAAACCAGTTACAGGCAGAGAGAGATGAGCTCCAGAGAAATCTTTGTGAACTGGGTCAGTGATCAACTGCAGTTCTTATTTACCACTCACTGACCACTTTATTAGGAACACTATTCCTATGCAAGGGTCTCAGTGAGCTTTCAGCGTTTTCTCACACCATTAAACTAAACACCAGTCTGAACTGGTGACTCAGAGCAGGTTGGATTTATGAATTCTGCTGTTTATAAAGCTAGACCTGCAGTGAGAGTGACACATTACTCCCACATTATTCTGTTACCTGTAACTAAGTTCATCAAATCCTCTGTAACAGCTCTGTAGAGCAGTGATTGTGGAGACTGTGCTGGTTGTGTTCCACCTTTGCTGCCCTGGATATCAGTGAGCTTTTGGACCTCAACATCCTATCACCAGTTTGTGTTTCTGTAGTTCTTCACCATTCCTGACCAGGAACACCAGTTTAGGAAATCCACTCTGAACAAGCTTTAGTTCATGTCACAGTTGCTCAGGTTCTCCCCACGACTATCTAACACACACCCAATCCAACCCATCCACCTTAACAGACATGTTTTCTACACTCACTGTCCATTTGATCAGCTCCTCTCACTGTACTGGAGCATTTTTGCGAAAATTATAATTACAGACTGTAGTTCATCAGTTTCTGTTGCATACTTTGTTAGCCTGGAGTGGATCGAGTGGATCACACACAGCAGAGCTGCTGGAGTGTTTAAACACCTCAATGTCCCTGCTGGACTGAGAACAGTCCATCAGCAGAAATGTCAGCCAGCAGTGTCTCGTAAGCTGTGATGAAGGACTTGAGGATATTAGCTCCAAGGAAGCTATTGCAGAAACAGCTGAACTTCTGTCTCTGACTTTACATCTACAGATTAGACAACTGAGTAGAGTGTCTAATAGAGTGGACAATGAGTGGACACAGTGTTTAAACACTCCAACAGCACTGCTATGTCTGATCCACTTGTTCCAGCATAACACACACTCACCATCATGTCAGTGTCACCGCAGTGTTGAGAATGACCATAATAATACATCCTCTGTGTGCTCCTGACCATTGTGGAGAAACAGATGGACGACAGTTTGTAATAATAGAATTAGAGGAACTGATTCCACAGACAGTGATTGTAGAAACAAAGCTGAGTAGTGAGTCTCGCTGACCAGTGGATTCACTGACTCTTTACTGACTCCCTGGTGATCAGAGGTGACCATGGATTACAATCTCCACACTAAAGTAGAAGTGAAAGAAACAAAATTCTAATCTAAAAACTTAGTCAAAAACTACAATAATTAAAAGTAATTTAAATAACTAAATTAATTTAAGGTAGTTTTATTACTATAGAGTGGAGATTAATTAATGTAGTGAGTTATTAATGTAGTGAGAATCAGTTTTAGTTCAACAGTCCTGTCTTTGTAGAGTAGAAATTAAATATCCTAATATTGAAGATGAAACCTGTGTGTGTGTGTGTGTGTGTGTGTGTGTGTGTGTGTGTGTGTGTGTGTGTGTGTGTGTGTGTGTGTGTGTGCGCAATAGATAAAGATACAATGGTTCATTTAAGAAACCACACTATTCTTTGGTTAAAGCTTTAAATCAGTGAAATAAGAAATGCAGACAGAGACAGAATTTTCTAATGAAACACTGTAAAAACATTAAATTTATCCATTTAACAGACACTCTTATCAGAGTGACACAATGAGTGCTTTGCTGTTCACTCCAGAATATAGCTTAGCTAGTTTTTAGAGTTAGAATCTAGGATTCCTCAAGCTTAGATGCTTC
Source organism: Acestrorhynchus altus (assembly GCA_034509495.1). NCBI lineage: Eukaryota > Metazoa > Chordata > Actinopteri > Characiformes > Acestrorhynchidae > Acestrorhynchus > Acestrorhynchus altus. The sequence continues at coordinate 14,966,326 of CM067525.1, read as the reverse complement.
CAAACATAAATGTCAGAGTATTTACCTCGATTCTCAAAGTTCACCATAACACACTTTATCACATAATTATAAGCCTTTAATGAGATAAATGCTTTTGAAAGAGATGGTCTTCAGTCTGAAGACAGCAGTGATTATAAGTTAGGACCCCAGAGTATATTCCACACCACTTTGGTGCTTGGACAGTAAAGATGGATGTAAATATTTCCTGAGGGACGTTTTTTCAAGGTGGACTGTACTTGATTTTCGAAGGGCTCATGTACAGATTAGATTTTTCATCATCGTCATCAGTATTGGTGATCCATTGTTGACTTGTAGACCAGCAGCAGGTTTTGACTCTGATGCGAGCAGCTACAATAATGTTGAAGGAATCTTTCATTCTGGCTTCTTTCTTCTTCTTTTGATGAACTATTAAACAGGGATGGATCTACTTCAATTACAGTTTATACTACATTTCTACTGAGAAGAAGAGCTGGAGTGAGAGCAGAGAGGACTGCAGAAAGAGAGAGAGACCTGCCCAGTGATCAACAGCAGAGAGACAGGTGAGAAAGAGTAGATGTTTCTCCAGGTAGGGTTCCCAGGGCAAAGGGCCAAGCACCACATGAGAGAAAGATTGGTCAAGTCCAAAATGACACATGATAGCTCAAATTGTAGATAGAAGTGAAGACATCAAACTTCAGCATCAGGATGGATGTCACGAGGTTTTATGTTTCACTAATTCAGTGTAAAAGGTTAGTTAAACTAAGATTAATGAACTTTACTGAAATCTGAGGCGTGTGTGATTATGTACTGATTTCAATGTTGCAATTTGTGTTGTTTTGTAAATGTAGACACACAGGTCATCATGAGTATTAGCAGGTTTGAGCTGCTTCTCCTGTATATGGAGAGTTTACTGAGCTGTAGGCTGGGTTAACTGAACCCTCTGATCTGCAGCACTATTATTAAACCACAAAACCCCAGAGATGTGTGTAATCACAATGTTCTCCCTCAATAACAGACATTCATCTCCAGAAACTTTGCTTAGCGTATTGGAAACCTGGATTGGGTCCCTGACGGACCAAAGAAGACACAGGAGTCTGGAAATGGGTGGGCGGCTCAGCACTGACCACTGAGTAAGAGACCACCACTGAACTGAACTCTGATCATCAAGCAGTTCTTCATTTGTGGAATCTCTGAGATCTGAATGAAATACTGAACCAGTCTGGTTCCTTGTGTTTCCAGGTTCTACAGGTGGGAGGAGGCAAGCTAATTATGAAAATGATGACTGTGCCATAACTGGATACAAGAAAGCTAAATCTGATTCATCAACCTGGGCTGATTATCCCTGTGATCACCCTGTATTCGGGATCTGTGAGAGAGATATTAAGGGTAACTTCTCCAAATGTAGGGAGTGAATATAATCAGTCAGGACTGTCACAGGATTCTGCTTTTTAAAGAGGAGACGACACTGTTAGAGGTTCAGTTTCTCACCTCCATGTACTGAGATTTTCTATAAATAATATAATAAATAACAAAATTAATCAAACCTGCCATCAAAGGCATTAAGCATTGAACTTCATCACCTCTTATTGTTAGCTAAAAATATAATCCTCTTTGTGTTGAGCTTTGTGTGTAATATTATTAATTATTAATACTGTTGTATAATTATGTTATTTATTTATTATTATTGTTGTTTTATTATTACAGTTATTGAAATATAATTATAAGCCTATTGAATTTGCCCTTCAACTCTTTTCTTTTTTTATTTATCTCTTTTCATGATGAATGTTTTATAAGACTGTTTTACAGAGATCTGAGTTTGACAAAGCGACAGTGGCAGAGAAAAGAGATATGAAAATGGTAGTATAAATGAATGATAAGAGACACGGCTGAACACGGCTATCGTGGTCATACCCTGTAAGTGGATTCATCTGCTCATCTTAAAAATGACTTTAAGTGGTAAAGAATTGAACTGGGTTTATTCCATCCTGTAAATACTTTAAATGAACCATTATTTCATTCAGAATATTTCTGTGTCATTCTATGATCTACTGTCTTTATGAGACATTAATAATAAAATCCTCTAACATTACATGACTTTCCTCCATCATTCTGGTATCTCAGCTCCAGCATAGATTCTCCTGTTGAGTCAGTGAACAATAAACTACACAATATTACACAATAAATCAGTCTGATCAGTGATTGATCAGTGTTTTAGAATCTCTAAAGCTCCAGTTACTGTGCAAAACAGACTGAGAATACATCATGAGATCCACAAGAGAGCTAATCAAGCGGCTAAAGCAGGTCTAATCAATGACTGTATTTCTGATTTACTGCATCCAAAGATAAAGAAGTTACACACACACACGTACTGTAAGTTTCACTAAATTTTTGTTTAGTAAGTGACTAAAGTCTGTGAGCTTGATTGTAGAAATCAGAGTTTAACATTAAAATAAAGACAGTAAAGAAGAAACTCAGATCTGCTCCAATAAGAGATGATGGAGTTCAGCACTCTGGACAGTTCCAGACTGTTTGTCCCCCACCAATCATTTGATCCCCTCCGTTCATTCCTGATCATTTATGATGAGACTCCCAAACTCAGTCTGTTTAAACAGTAACTGGAGATTCATTAATGGATTCTAAAATCCTCTTGTTCTTAATGAAGACTTTTCAAAAGATAAATAATCTTCATAGATGATGACGATATATGTGTCATAAGTTGACCAGAGCCAAGTTTTGTGATCTGTTTACTCTTTAAAGTAATTTTTAATTCAGTACAATGCTATTTATAATTTAAGTTAATATATGATAGTTTCTTTATGAACCCATTCATTTTATTAAGCTATGAGAATGATGCTGGTAAAGTGTCTAAATGGACCATTGAATATAAGCCTGCTTTTGTATATTGGAACAGTCTGGCTGTAAATTGCACATGTCTATTTTGTCTTCTTGCTTTTATTTAAATTTTGTTTATTTTCATAATCTTTTTATTGTGACGATACAAATCATTTATTAGATTAGATTAGACAGAACTTTGATTGTTTGGAGGGTTCCCTCAGGGAAATGAAGGTTCCAGCAGCAGCATCAGTACAGCACAGGAAGAGTAGAAAGGTAGATAATAATTTAGTAAGGAAACGCTATATAAATATAAAGAATATATAATATAGAGACTATATTACTATATACAATATAGATAGATAGTCCATGAAAAAAGAGTCCTGTAGGAGGCGCTTTGCACATTAATATTGCACTTTTAATCTGTTTATTAAGTCCAGTTGTGTTGTGCTGGTCGGGTTGCAGGTTCTTGGTTCGACAACGTTATTACGACGTTCTTAGTGCTAAGATGCTTTTAGAAGCGTTTGGTTTATTAGTTCAACTCATTCCAGTGTCTTTCCTAGATCTCTAGATTCCCAAGGACACAATTGCACTCAGCACTCAGTCAACACATACCGGCGAGACAAAAAATGTTCAAACATCCAGTGTTCACACAAACAGTGGTGGAGATGTGTCATGTGGATTTGTAGCTATAAAGTCTCGTCACACTTTGAAGCCTGAATGTTTTCATGATTCCTGTCCCTGGAGAGAGATTTTATCAAATCACATTCACTACAATTCATTACAAATGGATACACATTTTTGTCTATACATTAAAAATTTCTTTACATTTTTAAAAATTAACAATTATTAAAATGTATTTGATTATTTAAATATTTATTATTATTATTATTATTGTGTGTGTGCTATTATTATTGTGTGTGTGTGTATGGACATATTACACATTCCAGATCATTTGTGGATTCGGATTTTAAGTACTGTAATTGCTCAAACACAACAATATTCAGTACATTCATGAATACTGAGTTAATTAATTAATATGATAATAAAATACAATAACGTAATAAAGTAAACACAAGAAAGATTGTGTATTATTATTATCATTGTTAATAATAACAATAATAATAATAATTATAATAATAATTATTGTTATTATGGTTATTATATTGTTATTATTATTATCTTATTAACGTTATTGTGTATTTATTAATTACTATTATTATTATTATCCTCATCGTTATTGTTATTATTATTATAACGTTATTATGAATTATTATTATTACTATTATTATTATTATCATTGTTAATTATTATTATTATTATTATTGTTGTTATTTGTTGTTTATTATTATTATTATTATGGTATTGTCGTTATTATTATTATTATTATTATTATTATTATTATTATTATTATTAACGTTTCAGTGTCTGATTATAATACATTGCAAACAGGTTAAAACAAACAGTGGTCCATCGTCGCCATGGTAACACTATTAAACTGATTCAGTCTCGGATCAGATCAACGCTTTTCAGCGACTCTCTTGATCTGAATTTTAACCCCAGATTTCTCAAACTCAATCTCTAAGCCAAACGTTCGGCTTCTCACATGCCACCAGACTCTACAGCGCCACCAGCAGACCACTGTGATATTTTACACACGCTTCTCATCTGTTTCAGTCACTTTATATTGATTTATTTGATAAAACATTAATGGAATTTAACGTCATACAACAAACAGATTATTATTATTATTATTATGTGTGTGTATTATTATTATTATTATTATTATTATTATTATTTTCTAGCAGAAGGAAAAGAAAACTTTCCCAGTGTTTTGTGTGGTTTATTGATAGATATCAAATAGTAGAAGACATGGATGATCGCTCTGGAGACTCTCGTGATTCTTCGCCTCTATTCATTCCTCGAAGGTAAGTCTGAACTGGAACAGAATCACAGACTAAACAGATCAAGATCATCTGCACATGTGGGCGAGGCTTGGTTGCCCAACATTTGTATGTACATTTCTTCATTTATCAACAGCACCCGAGCTGCCTAAAGCTCCAGGTGGTTATGGGTTTGAATCCCAGCTGAGTGGTTGATGCAACAAATGTAGAGTTGACATGAAATGGTCTGTTAGATGCTAATAGACTTCTTGTGATGGTTTTACATCTTCAAAAGTTCTGCTTGTGTCTTGCAGGCCTGCAGGTATCAAGAGAAAACGGCAGTCAGAGGATCAGGTAGCTCAGAGGAAGCGGGTGACAGGGGCTCCAACATACAGAAGAGGCTGTCCAAACGAGGCCCATGTGCATCCTCCTCAATTCCTGCCCCTGGCACTTGGCATCCTCCTCTTCCTGAGTAGGCTCCCAGATGTTCAACGATGAGAGCTGAGTAAGTAAAGTTCAGCAGAGAAAAAAGAGACCTCAGAGGAACAGCAGTAACATTCCTCCAAGACACCTGGGTCTTTGGTCCTTTGTCTGAAACTGAGGATGATGGTGGAAACACTAGATTCAGGTATGAAATGCTTCTTGTTTTCCAAGGAATTTCTAAGTGATGGACATTGTCTGAATTTACTTTCTGGGTTGTGATTTAATCCTTTATAAACATTCTAATAACACACTCATTTTGTCATATTATACACAGACACAGAGGCAGGGGCGAGTCTGTGTGTCTACAGGAACATCAAGTGCAGGGAAGGTTGCCATCATAGATGATGATGATGATGATGACGATGATGAGGAGGAGGAGGAGGGAGGAGGAGGTACAGGGCAGGAGGAGGAGGAGGAGGAGGAGGAGGAGAGGTAGAGAGGGAGCAGGAGGAGGAGGAGGAGGGGAGGAGGGGAGGGGAGGAGGATGTAGTTTGCTGAAGTGTAGAGTGGTTCCTTCAGACCAGAAGTGACTGAAGATTTTTCCAGAGAGTGTCTTCAGGTAGGAGTCATTTCCCTGATGCTCTCATGAACCAACTCCTGTTTGAACTTAATTGAATGCCAAGAAATGTACAGCAGATGCTGTAGTGAAATTACATTATTATTATTCCTCTGTTTAATTTCATGTCTCTTGTATATTTGGCTTCTGTTTTCTGGGAACATTTGGAAGGGAGAGAACAGCAGATGCAGGAGGAACAATGAGACAGCAGACAGCACATTCCTCCAGACATTCCCTATCACATTGAGGTTAGTTGTAGTAAATGCAATCTCCTTTTTAACACAGCAATGTTGTTGATTTTTGCCAAACATAAAAATTAGAATAATTTTTTGTTATTTCTTCCTAAATCTTCCCATTTAGTTTATTACCTTTGTGGACTCCTTTCCTCCCTTCATGATCTATGAGTCATTCAAACTTGCCCACAAGTGTTTCAGCAGGTAGTTGAGCAGGCCGGTAAGGGCCTTTCTTACTCAAAATAATTAGCAAAGATTTATTTTGTAAATGTTCATTTGAAAGTTGAATTCTGAAGACACACCTTTGCTGATGTTATTGTTACTGCTTAGCTGAGGAAATGAGACAAGTGTTCCACAGACAGACTCCCGACATGCCTGCAAACCTGTCTGATGATGACAACCAGACGAATGACCATGAGGTAGGATGTTTTATTGACCATAGCACAGATGTTAAAGGGGTGTGTATGTTGGTCGCTGTGTTTCAGTACTTTTCTTTTGCTTATGTTGTTTCTCCTTGTTTGTCGTCTTTAGGCCGTCCTAGCACAGCAACAGGGGACCAACAACAGTGTCAGCAAGCTGTGATTGGGGCACTCCCAACAAAACATTTTGACCTGCACATAGTGCTGAAAACAGAGAAGTAAGTCTTTAAGAGCTGGATTTCTTCATTAGCAATGGGCTCCTGCTTTACACACTTATTTGTAGGGCAGAGCATCATCTCCTCACAGCACATCACACAATGGACTCCAATTTACACTTGAGCACTAAAGCTTTATTATTGATGAAATAATTCCAAATATTACTGCAATTAATAAATGTTCATTAGGTTTGATTTTTAATAGTAACTCTGGTTTGAGAACATTCAGTTCTCTATAACCCACCATATTATAGCTTTCCTGCAACACACCTGATCAGTGTTGTTTATTTGTTTTGATGATGCTGTAGAAGAAGTCTGAAGAATCTCCGCTGACAGTCTTGGATTGAATAATAAGTTTATTACAAAGAAGACAATGTCATACAGGAAGCCCATGGGCTCTTCCGGAGAAATCCTCTCAGCCGAATAAAGGATTCTGACGATGGTTGAACCCTTTCCTCTTTTTAAACCTCTGGAGTTCCCGAACCTAGGGGCCCCCACATATGGAACCCCTTTATCATCTTGAGGTGTGTTCATCATTTGGTATGTAATGGATATATGGGTGAGGGCCCCACTTCTTGCAGTGAGTGACTATGACCCCATATGACCCAATATGACTCAGTCATAACATAACACTCAGAGAAGTACATTCCCATTCCTTCATCTACAGTTACTAGACTATTACAAAAAACACTAGTAAACTAAAGATTAAGTTTTAGCTTATGTTTGGTCACAAATTTACCTCATTTCCCCCTTTTCGAGACTCATGTCTCGAATAACAAAAATAAGTAACATAAACATTTTTCCAATTTTAACAGAATAGTAATTTTTGTCCAACAGCATAGCTTAATGGAGTGTGGTGAAAAACCTGCCTGCAGTCTTTTCTTTCAAACATATCAAATCAAACCAATCAAGACAGAAAAATTCTCTCGATCCTCTGCCACTGGCGATCCTTAACATTTACTCCAAAGCCATATGACCAAAGAGTTTTGACAATTCCTTATAACAATCATGCTTAAGCAAAGACATATGAAACCTCCAAAAAGCTAAAAAGAACAATGTCAAATTCCAGGCTGAGTCGAGCCCATCGGACCTTCAATGGACCTCTCCTACCTAACATCAATATCCTGTTATCGAAGAAAAAAAACATGAGTTTTTCAATGTACTTGCCAGTAATAAACTCTTTCTCAACCATTTAAAACCCCCAGTTAAGTACTCATACATATTTCAGTTATATCTTAATAAGATTATTAACCTCTAAACATTTTCTATCCATCTCTACTTCATTCTATTAAACACTTAATACAATACAAATGCACAAAAAACATATGAAGGTAGAACACTGCAACTCCTCAACAATGTCGACTGTCAATGCTGTATCGTTGATGAGTTGGCTCTTGACACGTTATCACAGCATGTGGTTCTCCAGTCCATTTTTATTGTCCTTCTTTGCATATCTGAAAAACCAGCCACCCATAAGAGTGGTCTTCCTCTTATTACTCTGGAAGGAGAGAAAAGAAACCACAACCAGTATCTTTGCAAAAACATCAAACACAAGTGTGCCATGAATGTGAAATTCACAGAATCCATGCTTTCATAGCCCATTATATTTTCCATTTCCCCCTTTGTAGCATCCTATGCTACTACTAAAAAACTAACAATAAATGACTAATGTATACGGTTTTTCAAAACACCATTCATTTTCTCACAAATTCCTTGACTCTGTGGACATTCACTGCCAACCTCTGTTGCAATTCCCAGTTTTCAATATCAATCTCTGTTGTTTTTATCCACAAACTCCTTTCCATTTATCTGAGGATATTCGATCTGGAAGTCCCCATCTACTGATGACTTCCCTACACAAAAATTTTGCAACAGATTGTGCATCTTTCCGCTTAGTTGCACAAGCCTCAACCCATCTTGAGAAACGATCTACGACCACTAACATATATCTCTTACCTTCCACTGGTTTTATCATATCAACATAATCCACAACCAACTCACGCATAGGACCCCTTGGAGTTGGAATGTGACTAGGTGAAACCTTCACACCCTTCCGAACATTATTTTTCAAACAAATGGTGTACCTACCTATAACATAATCAATCTGTTCAAGCAAATATGGTGCCCAAAACCCATACACCTCTGTGATCTTTCTCCTAACTTCTCCTCTTGCAACATCACCTTCTTCATGTGCCTCATGAATCATCAGACCTAACAGGTCTGGAGGTGCTATTATCAGTCCCTCATGATTTCTCCAAAGTCCAGTAGAATCTTGGGTGACACCTCGATCTAACCACAACTGCTTATCTATCTCTGAAGCAGCTTCCTGCATAAGAATTACATCACTTAGTGTAACCTTATCTTCCACATCCATTTCATGAGTAACCAAAAATACTTCACCCAATTTGTTTGCTCCTGTAACTGCTTTAGCGGCTTCATCAGCTGCTTTATTCCCCTGTGTGACTTTTGACACATCACGTTCTATGTATACATTTAGCTATTGCTATCTCTTTAGGTTTCATCATGGCATGCAATAACCATTATTTGAGTGTGGTGTTGAATTGGTGAACCATCCGTTTTCTTAAACCCTCGGTTCTTCCACACTGCTCCAAACAAATGACACACATTATGTGCATAGGCAGAATCAGTATATATTGTCACACGCTTACCTTCTGCCAACAAACATGCTTCTGTCAACCCTACTAATTCAGCAAGCTGCAGTCTGGGCTGTGGCACTACTTCAACATAACCCAACAAATCCAGTTTCCTTGGAAGCAACACTATAGCATAACCAGCATAGGTATCCCCTGCGATAACAGGACCCATCAGTCAGTACTCTACATCTGCCTCACGCGGTGGGGACAAATCTGGCCTAAGCCTTGAATATTTCTCTGCTTCTCGAACACAATCATGTGGCTCACCGTCCTCCAAAGTTGGTAAATTCTCAGCTGGATTCACTGTGACACACCTGGCTAAAGTAACATCTTCCTGCTCCAAAAGCCTATAGTAATCTCTAAGTCTAGGCATTGTCAGTGTATATTTGCCATAATTCAAAAGATTTCTAAGACTGTGGTGAGTAAGAATTGTCACTGGATAACCCATCGTCACAGATGACGCCTTATCATACATTAAAGAAACTCCCACCATTGCTCTATAGCAAAGGTAACCCCAGCTCTACTTCTGAATAAGCAGTAGAATAATAAGAAATTGATTTGAGGATTGGTTCCTGTTCTGTTTGGCTGACAAAAGAACTGCACATGCATATTTACCCCTAGTAGAAGTAGACACATACAACAGAAAATTCTTAGAATAATCTGGAAGTGCTAAAGCTGGAGCTTCTTGCAATCTGTTTAATTGTCTCAAATGCCAAAAGACCATCCTGCGTCCAGGTCAAATTACAATGCAATTGAGAATTTCCAGTATCTTTAATCATAGCCCTTAGAGGCCTCGTTAAACTAGCATAATCCTCTACCCTGCTGAAGAATAGCCAGCAATGCCCAAGAAAGTCATCATCTCTCTAACTGTTCTAGGCTAAGGAATTTTACGAATAGCTTCTAACTGACTATCAGAAATGCTTCTGTGTCCATGTGTTATTGTCTGTCCCAAAATAGCTTCTTTTTTCTGACAGTACTGCAACTTTTTCTGAGAAGCTTTATGCCCCTTCTCTGCAAGTACCTGTAACAATTTAATCGAATCCTTATGACATGTCTCCTCATCTGGTGAACAAATTATTATGTCATCGACATACTGAACAACCGTACTATTCAATATTTGATCTATTCCTGCCAAATCATCCTTCAATACTTTATTGAAGATGTGTGGACTATGTTTAAACCCTTGTGGTAATCTCTTATATTCATAAAACTGTCCATTGTACCTGAACCCAAATAAACCCTGACTTTCTATACTAAGTGGAACACTAAAAAATGCTCCACATAGATCTAAAACTGTGAAGTGTGTTGCTTCTGGTGGAATTTGAGCTAACAATGTATGCGGATCTGGCACTTCTGCTGGAAAATCAGCTACCACCTCATTGACTGCTCTCAAGTCATGTACAAGACGATATGAACCATCTGGCATCTTCACAGGCAACAAAGGTGTGTTGCTCTGAGGATTCTGTGTTTTCTTCAAGACTCCAACCTTCAAAAGTCCCTCTATTTGAGGTTCAATCCCTCTGATTGCCTCTTCTTTCAATGGATACTGATTCTTCCAAGGTGGTCTAGTACCTGGTCTAAGTTCAGCTTTCACTGGTTGAGCCGACTTCACAAGTCAATATCTGTATTATGCTGAGACCACAGACAATCTGGAACTTGTCGTAGCATCTCCTGCTTCCTAGAGTCCAAGTCCATCTTAGCACTGCAAATCGACTCATGAGTCATCTGCACTGTTTGTGGCTGTCCATATCCTTGAGAAGAGATCATAATCTTCACATATCGCTGATCTTCACTCCTCCAAATAGCCAGATTCTCCTTTACTGGTGTAAAAACAACTTTCTCTGCTTCAACCATCATTTCTCCTATTTGCTTCTGTTCATATTCATCAGACACCAGCAGTCTGAGGTAACAAGGCACACTCTTCTCAATCTCAAATTCTCTCTGCACATAACTATCTCTCTCTTTTCATAGCTTATGTATGGTCTACAAGATTATACAACCTGAGCAGAGTTGCACCTGCTTTGGTTGACTCTTCAGCCATTCATCTGAATTTGATTGGTCAGCATTCTTGAAATACTTGAGTGTACAATGAAGTGGATACTCTGGAGGCTTCGCATCCGGCATGTTTGCAACTTCTCTTTTCCCCTGGTTGGCTGGCTCCAAAAATCTGCCTCAGATTTCAATCCAGAAATACTGAAGAGGCTTCGAGTTTCTGTCATCAAAGATTGATGAACATCATCACTTGGTATCTCCACCAGGCAGCCGTCCGGTGTACACTTTGTTGTACAGTTCAATCTGCACAAAGCATCTCTTCCCAAAAGGGCAATTGGTGTGTGTTCTGACACCAATATAGGTATTGTCGTCTTCTGATTTTTATAGCAGAGCTCAATTGGTTCCGTGAGTGGAATCAGCTGTTTCATTCCCTCAAACCCTATTGTCCGAATCCATTGACCAGACATGGGGAGATGTATAGCATCTTCAGGCCGAATACAGGTAAAAGCAGCTCCGCTATCTGCCATCACTTCCAATGGGTCGATATTTACTTTCACCTTAATTGTTGGTACTTTTTCCGGTCCTGATGCTACCAGCTGACACCCCCCTTTCAGGTTCTCTGGGCATCCCTAGAATCCAGATTCAGGCCCCTATAAGGGTTTAGCGGTCCTCTGAATGGCCTCGGTTGGCTGATCTTCCTCTGAAATTTCCTCTGAAGTTTTCTCCTTGCTGAGATGCACTCCTGACAGTGACCAAACTGTCCACAATTATAGCACACTTCTGGAGGCTGTTGAAAATTCGGATTAAATCTTCCTCCTCTTCCTCTTCCTGAATTTCCTCGTCCTCTCCAGGTTTGCGCTTGACCAAAAACTGGCTGTGGATATGAAACAACTGGAACCGCTGATGATGGTTGAGGCAGTTGAGGCTCAATCTGATTTGGCTGTGATTGTAGTGATGGTTGATTTATTTGAGGCTGACTCTGTATCACCAAAGCTTGCTTTTTCTTTCTTCTTATTATCAACCAATTGTATTTGGTTAAGTTTTCTGAGCGTCTCTTGGTCTTGTTCTTTCTGATCTTGCTCCTTTTTTTCTATATAAACATTTTGGTGGGCTACATGATCTGTATAAACACTCTTTGTCATGCTTCCAAGACCAACCACCTCTGCTAGTTTACTTCTCACTGGAAGGGGCAAACCCTTTTGTATTTTCGTTCTCAAAATTGATTGTTCCATTTTATTCAGGTCTGGGTCATTTCCTGTAATATTTCTCCACATTTGATGAGCTCTTATTTTACCAGGCTCTTGGATTTTCTTCCTGTCCCAATGGTTCAATCAAAAGATTATCCAGGATGCACATTTGTTAAATATTTGTATCTCTTAATGCTCTCCAAACTCGACCTCTATTTGCAGAAAACAGCTCTGGATCATTTACTGCTGTCCCCACATACCGATAGAGTCCTGCCTTCACTAGAATCTCTTCTATGGCTGGAACTCCCAGGAGATTAGCCAAAAGTCTCGTAATGTCTCTTAATGTGATCCTACCATAATTTCTTCAACCAAATCAAGGATGTGCTCCATCCTGAAGGTAAACCTTCTCTAAGATATGAGACATATCCGTATTCTGCCAAGGCTTATATTCTAAATTTTGACCTCGGATAACCACTGGGCACATTTTTCTATGCACTTTCCTTGAACGCAATCTATATCCCTCTTCTGACATTCTAGAAAACTATTACACGCTCTTTCTTCTGTAACCGCAGCTCCTGTAACTGGCTCTCCAATGCTCTTTGGTTTTCAAGGCTAGTAGGTTCATCCAAATGGGACAGACATTTGTCTATACTTCTTTCCACTTCTCGCAAAGCCCTCTTTTTGTCCTCTTCTAGTCTTGTACTCGAAACTCCAGGAGAATATCTGAGGCGACACCTTTCCTTTCCCAGTCTTCACTGCTGTCTCCATGCTCACTCTCATTAGAGCTATCATCCAATTCTTCTTTCCTCCACGACTTGCTCCCTTTCCTTTCAGCTCTAGCTAACATTCGTCTGACCTCAAGGTCATATCCACCCATGATCTCCTCCCTGATCGCCGTGCAAATCACCTCCCGTTCCATCTTCTTCATCCTCAAATACCTTTACTTTCAAGCGTCTTCCTTTATTCTTGCTTTTACTAGAACTTGGATACATTTTTATAATTGTTTAGCTTAGCCCTTCACAATGTCGGTCCTCATATCTTCATTTGATAACTCCTTCCTGGCTGATCACGAGCTGAGGATAACTTTGCCTAAAGCTACACTCTTCTCATAAGGTGGAGGCCTCTTCACTGGATCCGTGAAAGGTGCATTGATTTCTACCATTAATTTCTCTACTTTCTTTAAATTTTTTCCCATTTCTTCTTCATCTTTGACTCTTTTCTCATTTGCGGCTTTTATTAGTTTCTGCCCCTCATTTTCAAATAATTGAAGAATATCAAGCTCCTCTTGTCTCTTTTCCTTTCGTTTTTCTCCTTTCTTCCCTTTCTTCTGTTCAGTTTTGTATGTTGACACAAGCACTTGCATCACTTTAATTACATCTGGATTCAGTGTCCCTTCTAAAGGCCATGGCTGGGCAATGTCTGGCCAACGCTTATTCCATTTTTCTGATATCTTTGCAATACCTTTGACTAATGGATTATTTTTCTGCACAATTTCAATCGGTGTAGTACCTTTCGATACTTTACTGTCCTTCTTAGACATTGCAATGGCTTACTTATGCTCCCCAAAAATACTCAAACTATTTTAAAATAATTTTATTTCTATAGTTATGTGTATTGATGTTTGTCAACCACTATTTATCACAGTCAGTAAAATATAATGAATTTACCAACCTCAGAGGAACCTAAAACAGTATTCCAACACTCACCAACCTAAACGAAAACCCCAATTCTACAAAAACCTAAAATCATATACTTCACTAAATTCAAACAATCCCCAAATAGACACTATATTAAATTTCCAGTGTACTAATTGAAATAAATCATACTCAAACAAGGGAACTCACATATATAGTTTAGTATAGTTCAACCAAAATTTTAAACTAAACTGTATATTTCCTAAATGAGTAAATGTAGTTGCTGATCAATCTGTTGCCAAATTTTTCTTCAATTTAACAAAACAAAAATCAATGTGTTTAACCTCAGATTAAATGCATAAAATCCCCAATGTGAACTAACAGTAATGACTACTCATTACATACATCTATGAATACAGAGTTTGTGGATAAAACACACTGGCTGGGTTTTCAGCTGCTCACCAGTGATGTCAGTTCTCTGGGCAGTCTTTCCTCCCGCTGGGGCAGCCCTCCTTTTTCTCCTTTTGCTCCTCTCTCTCTCCCAAACCACACACACTCTCAGCAAAACAGGAGAAAGAACAATGGAGAATGAGCAACAAGCACAGTCCACTATCAACCATCAAACATCCATAATCAACATATATCCACACAAAAACTCCAACACATCTCACTCCAGTGACACCCAAACATTTAATTTATTTATTCATGTTCATTTTTAGTTATCCATGCTTGTGCACATAAACATCTTCAAACACATTCTTCACTTCTCACCAAACTCAACATCCCCCTTTCTCCTCTTTATACAAATACACATATGTAAGGGCTCATAAATAATTATTTTACTTTTCTATAGTCCCTTGAGAGGCTCATAAAGTTTTATTTTAGTTATTCACTTATTTATTTAGCTATCAATGTCCTTCTCTCGGGCTCATTGAATTACTCCTTATCAAGTCCCTTGAAAACATATGTGTTTATTAGAATATCCCTTTAATTAGGTTTCTTATTCTCCTCCTCAACTTATCTCTTTATTCAGTATAGCCCTTATCTTCAATACATATAAACAAGACAGGGAACACAAATTTACACACTTTCAAACACACAAGTGCGCACACACATAGACACACACTCACAGACACACACACACATACCCTATAGGGAATCCTACTCCCTCACACACACACCTAAACTATGGCCATTCCACACACACAAATCCAAGCCAGGAGGTATCCCCCCTTTCTTCTTCTTCTTCTTCTTTTTTTTTTTTCCTTTTAATGGCTCAGAAAGCAAGCTTGCATTAAATTTCTCATCTCTTTCCAAATTCTCAATAACCAAAAACACTCAAAGTGGAAACATACTTTTCCTTAGCATGCTTCCTATTCTCTTTTCTTTTCCATAACATGCCTTTTTAGTACTCTTTCCTTATTCCTTTGTCTCTTTTCCTTGTTCCTTCTAACCTACCCTGGGCCCAGGGTTTTTCCCATTCATTTCTACATTAACCAATCCGACTACAAAGCCTTTTTTTCACACAGGTGTCTACTTCACTCACGTCTTACCGTTACATAGGCCTTTACCTTTAAGTAATCTCGCGTGGAGTTTTCAGCTCACCTTCTAGCTACTCCAGCTATTCTATTTTAACCTTTACCTTTGTTCACTTTAGCAACCTTTCACGCTGAGAGTAACGTGGGTGACTTACGGGTTTCACATCCTGCAACGCCACCGATCAGTTATACAGTTACTTGGTGCTTTTACCTCTATATTCTCTTCACTTATTCCTTTTCTCTTTAACTTCTTCACTTATTCCTTTTTCTCTTTGTCTTCTTTACTCTTATTCCTTTTCTCTTTACCTTTATCTACTTTTTGAACCAAATTCACTTCCTTGGGCCCAAGGACACCCCATTCTAACTTTTAGCAAGCATGAATTCCACGCAGCTAAATTTCACGCTGTGGTCCCACAGAAGCACGTGTCTTACAGTTTTCTGAGAAGATATATGAGGCCTCGATCTTCCGAACCCGCACGGTGCTAATTAGATCACCCCACGTTACTAAATAAGCTATTTTCCTTTATCATCTCTTTTTCCTCTTTATTCCTCTTTATTCTTCTTAACTCTTCTCTATTGTACTCCCCCTTTTTCGTGATGACTACATCACAAAAAATGCAAAAATTTAGAACGGAAATTCAAATCAAACAACAACACAGCAGAACAAACATCCACACACCTAGGATACTTTACGGTGTGACCAAAGAAAACCCACACAGCCAAAACAAACAAACCAGCATCTAACGGGAGAAAAAGCTCACCTTGTTGCGGCGGTGATGGTTTGTTCATCCGGGCTGCCAGGAGGTCATAAACACGTCCGGTCTCGTGACGCCAAAATTGTTGTTTATTTGTTTGATGATGCTGTGAAGAAGTCTGAAGAAATCTCCGCTGACAGTCTTGATTGAATAGTTAAAGTTTTATTACAAAGAAGACAATGTCATGCAGAAGCCCATAAGCTCTTCCGGAGAAAATCCTCTCAGCCGAATAAAGGATTCTGACGATAGTTTAGACCACTTTCCTCTTTTTTAAACCTCTGGAGTTCTCCCGAACCTGAGGCCCCACATATGGAACCCTTTATCATCTTGAGATTGTGTTCATCATTGAATAACAATGGATGTATGGGTGGAGAGAGGCCCCCTTCTTGCAGTAGTGGCCCTATGACCCCATATGACCAATATGACTCAGTCATAACATAACACTCAGAAGTACATTCCCTTATTCTCTACCACAGTTACTAGACTATTACAAAAAACACTAGTAAATTAAAGATTAAGTTTGAAAAACATGTTTGGTCACAAATTTACCTCCTGTAGCTAATCAGCTCATGAAGAAGCCCTTTCAGAGTTGCAGGTTTTTATTCTGCAAAGCTAAAGCGTGCAGGACAGGAGAGCCTCCCAGGACTGGGGTTGAAATCCTTGTCTATAAAATATTGTTTACTTATTCAAACATCTTCTGTTTAATTCTCTCTTTTTGTTCCCCAGGTGTCTCATCTGTTACAGTGACTACGAAGGAGAAGGCAGTTCTTCATGCCTGCCTGACTTCACCACACACAGTGCATTGATGTCCCGGTGGTTAAGGGTGAAGTCCACATGATGCAGCCAAAGCCTTCCCAAATCTTCTCGTATGTTTCATCTTTGGTTACACTGTTTCTGTTCATTCTCAGGAGAATTCAACATGTCCTTGTGGGATGGATTTGTCTGCCTCTTTATGAGAGAGAGACCACGCCGGGATTTTCGATCAACATACAACCATCATTCATATATATGTATATTGTGTATATTTTGTTATTCTATATTTCTGTCTATTCTGTTTTATGATAAATAAAATTTCTTCATCATCCATTCAAGGCCTCCTTTCGTCATTTGTTTATCTGCTGTGGTTTTACTGTTTAAGAATTTCAGTTTATAGACCAGCATGTAAACTATAATTCAGTGGTTCTAGATCCTGGTCCTGAATTAACACTGTTCTAAGGTTTAGAGTTTCAAAGTATTGAACTATAATGTGAACCACAGCAGTTTTGGACTCAGTGTGTCTCAATTGCATGTGCACACAAATACAAATATATATTAATCTTAATAGTGTGGGTTTGGCAGGTTAGTATAAGAAAATATGAATGTATTTCCCTGTTGTACTAATAAGAAGTGCTTTCTGACACTGTAAGTTCTCCTGCTGCTTCTCCTGCATTGTTGTCCACCATATATTCATATCCTTTATTGTTACAAATTGCATTGTGAGATCTTTGCACAAACAGTTCCAAACATGCATTGTGAACATAATTAATACAACAAGGATCAACTTCACATTATCAAATGAGTGTAGCACGATAACTGGTTCCTGGACAATCACAACTACCTCAGTGATACTGCATTGTAGGAATGCAAACCAATTCATTTATCAAGTTTAGTCCTGTCTTAGAGTTTTACTGTGAGCGTTAGTCTCACAATCAGACAGAAAGAAATTCATGAATGAATTAATAAAAATTAAAGACTTAAAGTATTTTGAATAATCAGAAATACCAAACTTGTGTGATCTACAGTGAAATATTCTGCCATTCATTCATTTGTATATTAATCAAACAACCACGAAAGACCACTAAACAGTAACGTTATCCTGATTCATGAGTGTGGCATGACTGACAGAGTAAAAGGCAATGAAATCGTAGTTTACATCTTTACATACTGTACACTGAAAATAAATTATGTCATAATGCACAATCAGTAAAATTTAAGTTTTGTAAAAATATTTATTAATTACAGCAGTAATAATGATTTGTAAAAATTATAAAAATACAAGTTTTATGCTGCTTTTTCTCACATAGTAAACTACGAACTCTGGCAGCTGAAACTGAGCAGATTATGTGTATAACTGGATCAAACAGTTTCTGCAATGCATGAAGGAGAAAAGACATTAGATGGTCTGTATGGCCTCTGAATTGATTCAGTTCATCAGAAATGAACATGGAGTAAAAAGAGGACACACAATGATACTAAATGGACTCACAGCATAAGGCCAGCATCTCTGATTCTAAACTAAAACTAGCTTCTGGTAGGAACGTCTACATAGATCTGATCTGAATTTGTCCTCTGCATTTTAACCCGATAATATGCACAAACACACACACACACACACACACACACACACACACACACACACACACACACACACACACACACTACAGGATGCAAAGCAGCAGGCAGTGTATCCACAGCGCCCAGGGGCAGCTGGAGCAAGTTAAGTACATTTACATTTTTGGCATTTATCAGACGTCCTTCTCCAGAGTGACTTGCAAAAGTGCTTTGCTGTTCACTCCAGAATATCCTTAGTTAATAGACGAGGCTAGAACCTAGAGATTCCTCATGCTTAGATCCTGTTGAAAACAAATGTGTTTATGGAGTTAAATACTCCTGAAACAGAAGAGTCTTCAGTCTGCGTTTGAAGACAGTGAGGGACTCAGCTGTTCAGACTCTCAGGATAAGTTCGTTCCAACATTTAGAACAGAAAAGAGTCTGGATGCATGTTCTCCTTGTGTTGTACTTGAAGCTCGAAGGGCTCTTTGTACAGCTTCAGGTTTGACCATTGCCATCATGTATGGAGGGCCTGGTCCATTTTTGGCTTTGTAGGTCAGTATCAAAGGTTTTGGATGCGGGCAGCTGAGGAGCCCAATGATGGCTTGCCCAACAGGCGAGTTATGTGACTGAAGTACCTTGCTCAAGGCACTTCAGTCTCTCACTACCAGTTCAGGGAATCGAGCAGCAACCTTCCAGTACACGGCTGGTTCTGAACCACCAGGCCACCTGCCCCCATTTGGTTATCAAAGTATTTACATGTCAAAAATGCATTCTGGGTCAACAATAAATGATGTTCATTATTTACCTTCTCCAACAGCTAACCTATTTTATAGGTTATATAATTTTATATTATATATTATAAAACCTATATTCATATAAGTTTTCACTGGAATGTTGTTTGTGGGCCATTAGGACCCAGGAGGGTTAGTTAGCCACTAGGCCAAGAGTTACTGCTCAACTCTGCGAAAAAGAATTAAATGAATCAATCATTCTCTGCAATGAAATAGAGCCCTCCACACCTTTCAACAAAACAACAGCCAATCAGCTTGTTGCTTACAAAAAATAGAGTCCCTACTTTAACAAAACAACAAATCAGCTAGTTATTTACCGCAGAAGATGATTTACAGACCAGTTACACCAACCTCACTCCAGAGAGACCAGTTACAGACCAGTTACACCAACCTGACTGCAGAGACAGACCAGTTACAGACCAGTTACACCAACATGACTGCACAGAGAAACCAGTTACAGACCACTTACACCAACTTCACTCCAGAGAGACCAGTTACAGAGAGGTTACACCAACCTGACTGCAGAGACAGACCAGTTACAGAGCAGTTATCATCCTGATTGGGTCAGTGATCAACTTCTGATTCTTATTTTCACTCACTGACCACTTTATTAAGACAAGTTCAGAAGTTGAGCCATGAAGTTTTCCACACCATTAAACTAAACACCAGTCTGAACTGGTGCCTCAAGGCAGGTTGGTGAATTCCTGCTGTTTATAAACTAGACTCTGGAGTGACGGCGGCACATTACTCCACATCAGAACCTGCTCATTTTAAAGCCCTTTGAGCATCCCTGTCGGCCGCGGTGTGTCAGTCATAAACACACCAATCAGCAGAATTTATGCTGTGCATGAAACACAGCTGCGCTACTTTTATTTTGAAAATCACGACGTACTGTTACTTGTGGTCGCGCGTATATCTGCGTCTGCTCACCAGCGCCCTGCAGCCAACGTCTGCTCACATTAAGAACAGAACAGCTGATTCCGAAAGCGACTCCAGCAGGACAGAGATATGATAATTATATCATATAAAAAATTCATATCCTGCTCAATGTTTCTGTACAGAAGTCAAAGGTAAAAAGCTGTTCATTAGACAGAAATCTCTGTGTTTAAGTCTCAATCTGAATCCTTAAACACGAAAATTGGATCTTAAGTCAATACAAATATTCATTAAATAAAATAAATTAAAAGGGTAAAGGAGAAATACAGGAGCTTAAATTAATACTAAAATTTATGAAATGAAATAAATAATAAAAAGCGTAAAAAAGAAATAAAGAAGCTTAAATTAATATAATATTTACGAAATGAAATAAATAATAAAAGCGTAAGAAAGAAATACAGGAGCTTAAGTGTGGGAGTATAAATAAAATAAATAATAAAAAGCGTAAAGAAGAAATAAAAAACAGAATTAATACTAATATTTACGAAATGAAATAAATAATAAAAGCGTACAGAGGAAAAACAGGAGCATAAATTAATACAAATATTCATTAAATACAATAAATAAAAAAAGGGTAAGGAGAATGCAGGGCTTAAATTAATACTAATATTTATGAAATAAAATAAATAATAAAAAGCGTAAAGAAATAAGCTTAGAATTAATACTAATATTTACGAAATGAAATAAATAATAAAAGCATGAAGAATAATGGAGCTTAAGTGTACTAAAATTTATTTAATAAAATAAAAAAACAAAGAGCGGAACAGATACAAGAGCTTAAATTAATACTAATATTAATTAAATAAATTAATTTAAAAAAGCGCAAAGAGGAAATGCAGGCATATAATTAAAATATCTTATGAAATAAAATAAATAATAAAAAAGACACAAAGGAGAAATACTGGAGCTTAAATTAATACTAATATTAATTAAATAAAATAAATAAAGACCACAAAGAGAGACAAAGGAAACAAAGAGCACAAAAGAAACATATTAATGCAAATATTTATTAAATAAAACCAAAAGAGGCGGAAAGGAATCAGTCAAGCTCCTCTCACACTTTACACTTTTTATCCCAGAGACCGCAGCTGCCCAAGACCAGCTCTGTCCTCTCATTAAAGCACCAGAAAGTCAGGCGTTTTCAGACGGGTTTATTAAGGAGTGATTGGAGGCGCATTGAGGCGTCCTCTCCCAGCAGAGATTCTGCAGCTTCAGCTGAAAAAGAACAGAGCCCCTTCACATCCACTACTTTCCTGCATCTGGATGAGCTTGCCCTGTACCTGACAAATGTCTACATGCTGGTGCAGGTGAAGCACTGTAGGCTTACTGAAGCGGATTGGTCTGACAGACACAGACACAGAGGGGGTCTGAAGAGTGGTGGACGGCTCCTTTGACCACTAAGTAAGAGACAACTGAAACATGATCATCAAGCAGTTCTTCATTGTAGATCTATGAAGATCTAGATATGAAATACTGAACAGTCTGATTCTGTGACTAATATCTCCCAGATCTAGTTCAACAAACTATTTACCACCTGTTGTACATAGAATCCTCTATGCTGGTGTTCTTTTCATGATGGGCTTAATAAATAAATCTGTTTTTTTATTATTGATTCAGAACAATCTACTCTATCTTGGATTTTAAGACTCTAACAAGAAGATTTAGTCATTCTTTTTGCTTGTTAGTGGACAGTGCTGCTGTCCTCTCTGGGTCCTCTCAGTGTCCAGTAGACACAGTGTGTGTTTAGCTAGAAGGGATTGTAGTGGGTCTGTGTTAGTAGCTTTAGTCTGGTGACCAGCGAGCTTCATTGCTCTTCCCCACAGTGATGCTTCCTTGGTCAGCAAGCCCTTTGTTTTAGTGTGTGTTGGTTGTTGTGTGTGTACATGTTACTCTGTCTCAGTCTCATAATCTCTTTAGATTCACCTTTTGGACAGTTTATGTTTTTGGTTTGTTTGCTAATAAATCTCTTTTACCTCCACTAGCATCCACTTCACCTCAGCTCACCTGCTCCGTCTGCGTGATGTGATTAAAAAAAGAATTGAACTGGGTTTATTCAACTCCAGTAAATACTTCGTTGTATTCTTCATTCAGAATATTTCTAAATCATTCTATGATCTCTGTCTTTATAGGGCAGTAATAATGAAATCCTCTAACAGCTACATGACTTTCCTCCATCATTCCTGACTGTCTATAGCTCAGCTTGTAGATTCTCTATTTGGGTCATTGATTAATAAACTACACAATATTACACAATAAATCAGTCTGATCAGTGATTGATCAGTGTTTTAGTTACTGTTAAAACAGACTGAGATTGGGAGTCACATCATAAGGATCCACAAGAGGGCGCTAATCAGCAGCTAATCTGCACCCAAACATAATGAGTTACACACATTGCTGTAAGACACACCAGCAATAAGCTGTTCATGTTTATTACAGTCTGTTAATCTTTAAAGCAAAGAGTCTCATCAGGACATGACAATCACTCACTAACAGTCACACACACTAACCACACGCACTAACATTCACACACACTAACAGTCACACACACTAACCACACGCACTAACAGTCACACATACTAAAACCACATGTCCCTAATGTCACACACACTAATAATCCTGCGTACTAACAGTCACAAGCACTACAATCATATTCACTAACAATCACACACTAACAACCATGCATTTACAGTCACCTCTTCTAACTGTGATTGTCTTGGTTCTTCTATCACTTATTAGCAAAGTTGCCCAATAAGGATGTAATGGGGACAAGGCGTCTTATTTCTGACCAGATAAATAAACTTGTAAATGAGCCTCTGATGTAGTTAAGGAGAGATGAGATTGCAGGGGTTAATAGTCTCTGGCATCGTTATAAGGTGATGTAGTGCATATACAGATGATGTGTCTGTGTTTATTAAAACAGGAGGATATTCAGTGTCTGAGCTAGAAAAAGTTAAACTAGGCCTGAAGTGCAGCAATTTACTGTTTCTGAACTCAGTAGCTAAATGAAGGATTAGTAATCATACCTGCTTGTTGGGTCTGTAAGCTGCTCTGTGTGTTGAAGTCCTCCATCTCTGTGTTGGGGTCATGACCTCTAACAACGTCTGCCTCTCATCATCTGCACTGTTCAGCTTTTCAAACTGGTTCAAATAACACACTGTTATTTACCACTAGCCATCTTTTTACCTAGACAGTTTTGACATGTGAAGTGTACCCCACCTCAACACACACACACACACACACACACACATACACAGCACACACACACACACACACACACACACACACACACACACACACACACACATATTATAACATTTTCAATAAACTGTATCTACAGGGCTTAACAAGGCCAGCAGATTTACAGATGGACTCCAATGCTCTGGTTTGTACAAAATAGGTGAGCCTCGCTTCCTGTCTTTAGAGAGCAGCCTATATATGTTATGTGAAACCACAGACACAGAGGAAGTCACTCTGAGCAGGTGACTTGCTGTGTGGTGGTCTGCAGTGAAAAGAGAAATGATTATCATCTGAAATCTGAAATCTGCTTATTTTCTGCTCCTCCATAATGTTCAGAAGAAAACAGACCTAGGTGAGTGACAATATATATATGAATTCAGAAACTACAGCAGACCTCAGATCAACTGCTTCAAATGACAGCACAGATTCATATGAAGAGATCTCGCCAATGAACATTCCCTAGAGACTTGTGTGAGAAGAAGTCCTTAAAGAACATGACCACAGTACACTCTCACACACATGAATTCGAACAAAACTTCACTACATCGGTATCGTTTATGAAGGAATATAAATCAACATTATTGATTGTAAATGTAAACTATTGTAAGTCTGAAGGGTGTGTTTATTTCCAGTCTCAGGAAGGAGCTCTGCAGGGAGCAGAACTTACAGACTGTGCAGTGAATCTGGGGCTGCTGTGTGTTCTACTACTGCCTTCGTACTGCTGTGGATCAACTTCCAGCAACCTGACTTTAGAGAGGGCCAGTTACAGACCAGTAACACCAACCTGACTGCTGAGAGAGACCAGTTACAGACCAGTAACACCAAGCTGACTGCAGAGCGAGACCAGTTACAGACCAGTTACACCAATCCCCTGATTGCTGGCGAGACCGGTTACAGACCAGTAACACCAAGCTGACTGCAGAGAGAGACCAGTTACAGACCAGGAACACTAGTCAGTTGCTGGGCAGGACCAGTTTACAGACCAGTGACACCAAGCGCTGACTGCAGAGAGACCAGTTACGAACCAGTAACACCAATCTGATTGCTAGGCAGAGACCAGTTACAGACCAGTAACCTGAAGCTGACTGCAGAGAGACCAGTTACAGACCAATAACAATAAGTTGTGAAGTCTTGGACCAGCTCCAGAAAGAGTTTGCTCAACTGGGTGAGTGAATATTTAGAAGTTTATAAAGTGATTACGGCCTAATTAACTTTTCAGTTTAAGAACTAAATCTTTTATAGTGTTAAATGACAAATTATTTCAGTGTTTGATAAAATCAAGATAAAGAAAAAGTGAACAATCGCTTTACAAAACTTGGTTTTAATGAAGCATTCAAATTCGGTATGCTCAGACAAATCATAACCAGTGTATTTATCTATTCTGCCCAGTTTTATCTGCTTCCATCTGTGTGTTTGTGTGTGTGTGTGTGTGTGTGTGTGTGTGTGTGTGTTTGTGTATGTGTGTGTGTGTGTGTGTGTTTAATGTATGTGTGTGTGTGTGTGTGTGTGTGTGTGTGTGTGTGTGTGTGTGTGTGTTTGTGTATGTGTGTTTGTGTGTGTGTGTGTGTGTGTGTGTGTGTGTGTGTGTGTGTGTGCGCGCTGAGAAGATAGAGATACAATGGTTCATTTTAGAAACCACACTCTTCTTTGGTTAAGCCTTTAAATCATTGAGATAAGAAATGCAGACAGATACAGAATTTTCTAATGAAACTTTATGAACATTTAAATTTATCCATTTAACAGACACTCTTATCCCGGAGTGACTTACAATGGTCTTTGCTGTTCACTCAGAATATAAGCAGCTAGTTTACCAGAACTTAGAATCTAGAGATTCCTCAAGCAGATGCTGCCAAACACAGATGTCAGGTATTACCTCGTTCTCAAAGTTCACCATAACACACTTTATCACATAATTATAAGCCTTTAATGAGTTAAATCTTCTTGGAAGAGATGGTCTTCAGTCTGAAGACAGCAAGTGATTATAGAGTTCGGACCCCCAGGGGAGGTATATTCCACCACTTTGGTGCTTGGACAGTAAAGACTCTGGATGCTTGTCTTCCTGAGGGACATTTGGTCAAGGTGGACTGTACTTGATGTTGGAAGGGCTTTTGTACAGATTTGATTTTCATCGCCGTCATCAATATTGAGGTCTGGTCCATTGATTGACTTTGTAGGCCAGCAGCAAGGTTTTGACTCTGATGTGAGCAGCTACAATAATGTTGAAGGAGGTCTTTCATTCTGGCTTCTTTCTTCTTCTTTTAACAGTGAACTTCAATAAACAGGGATGGATCTACTTCAAGTTCAGTTTATACTCCATCTCTACTGAGAAGAAGAGCTGGAGTGAGAGCAGAGAGGACTGCAGAAAGAGAAAAGGAGACTTGCTGATCATCAACAGCAGAGGAACAGGTGAGAAAGGGTAGATGTTTCTCCAGAGTAGGGTTGGGGCAAAGGGGGTAAACACCACATGTGAGATTGTGGGTCAACGTCCAAAATGAAACACGATGACTCAAATTGTGGAAGGGCAGTAGAAGACATCAAACTTCAGCAGCATCAGAGGATGGATGTCTGAGATTTTATGTTTCACTGATTCAGTCATAAGGTTCGTTAAACTAAGATTAATAAGACTTTACTGAAATCTGAGACGTGTGTGATTATGTACTGATTTCAATGTTGCAATTGTAATTGTTTGTAACTGTAGACACAGGTCACCATCAGTATTAGCAGGTTGGGCTTCTTCTCTGTAGGTGTCACTGAGCTGTAGGCTGGACTAACTGAATGTTCCTGATCTTCAGCACTATTATTAAACCAAAACCCCAGATATGTATTGTAATCACAATGTTCTCCCTCAATAACAGACATTCATCTCCAGAAACTTTGGCAGCACTGAAGCTTGGATTGGTCTGTGGACCTGAACATTGAGGGGTCTGGAAATGGGTGGGCGGCTCTGCACTGACCACTGAGTGAGACCACTGAACTGAACTCTGATCTTCATGCAGTTCATTGTAGGTCTCTGAAGATCTAGATATGAAATACTGAACAGTCTGATTCTGTGTGTTTCAGGTTCTGGTGGGAGGGGGAACCCAATAATTATCAAGATGATGACTGTGTCATAACTGGATACAAGAAAGCTAAATCTGATTCCCATCCAACCTGGGCTGATTATCCTGTGATCACCCTCTAGTCGGGATCTGTGAGAGATATAAACTTGTGTTAAAAACAGAAAGTATGATGATTAAAAAGTCTTCATCCGTGGTTGTTCATTGCTTGAATGTTAAATCAAATCGATTAGTTTCATCAAAGTTTACATCAAGTTGAGTTTAAATCTGATGATTCCACAGCAGCCCGATCAGAGCCTAGAGAGCTGAACAGCCAGCTCTTTAAACATCATTTAAATAATAAGTAATTAAAACTACTGAAATATACTAAAATACTCAGTATTTAAAATTACAGACTTTGGTGTAAAAAACAACAAATACTCTGTTACCACCTATTTATCCTCTATGCTGGTGTTCTTTTCATGATGGGCTTAATAAAATAAATCTGTTTTTATTGGCTGGATTCCAGACAATCTACTCTATCTTGGCTTTTAATACTGTAACAAGAAGATTTAGTCATTCTTTTTGCTTGTTAGTGGACAGTGTTCTTCTCCTCTCTGGGTCTCTCAGTGTCCAGTAGACACAGTAATGTGTTTAGCTAGCAGAGGGATTGTAGTGGGTCTGTGTTGGGAAGTAGCTTTTAGTCTGAGCCAGCAGGCTTCATTGTCTTCCCCACAGTGATGCTTCACTTGGTCAGCAAAGCCCTTTGTTTTAGTGTGTGTTGGTTGTTGTGTGTGTACATGTTACTCTGTCTCAGTCTCATAATCTCTTTAGATTCTGTATCTTTTAGTTTCTATGTTTGGTTTGTTTTGCTAATAAATCCATTTTACCTCCACTAGCATCCACCTCCTCAGCTCACCTTCTCCGTCATGATGTGGTTAAAAAGAGAATTGAACTGGGTTTATTCAACTCCTACTGTTTAGTAAGGCTTTATATAAAGACCTTCTCAAAAAACCTTCATCCTACATTAGAGGGACAACCAACAAGGTTAATTAACAGCTGGTAGAACCAGGTGGAGATCAGCCCCAGTGTGCTAAGAGGTCTGTGACACTCAGCTGAGTGGGATTGATCATTGTCTCTTTAACCTGAGCCTCAGGTTGATGTGGATGATGCAGTAATACTGCAGAAGGCACCCTCCCATCTGAACCAGAAAGACACCACAGTGAGAGTCAGTGAAGAACAGTGAGAGAATATGGATAAAAGCTTGTGGATAAGTCCATTATAGCTCAGGTTCTGGACTACCTGTCTCATAGGCCCCAGTATGTGCAGTTGGCAACCAGCTGGTCTGATCTCCTGGTTAGCAACACTGGAGCACCTCAAGGAACTTACTCTCCCCCTTCCTCTTTCTGTACACCACAGATTTCAGGGTAGGTCAGATCTGGCTCACCCTCAGATTTGTTTTGACTCAGTGGTGGACTGGAAGGTGGTCAGACCCATGGGTCGAATGTTTTGTCTCTGCATTCGGTTGGTTGAACTGGTCAGTAACTGGTATCTCTCTCTTTAGTCAGGTTGGTCTAACTGGTCTGTAACTGGTCTCTCTTTACAGTCAGGTTTGTCTAACTGGTCTATGACTGATTTTCTATCTGCAATCAAGTTGGTGTATGAGGTCATAGCAACAGTTTGTTTTCCACTCAGGTTGGGTTTACTGGTCTGCAGTGTGATGGCAGTAACATTAGAACACACTGCAGAGTCAGTCTGGGTTCTAACCCTGAAGAGCTCCTTCCTGGACTGGAAATAAACACACCTTTTCAGACCTATGATAGTTGTTACATTTACAGTCCAATAATGTTGATTTATATTCCTCATAAAAGCGATACTGATGTAGTGAAGTTTTATCTACAGATACATGTGTGTGAGAGTGTACTGTGGTCATGAATTGCCCATATGGTTTCTTCTTGCGTAAGGACTCCAGAGCGTCATCATTGTTGTAGATCTCTTCATATAAATCCATTGTTGAAATGAGTGATCTGAGGTCTACTGCAGTTTCTGAATTCATATATGTATCCTCACTCATCTTCAGTTCTGTTTTCTTCTGGAACATTATGGAACGAGCAGAGAAAATTCATTCTTTTAATTGCAGATCACAGTCATCAGAGTCTCCAGCTCTCAGAGTGACTCTGTGGTTTCATACAACATATGCTCTGCTCTAAAGACAGGAAGTTGAGGCCTCAGCTAGATGGCTTAAACCACAGAACATGAACAGCAGAGCATTTTGTGGCAAAGTGCAGAGGTGCCAATATTTTTTTGACCATGACTGTATTTACTGCATGTAGTATATAGTTTATAGATAAATATACAGATCTGACTGACACACACACACACACACAGGCACACATGCATGTACATGCCAAAAAGCACACACACACACACACACACACACACACACACACACACACACACACACACACACCTCTACTGTCCTCTAGAAACCAAGAGGCAGCTCAGTCTCTGAATCCCAACATATGAGCAGACAGTGCTTTGAAGTAGATATGTCTGATTCAGTTTTTCACAGAAAGTAACAGTTGATGTGTTCAGTTCATGGATGAGAGGCAGTCAAACTGCTGCTACTGATCAGTGTGTGAAACTGTAACTAAAACCTCCAGTAGAAATGTGGAAGGATAGGCAGGCTGGACAATCAGACCGTGCATGGAGACACACACAGATATAAGAAGATAAATGTTTATTATAATATAATGTAATAGTGTTTGAGGGAGAACCAGCTTTAAGAAAGGAGACACCTCTACTACACTCACCTCAGCTCACATTAGAAACTGAATGGCGTCTTTGTATTTGGCCACTTCCTTTATTTACGGCTCTAGTGTAGTTAAACCAGCCGAGCCGAGCAGCACTGCTGTAGTTAATCCTACAGAAACACTGTGTTTCAGTCTTTTAGAAATCAGACATGTCTCTGAATGTTTATGATGATGTGACTGGATTTGAGAGATGAACAGAGGGAGATAAAGTGGAGATGGGTGGTCATCTAGCAGAGTGCAGGCATGTTGATTATGACTCCAGCACACAGAGGAGCCAACAGACCCAACAAGCAGGTATGATTACTAATCCTTAATTTAATCACTGAGTTCAGAAACAGTAAATACTATAATAGTAAAACACTAAAACACATTCTGTAGGAACACTACTGTACTGCTGCACTTCAGGCCCTGGTTAACTCTTTCAATTGCACTAACAAGAACAGCAGCATTACTACAGTTCAAATTATGGTACATCTCTGTACTGTAGAGAACATTGTTAGATCACAGGTTCTTGGGAAGCTCTCAGTAAACACATGTAACTCATACTGATAAAAGTGGAGATTAGTTTCAGCTACTATTGGTCAACAGAGAACACTATAGACCCAGATCACACTATAGAAGGGTTCTCTGGGTACTGAGATCAGCATGGTTCTAATAAAGACATCTTGGTTTGGTGTGAAGTCAGAACACAGACGGTCTGAGTGATTTCAGTGCTGGTTTTGATCAGATATGGATGAGAAAGTGTGAAATAATTTCTATCAAAAGAATTGTGGAAGCAGCTATTAAAATTACAAGCAGAACAAATATAGTAATAATCACAAAACACAGAATCTAAAAGCCCAGATTCAGACATGATTAGTTTTAGCTGGAGCCATTGTTAGAACCACTAGTAATAATAAGTTTAGTTTGAAAATAACTCATGCCTTTACACACTGTGCCATGTTGCGTCCACACTAGAGTATGAACAAGCCCCAGACCAACACAAAGTTGCAAGTAACTGTGAAGTAAAAATTCTAAAACATTAATATGCTTTGATCCAAACCATTCCATTGTAGCTCCTGACTGTATGTTTATGGTCGTCCATCTGGAAGAGTGACTTTTGCCATCCTGACCAGCTTTCCTGTCCCTGCTGAAGAAAAGCATCCCAACAGCATGATGCTGTCACCACCATGTTTCATGATGGGGATGGAGTTATTTTTCTGGGAACACACATTTCTGGGGTTGCACCCTGACCTGGATCGTCAGACTGCCATTACTGAAGCCCCTACACAAAAAGACATGGCAGCCCTACTCAGCTCAGTTCATCTCATGTGGTGGATTGGTGGTGTGGTCTCATGGTTATTATGTGTTTGTTGTGGAAATGATATGGTTAATGTGGTGTTGCTTTGCTGGTGGGTTGCATTGAATGCTGGTGTTTGCAAACCCAGAATAATGTAGTCAAATGTGTCTCTGGATATGGTTGATTGACACACACACACACACACAGAGAGAGTTGAGAGAGAGAGAGAGAATAATGGGAAAAATATGAAATATTGCATTATGTGCATTTATGTACAATTTTTATTATACTTTTAAGAACAAAACCCACCTCACCAAATCAATAATGTAGTTGTAATACAGGCAGATAGTTAATATGATAGTGGGACACATACCATTGGAAAATAGTGTAATTATGTTATAAGATACAGTTCAGTACAAATTACAGTTTTCATATTACAGTTAATGCAATACAATTAAAATATAGAATAACACAGAAATATTGTCTGAAGAGACATAAGTTTAAAACTCACATATTCATTAGCTATATGTCCTAATAAGTATATTAATGAAGAGATAAACACAACGCTTCCTTACAGCATGTCATAATTATCACTATCAGTTCTTACTCATATAGTTCTGTTGGAGGTGATTTCACACATATTGATCAGATTCATCCCCTCCTCACCTTTCACTGGGCTTCACTTTTATATACTATGCTGTCGACCAGTTCCTCTTTACCACTAGAGCTTTGTGAGTCTGTGTAAAGAGAAATTAGTGTGTGCAGTGTGGATGTAGTGAGAGTGAGAAGTGAGGCTGTAAGTGTGTCCTGTATTTATGCACAACGTACAAATACATTTTTGGGCGTTTTTGTATAATTTGTTCATTTATTATTAAAATGATTTAATTAATTTATTTTTAATGTTCTTTCCCGCACACACACACACACACACACACACACAGGTTTCATCTTCATATTTCATTTCTTCAGACTTTGCAGACAGAGACCAGTTACAGACCAGATTTCCAGCTGAAGATGAAAGAAACCAGTTACAGACTAGAGAGAGATGAGCTCAGAAGTCTTTGTGAACTGGGTCAGTGATCAACTGCAGTTCTTATTTTCACTCACTGACCACTTTATTAGGAACACCATTCTAATACAAGGGGTCTCAGTTTGAGCCATGCAGTTTTCTCCACACCATTAAACTAAACACCAGTCTGAACTGGTGACGCTCAAGGCGAGTTGGTTTGATGAATTCCTGCTGTTTATAAGCTAGACCCTGCGACAGGGCGGCACATTACTCATTATTCTGTTACCTGTAACTAGGATTCACCAAATCCTCTGTAACAGCTCCTGTAGAGCAGTGATTGGCTGAGACTGTCTTTGTTGTGTTCCACCCTTTGCTGCCTGGATATCAGTGAGCTTTGGTTGATCAACATCCACAATACCCAGTTTGTGTTTCTGTAGTTCTTCACCATTCCTGACCGGAACACCAGTTTAAATCCTCCTGTACATTTGTCTGAACAAAAGCTTTTAGTTCATGTCACGGTGTGAGTTCTCCACGACTATCTAGCACACACCAATCAACCATCACCTTATGAACATGACCGCCACACTCGCTGTCCGGCAGTCAGCTCCTCACTCTACTGGAGCATTTTGCAGTATAATTACAAGACTGTAGTTCATCTGTTTCTGTTACATGCTTTGTTAGCCTGGAGTGGATCAGTGGATCAGACACAGCAGTGTTGCTCTAGTGTTTAAACCCCCTCAGAGTCACTGCTGAACTGAGAACTGTCCATCAGCCAGAAATGTCCAGCCCTAACAGTATCCTGTCGGCAGCGTGCTGGACTAGAGGATGACCAACACAAACTGTGCAGAAACAGCTGAACTTCTGTCTCTGACTTTACATCTACATGGTGGAGCAACTAGGAGTGTCTAATACAGTGGACAATGAGTGGACACAGTGTTTAAACACTCAACCTTTTTGCTGTCTGATCCACTTTACCATTGTAACACACACTAACACACCATCAGCATGTTAGTGTACTGCAGTGCTGAATGGCCCACCAATAATACACTCTGTGGTGCTCTGACCATTGTGGAGAAACAGATGGACGACAGTTTGTAATTATAGAGAATTGAAGGAACTGATTCACAGACAGTGAGTGTAGAAACAAAGCTAGTGTGAGGTCTCGTTGACCAGTGGATTCACTGACTCTTTACTGACTCCTGGTGATCAGAGAGGTGACCATGAGGTACAATCTCACACTAAAGTAGAAGTGAAAAGCGGTCAAAAAATAAAATAATTAAAAGTCATTTAAATAACTAAATTAATGTAAGGTAGTTTGATTACTATAGAGTGGAGATACATTTATTAATGTAGTGAGGACATGTCTCATCAGGACATGACAATTATTCTCTAACAGTCACACATACTAACAATCACACACTAAACCTGCAGCACTAGCAATCACACAGTAAAAACCACACATCCTAAAGAGTCCCGCACACACTAAGCACTGCAATCACACACATTAACAATTACACACACACTAACAATCATATGCACTAACAATCACACGTCCTAACAACCACACACACTTGCAACCACATGCATTAACAGTCACACTCTTCTAACTGTGCTTGTCTTGGTTCTTCTACCTTTCATGCTTGAAGTTGCCCAATAAGGATGGGGGGATAAGGAGTATCTTATTTCTGGGCAGATAAATATTATGATGTTCTGTACAGAGATACACAGATCTGTATTCAACTGTTAGCAGCACTGAAAGAGTTAAACTAGCCCTGAAGTGCAGCTTATTACAGTAGTGTTCTAAGATACATTTCAGTGTTTTACTATTATAGTATTTACTGTTTCTGAACTCAGTAACTAAATGAAGGATTAGTAATCATACCTTCTGCTGTTTGATCTGTGGCTCCTCTGTGTGTTGGATTCTCCATCTCTGTGTTGGGGTCATGACCTCTAACAGCGTCTGCACTCTCATCGTCTGCTGTTCAGTTTTCAAACTGGTTCAAACCCACTGTTATTTACCCACTAGCAGTGTAGCCCCCACCTCAACACACACACACACACACAAACACACACACACACACACACACAGAGTGAATAAGTTAGTTCACTGTGTGTGTACTCAGTACTGAGAGTGTTAATGCTGCTAGAATTTACTAAATTTCTTACACAGAGAAACACACACACACACACATGCAGATGGACTCAAGAAAATGCTCTTTGGTTTCTACAAAATTGGTGAGGCCTCAACTTCCTGTCTTTAGAGCAGCCTATATGTTGTATGAAACCACGAACACAGAGTCACTCTGAGAGCAGGTGACGTTGATGACGGTGATCTGCAGTGAAAAGAGAAATGATTATCATCTGAAATCTGCTGATTTTTCTGCTCCTCCATAATGTTCCAGAAGAAAACAGACGTGGAGATGAGTGACGATATATATATGAATTCAGAAACTACAGAAGACCTCAGAACAACTGCTTCAAATGACAGCACAGATTCATATGAAGAGATCTCATAGCAGATGTTCTAGAGACTGTGAAAGAGAAGTCATATGGGCACCATGACCACAGGTACACTCTCACACACATAGTTAGACAAAACTTCACTACATCAGTATTGTTTATGAAGAATAGAAATCAACACTATTATTGACTGTAAAATTTAAACTATCATAAATCTGGAAGATTTGTGTTTATTTCCAGTCTCAGGAAGGAAGCTCTGCAGGAGCAGAACCTACCAGACTGGCTGCAGTGAGTCTGCAGAGTGCTGTGTGTTCTACTGCTGACTGCCTTACGTGCTCTGGATCAACTTCAGCAACCTGACTGCAGAGAAGAGACCAGTTACCAGACCAGTAACACCAACCTGACTGCAGAGATAGACCAGTTACAGACCAGTAACACCAACCAGACTGCAGAGAGAGACCAGTTACAGACCAGTAACACCAACCTGACAGAAGAGACCAGTTACAGACCAATAACAATAGGTTGGCGAAGTCTTGGATAGCTCCAGAAAGAGTTTGCTCAACTGGGTGGTAGATATTTAGAAGTTTATAAAGTGATTACTGGCTATTATCTTTCTGTTTAAGAACTAAATCTTTTATAATATTAAATGACAAATGATTTCAGATCATCATAACCTGAGAAGATTGTGTCTGTGTGTGTGTGTGTGTTTATGTGTGTGTGTGTGTATGTGTGGGTGTGTGCTTGCACGCACTGAGAAGATAGAGATACATTGGTTCATTTAAGAAGCCACACTGTTATTTGATGAACTTTAAATCCAGTGAGATGAGAAATGCAGACAGAGACAAATTTTCTAATTAAACTTCACTAATACATGGATTAATGTAACATACTTGTCTGAGGATGGATGGTCAAGGTGGACTGTATGATGTTCCAGGGCTCCTGCACAGATGAGGTTTTCTCAAATGTCATCAGTATTGAGGGGCTGGTCCATTGTTGACTTTGTAGGCCAGCAGCAAGGTTTTGACTCTGATGCGAGCAGCTACAATAATGTTGAAGGTGATCTTTCATTCTGGCTTCTTTCTTCTTCCATTAACAGTGAACTGGTAAGCAAGGGATGGATCTGCCTTCAGTTCAGTTTATACTCATCTCTACTGAGAAGAAGAGCTGGAGTGAGAGCAGAAAGGACTGCAAAAAGAGAGAGGGAGACCTGCTGATGATCAACAGCAGAGAGGAACAGGTGAGAAAGAGTAGATGTTTCTCCAGAGTAGGGTTGGGGGAAAAGGGGAGCCAAGCTTTTTGCACATGAGAAGATTGTGGGTCAAAGTCCAAAATGAAACATGATGACTCAAATTGTGGAAGGGACGATAAGACATCAAGCTTCAGCAGCATCAGAGGATGGATGTCTGAGATTTTATGTTTCACTGATTCAGTGTAAAAGGTTCGTTAAACTAAGATTAATAAGACTTTACTGAAATCTGAGACGTGTGTGATTGTACTGATTTCAATGTTGCCAATTATAATTGTTTTGTAACTGTAGACACACAGGTCACCATCACGAGTATTAGCAGGTTGGGCTGCTTCTCCTGTAGGTGTCCTGAGCTGTAGGCTGGGC
Source organism: Acestrorhynchus altus (assembly GCA_034509495.1). NCBI lineage: Eukaryota > Metazoa > Chordata > Actinopteri > Characiformes > Acestrorhynchidae > Acestrorhynchus > Acestrorhynchus altus. The sequence continues at coordinate 14,930,481 of CM067525.1, read as the reverse complement.
TAACTGAATGTTCTGAACTTCAGCGCTATTATTAAACCACGAAACACCAGAGATGTGTGTAATCACAATGTTCTCCCTCAATAACAGACATTGTCTCCAGAAACTTTGGCAGCACTGAAGCTTGGATTGGTCTGACGGACACAGACATTGAGGGTTTTTGGAAATGGGTGGACGGCTCAGCACTGACCACTGAGTAAGAGACCACTGAACTGAAGTCTTATCTTCATGCATTTCATTGTAACTCTGTGAAGATCTAGATATGAAATACACCGACAGTCTGGTTCTGTGTTTCCGGAAGGTTTTCTGGTGGGAGGGAACCCAATAATTATCAAGATGATGACTGTGCCATAGCTGGATACAAGAAAGCTGATCAGATACGTAGCCTGGGCTGATTATCCTGCATTAAGCCACTCTAGTCGGGATCTGTGAGAGAGATATTAATTTAGGGTAAGGCAGAATGTATGATTAAGAAGTCTTCATCTTAGTTATTCATTAGTAGATATTAAATCAACTTTCGGTGATTAATTTTATACTCATCAATGTGAAACTAGAGGAGAACATGATGAAGAGATTGAGATTTAAATCCTGATGATTCCACAGCAACCCACGATCAGAGCCCTAGAGAGCTGAACAGACGCTCTTTAAACATCATTTACAAATAATAAGTAATTAAAACTACTGAAATATAGTAAAATACTTAGTATTTAAAATGACAGATTTTATTTATTTACCACCCTGTTATTGTGCCTCTTGGATTTTAAGACTGTAACAAGAAGATTTAGTCATTCTTCTTGATTCTTAGTGGACAGTGTTGCTGTCCTCTCTGGGTCCTCTCAGTGTCAGTAGACACAGTGTGTGTTCAGCTAGCAGAAGGGATTGTAGTGGGTCTGTGTTGAAGTAGCTTTTAGTCTAGTGACCAGCGAGATTCATTGTCTTCCCCACAGTGATGCTTCACTTGGTCAGCAAAGCCCTTTGTTTTAGTGTATGTTGGTTGTTGTGTGTGTACATGTTACTCTGTCTCAGTCTCATAATCTCTTTAGATTCTTTATCTTTTAGTTTCTATTTTTGTTTTTTTTGGTAATAAATCCCTTTTACCTCAATTAACATCCACCTCACCTCAGCTCACCTGCTCCGTCGTGTAGTTCCAAAAAAGCAATTGAACTGGGTTTATTCAACTCTACTGTTTAGTAAGGCTTTATATATTGCAGGACTGTATGAGCAGGAGTTCGTTCTCCTCGTGAGATGTTATGGTGACTAACAGACTGGAATAAACATGCACAGCTTGTTGCTGGTGTGTTCTACAGTAACGTGTGTGTAACTCATTATCTTTGGCTGCAGTAAACAAGAAAACTGGTTGCTGTCTCAGCACTTCTATATACATATCCCTCCACACACAGTCAAGGCCTTCTCAAAGACCTTCATCCTACATTAGAGGTGACAACCAGCCAGGTTAATTAACAGCTGGTAGAACCAGGTGGAATCAGCCCAAGAAGTGTGCTGAGGTCTGTGAAACTTAGCTGAAATTAGGATTGATCAGTGTCTCTCTTTAACCTGAGCCTGAAGCAAGAGCAAGTTCCTATGTTGTGGAAAACATCCTGTCTGGTTCCTGTTCCAAAAAAGTAATTTATCTCTTCTCAGTGACTTCAGACTTGTGACCCTCACCCCATGTCATGGGAAAGACAGGTGTTGCAACATCTCAAACTTCTGATCAGACCTTTCCTTGACCCTCTACTGTTTCCTGATCATCAACAGGTGTGTGTGGATGATGCAGTAATTCTGCAGAAGGCACTCTCCCATCTGAACCAGAAAGACACCACAGTGAGAGTCACTTTCTTTGACGTCTCAATTGAATCCAACACCACTAACCTCTCATGTTTGGGGAGAATATGGATAAAAAGCTTGTGGATAAGTCATTATAGCTTGGGTCCTGGACTACCTACCATAGTCCCAGTATGTGCAGTTGGCAACCAGCTGGTCTGCTGGTGTCTGATTCTGGTTAGCAACACTGGAGCACCTCAGCGAACTGTACTTCCACCCCTGGACACCATGGATTTCCAGGGCAGGTCAGATCTGTTCCACCCTCAGAATTGTTTTTGAGGACTCAGTGGTGGATTGGAAGGTGAATTCAGAGACCTAGTGAGCAGTTTTGTGGAGTGGTGTGTGATGAACCATCTGCTCCTTAATGTAACCAAGACAAAGGAGATGGTGGTGGACATCAGAAGAAGGAAGACCACAATCAAGCCTGTTAACATCATGGGTCAGAATGTTTGTCTCTGAATTCAGGTTGGTTGAACTGGTTAGTAACTGGTATCTCTCTTTAGTCAGGTTGGCGTAACTCGTCTATAACTGCTTTGTCCCTGCATAGCAGTTGGTGAAACTGATTCTGTAACTGGTCTCTCTTTATAGTCAGGTTGGTCCCAACTGGTCTGGCTGCTCTATCTGCAATCAAGTTGGTGTACATTGTACTGAGTAGAATTCATTGCAAATTGCTGTGTGTGGGGATGAAAAATGTGAAATATGCATGCAACAGAGTACAGCAGTGTAGAGCCACTGTTATCTGTGTGCCAACTCACCCGTCGTGTAAAGTGGGTATGGATCTCTTTAAGCATGACAAGAAATCCTACTTACTCTTTGGTACATCAAGGTGGCAGAACTCAAAACCACATCCCCAGAGGTCACAGAAGTTAGAGAAAACCAACTTAACAGACATACTTCAAAATGTCATTTGTGTGGGTATTTCTCAGCTAAAAGGGGAAAGTGTACTGGTGGGAACTACATTACCCAGAATGCTCTGTGTGCCAGAGATGTATAGGAGAGCGGAGCGGGAAATAAAGAGTCTAAAAGCTGCAAGTAACGTGATGGTTCATGTCTCTGTATTGTGCTGAAGATGGTCTGTTACATACATGGTCTGTAACTGGTTTGTTTTTTCCACTCAGGTTGGTTTACTGGTCTGCAGTGTGAACACACAGCGCAGCCAGTCCTATCATTCTGCTTCCTGTTGAGCTCCTTCTGAGACTTGAAATAAACACACCCTTCAGACTTACGATGGATTAACATTTACAATCAATAATAATGTTGATTTTATATTCTTCATAAAACGATACTGATGTAGTGAAGCCTTTATCTGAATGCATGTGTGTGAGAGTGTTTATGGTTTCGTACAACATGTACTCTGCTCTAAAGACAGGAAATTGAGGCCTCAGCTAGATGGCTTAAACCACAGAACATGAACAGAGCAATTGCTGCAGCAGTGATATGGAAGAAATGAAGGAGTGCCAATATTTTTGACCATGACTGTTTTTACTGTGATATATAGTTTATAGATAAATATTACTGATCTGACTGATACACACGCATGCTCACCAAAAACACACATGAACACAAACAAAAACACACACACACACACACACACACACACACACACACACATGCGAGCACACACACACCTCTACTGTCCTCTAGAGGAGATCAAGTGCATCTCAGTCTCTGAATATGAGCAGACAGTGCTTTAGTGAATATGTCTGATTCAGTTTTCTGAAAGTAAAAGTTGGATGAGAGACGATCAAACTGCTGCTACTGATCAGTGTGTGAAACTGTAACTAAAACACTCATTAGAAATGTGGAAGGATAGATGAGCTGGACATTCAGAACCGTGCATGGAGACACACACAGATATAAAGAAGATAATGTTTATTATAATATATTAATAATAGTGTTTGAGAGAACCAGCACTTTAAGAGGAGACACCTCTTCTGCATTCATCTCAGCTCACAGCCTACAGGTAATAAAGACTATATAAAGACCATCTTGATATTTGACCCTTTGCTTATTTACGGCTCTATTGTGGTTAAACCAGCCGAGCCGAGCAGCACTGCTTTAGTTAATCCTACAGAGACAGTGTGTTTCAGTCTTTTAGAAATCAGACATGTCTCTGAATGTTTATGATGATGTGATTGGATTTGAGGAGATGAACAGAGGAGATAAAGTGGAGATGAAGGTGGTCATCTATGAGGTAGGAACGCTGTTAGAGGTCATGACCCCAACACAGACATGGAGGACTCCGAGCCAACAGACCCAACAAGCAGGTATGATTACTAATCCTTTATTTAATCACTGAGTTCAGAAACAGTAAATACTATAATAGTAAAACACTGAGCTGTATTCTGTAGGAACACTACTGTACTGCTACACTTCTGGCGTTTAACTCTTTCAGTGCTGCTAACAAAGAACAGCAGCATTACTACAGTACAGCTATCAGTGTATCTCTGTACTGTAGAGAACATTGTTAGATTACAGGTTCTTGGGAAGCTCTCAGGAAAACTTTGATAAAAGTGGAGTGGGTCAACATGGTCAACAGAGAGACCCACAATAGTCCAGACTCACACTATAGAACGGTTCTCTAGGTACTGAGATCAGACTTGGGGTTTTATATGGTTCTAATAAAGACATCTTGGTTTGGTGTGAAGTCAGAACACAGACAGTCTGAGTGATTTCAGTGCTGGTTTTGATCAGATATAGATGAGGAACTAGGTATGAACCAGTCATATGAATCCTCTCACACAGGCCTCAAAAACCCACCTCACCAAATCTTTTAAATCTCTTTCCTACTGAAGAGCTTTGTGAGTCTGCGTAAGAGAGTA